>CM053597.1:202827220-202843493 GCA_028646575.1 Pseudocheirus occidentalis | reverse complement strand
CTTTCTGTAATAAGATATAATATTGAGACTTTCCTTGTTCTGAAGATTGTATATAATATTGTGAATTGTTGAAACTGTGAACATTGTACTGAATCTAGATTTGTAATGAATCTAGGTTTGTAATTTGAAAACAGAGTGTTCACTAATACTGTGTAATCCGAATCTTAAAAGCTGTTCACAGTAGCATTCTTTTAGAAATCTATTGTTGATTGGCTTTACAGATATTTCCTTGTGGTGTGACCCTGGGCAAGTCACTTAACCCTGTTTGCCTCAGCTTCCTCATCAGTAAAATGAGCTGGAGGAGAAAATGGCAAACTACCCCCAATATCTTTACCAAAAAAAAACCAAAACAAAACAACAACCCAAAACAAAAAACATAAAAACCCAAGTGGGGTCAGGAGAAGTCAGACACAGCTGAAAAATGACTCAACAACAAACAATAGAAATTCATTAGAACTTTTTTAGCAGAAAAGTGACAGTCAGACTGACAGACAGTCAGAGTGACAGACAGACAGTGAGAGAGGAGACAAAAAACAACACAATAGGTGGTGGCTGGTGGCTCAGTGAATAGAGCGCCAGCCCTGGATTCGGGAGGACCTGAGTTCAAATCCAGCCTCAGACACTTAACACTTAGTAGCTGTGTGACCTTGGGCAAGTCGCTTACCCCCAATTGCCCTGCCCTCCCCCACTCCAAAAAGAAAAAAAAATATTTAGGGAAAAAACCCCAACAACACAATAGATGGTCCCAGGGTAGAGAGTCAAAGATTCAGTTTCTATTGCAGTGGTTCTCAACCTTCCTAATGCCACAACCCTTTAATACTCATATGTGGGTGTATCTGCATGTGGGCAGACCCGCCTGGAAATGGATAGAGGAGTGGTGTCTTGGTTCCTAAGACCATCAGAAATATGTGTTTTCTGATGGTCTTAGGTGACCCCTGTGACCCCTGTGAAAGGGTCATTGACCCCCAAAGGGGTTGCGACCCACAGGTTGAGAACTGCTGTTCTAGGGTATATAATTGAGAAAATGAAATAGAGAATTAATGATGATCATGTCCCTTTATTAACATGTTGAGTGTGAAGTAGAGGTGTTACAAGTGAATGGAGATGGAGATTTGTGACTGGAGTTGGGGAGTGTTGTCAGGACCGAAATGTTGTTGTTGTTTGCTCTTTGTTCTTGAAGAAGGCCAGGACACCAGGAAGGTGATGCCATGACTTGCAAGTGAATTGGATTTAAGTGAGGGAGGGCTGTGCAAAGTCACCAGCCTCACTTTCTCTTCCCCAGGACTAAAATATGAATTTGGGAATCATCCAAGTAGAGTTAAAACCATGAAAGTAGATGAAATTCTTCTCCTAGGGAAATGAGTAGGAAAAGAAGAAAAGAGAGATCCTACAATGAAGTCTTAAAGAGTGCCCACAGTTAGGGGGCTACATGAAGAAAATCCAGCAAAGAAAACAGAAGATGGGTGGTCAGAGAGGTAGGAAAAAAGAAATCACACTAATACATTGTCACAGAGGTCAAGACAGAAGAGAATTTCAGGGAGAAAGAGGTAGTCAGTGGTGTCAAATGTTACCATAAAAAGACTGAGGACTGGAAACAGGCCGTCAGGTTTTGCAATTAGATATGTCCTCAATTAAAAAAAACAACAACTTTTTTTCCTCCCAGGGTTTTTGTTTTTCTCTACTATGTAGGATCCAAGGTCAAATCAGTAAGCATTAAGTGCATACTATGTGCTAAGTACTAGTGATTATAAAAAAGACACCGAATTTATTACCTAATGGAGGAGACAACAGGTAAACAGCTATGTACAAACAAGAAATGTACAGGATAAACTGGAAATAATCTCAGAAAGAAGGCACTGGCATTAAAAAGAATGGGGAAAGGCTTCTTGCAAGGGTGTGGTTTTAGTTAAGACCTCAAGGAAGTCAGGCAAGCCAAGAAGAGGAGAAAGAGATAAGGAGCAAAGGAATTCTGGGCATAGGGAGAATGCAAATGCATAGCATCAGGGATGGAGTATCTTGTGAGAGAAAAAGTAGGGAGGCCAGTTTGGGGGGAGGAGGGGAAAATGGGGAGAGGGAAGCAGGGAGGAAGGGAAAAAAGAGAGAGGGAGGGATGGAGGGAGAGAGAGAGAGAGAGAGAGAGAGAGAGAGAGAGAGAGAGAGAGAGAGTCAAAGACAGAGAGAGAGAAGGGGAGAGGGGTGGGGGAAGAGATTCAAGATTGTTTTTAAGAACACCGAACAACACTAAAAGAGATCCAGATTCTAATCCTTTCCCAAAAAGAAAAACCCAACATACCAGGAAACTACCACATATGTATAACCATTTACTAAATAATTGTCAACAGTTGTATATACAGTACACTCGTGCTATGTAATGTGACAGGCCTACCTACATTCCAAGGCTTGGCTGACCTTATTCACATCTTGAAGTAATGGTTTCTTTGGGAAATTTATCCACTTTGCAGGGGAAATCAGTTTCCAAATCCATGGAAAGAAGAAAGCTGAGTGGTGGCTTTTTTTTTATTTAAAGATTTATGCTTATAGCCTGCCAAAGTGCAAAGAGCTCCTAGAGAAGAAGTAAAGTAAGCATTTTTCAGACATTACTGAAAGCAGAGCTCCTGCCAGAAAGAGTCAACAATAGGA
This sequence comes from Pseudocheirus occidentalis, assembly GCA_028646575.1. Taxonomy (NCBI): domain Eukaryota; kingdom Metazoa; phylum Chordata; class Mammalia; order Diprotodontia; family Pseudocheiridae; genus Pseudocheirus; species Pseudocheirus occidentalis. The sequence goes on along the minus strand of CM053597.1, from coordinate 202,840,853 downwards.
ACCAAGGGACAGTGACCAATGTTTCCTGAAGCAAAACAGGTCCTTGACCCAGGAACTGTTGACAAATAAAATGAGCCTCGTTTTTCTGGTAAGAAGTTTCTCCACTTCAGATTCAAATTTCTTAACAAACACTACCACAAAGCTAGACTTCTTCTAATCTAGAGGAAAGTATGTATGTGCTTTAAAAATTAAAGTTCAAGTATGTGTTGTTGTTTTTTTGATTGGGTGCTCAAATAATCCTGGAGAGTGTTGTTTTGGTGTTGAAGCCAAATTGTTTTCAAAACAAGGTTTGAATTTTAAAATGTGTGTGTATAAGTATATATCTGGATCTGCATATGTGTGTGTGCACACACATAAATATACATACAATTCCTCATCCCATACCATTTGCCTTCTCTCCTTTGATCCCTCCCTTGTCGATCAGTCAATAAACATTTATTAAGGACCTACTATGTGCCAAGCTCTGTGCTAAGAGCCTTGTAGCAAAGAGAAGCCAATCGATAGAGCAAACCAATCCGTCATTTCAGAGGATACAATGTTGAGCACATTTCTGCTGATGAGGGATATGTGTTCCAACTGTGCTCTGGACCTAAAGAACAGTGAGGTTCAGTGGGCAAAACACTGGCTCTGTAGCCAAAGGACCTGGATTTACATCCCATCTTGGCTATTTACTACCTTTGTGACTTTGGACGAATTACTGCAATTTTTTTGGCTCAGTTTCCTCCTCAGTAAAATAAGCAAGCTGGATCAAAATTACTTCTAAGCTTCTTTCTGACTCTGTACCTCTGAAACTATAGTCTTAAGTGTGCTGCCTGTTAGGTTATCATTTACATTATTGACCTCATTGTCCATAGAGTTCTGGGTCTAATTCCTTCACTTTACACCAGTTCATACACATCTTCTTATACTTCTCCTAATTCCTCATGTTTTTCATTTCTTACTGCATTTGAATCCACTATATTTGCCTATGCACCACAATGTGTACAACCATTCTCCAATCGATGGGCAGTCACTTTATCACATTTTTTTGTTGGGTTTTTTTGGTTTGTTTTTGCTACCAGAGAAAGGACTGCCATGAATATATCAAAGCTTTTCTCTGTCTTTGACCTCCTTAGGATAAGTACTCCTTAGTGGTATTGAAGAGGTACCCAAAGAGGGTCAGGGTTGCCCGAGACCCCAAAACACCAACATGCTGGGTCCTGCTGAAAGAATTCTATTCAAGTCTTCCTAGCCAAAGAAAAAGTAAAGTTTATTGAAAGATATGGGATAGACTTTTACAGAGCAAGTCTCAACTAAGCTAACCTAAAGGCGCTCTCACCCAAACCAAGTCTCTGCCAGGGCACTCTGTGGCTCTCTTAGGGGGGATGTCTCTACCAAGCCATCCCCCAGCACTCTCACAAAGACAGAGGGAAGATGGGGTCTTATATACAGAGGAGTCTAGGGGTGGTTCAGAGGAAGAGCCAGGGAAGGGTCTTCAGGAGAAGCCAATGAGGTCTGACTCCGGTAATGAGTTTGGGGAGGGACTTCGGGTGGAGTTAATGACAATCAGACTCCAGTACTTCAGGTGGAGTTAATAACAATCAGACTTGAAGAGGTTTCCCAGAGTATGTATCTCAAAGATTCAAGGAAAGCTCAAAAGGAGGGGGGGGATCCCAGAGCCTATACCTCATCAGTATCACTGGGTCACAGGGTATGAATATTTTAGTGACTCCCCCCCCATATTTCTAGAATGGTTGGATCAATTCACAGCTCCACCAACAATGTGTTAATCTGTCTTCTCACTTCCCCTGTTAACATTTCTAATTTGTCTTTTATTATGTCTTTGACATTTTACTGGGATTGAGGTGAAACCTCAGAATGGTTTTCCTTATTAGTGATTTGGAGTATTTTCATATGGTTGTTAATCATCTGCAGTTTTTTGTTTTAGAGGCAACCAGGTTAAGTGACTTACCCAGGGTCATACAGCTAGTAAATGTCAAATACTTGAATCCTGCACTTCAACTCAGGTCCTCCTAACTCCAGGGCTGGTGTTCTGTCCACTGCATCATCTAGCTGCCCCAGTCATCTGTATTTCTTTTGCAAAGTGTTCATATCAAATTGTTTGATCGCTCATCTATATGAAAGACTAAACTTTTGAGGGAAGTATAATGGAAAGTTACTAAACAATGCAAGGAGGATGAGAGAAGATTTAAGGTATAAGGTTTAGAGCTAGAAACAACCCAATGCATTTCTGAATGCCTTGTTTTGAGTTAATTTTTTGCCGGAAATGATTCCAAAAAGATTTAAACGCATCTCGTCAGAACTGAGGTAAACATAACTAGGTGGGCCTTTGTAATTGCCTGAGGGCAGGGGACTGGACCTGGGTAATCCCTTGTGATTCCTTCTAGCACCAGGATCCACAAAGATCTATGATTTTTCATAAATTCAAAGGTGGCAGCTCAAATCTAATCGGTATTGCCCTATTCTCCAATTATTTTTTGGCCCAGTTGTAGCTAAGGTCTTCCAGCTTTTTCTTTCCTGGACGCCACCAAAACACAAAGCCTCCAAAATCACCAACTCAGAGGCTGGAGATGAATGAAAGAGGAGAGGGATGGGAGGGAAGATTTGCTCGGTCCTCCAGAGTTCAGAGGCGGGGCGGGGTACCCCAGCTGGGAATTGCTTCTTAGATAGAGTCATAACTGCAGTTTACATCATGGAGCGGACGCGGGTTCAACTTTTGGCCTTGGCAAAGGTACGCGGTTCTCCGGACCAGAGTGATGGCAGCAGCGAGGATTTCCGCAGTTGTGAAAGAGTACGCCTAGAGAGAGGGGTGGAGGAAGCTCTAGACTCCCCACCCCTGTTTCCCCTAGTCAACCAAGCACCAGCAGGCAGCGGTTAGCAGGGGATCGCAGGCACAGGGGAGCGATGGCTCGGGCGCCCGCGGACGGAAGGAGAAGGCGCTGGGAACCCGCAGCCTTCCCAGCTAGCCTGCCTCTCTTTGATCTGCCCCCTCCCCTCCTGGGCAGCTTCTGCTCTGTCCTGGACTCCTGCGACGGAGAGCTAGGCTGGCGGGGACTGGGTGAGTGCGGGCGCTGTCCCTCCAGTGGGGAGCTGGGGCCCGCGGGCGGAGGCGGTAGGAGGCATTTGGGGAAGTAAGTTAGCTTGGCCAGAGCTGAGATCTTTCTCCAGCCAGCGCTCTAGGGCTGAGAAGATGGTGCAGGTGATTCGAAGTTCCCTTTCATTTATACCAAAAATCGCATCCCTTTCTTTCCCTTTGAAAGAGTTTTAAGTCCTCCCTAGGAGAGCAGCTCATCCCTTTATCATGCCTCAGAATAACCTTGGGTATCTCTGGGAGCTAAGTTGGCAGGAGGCACACTTTTTAAAAAGCTCTCTTGCCTTGCCTTACCCTGTCAAAATAAGTGACATTTTAAATCAGAAGGGACAATTTCCTCAAACCATTATTTTCATTTTTTCTCCATTATGAGCAATCTCATTTGTAAGAGGTTCACAGATAATACTAACTTGCTTTACTGTTCCCAAATTCCTTTACTCTGTAAAGTTTCCAATGCTACCCAACTCATACAAGTTAAATTCCCTTCGGCAAGTTTAAAACGTTTAAACTTTATAATTGTACATTTGTGTGCATAATTCTTATATGTATATGTAATTATATATTTTATAATATGCTTTATAATTGTATGTATTTTATAACTGTAAGTAGGTAGGCTTTCAACATTTCTTAAATTTATTTCCTTCAGCTACTAAATACTTAATTCACCTTGATATAGTGGAAAAGGCATTGTCGAGGGGACAGAGGATCAAAATCCTACTCTGGTACTTACTACTTGTGTTAGGGTGGTCAGATCACTACAACTCTCCAGCCCTCAGTTTCTCCATCTGGAAGATGAAGGGATTGGGCTCCATGGCCTTTAAGATATCTTTCACTTTGGAACCTCTGATCCCAGGATGGAATGAAGGTTTCAGTTCAAAGAATGGCTTTTAACTTTTCAATCTTACTGATTCATCTTTTTGTCCTTTGCTTCAAAGAAAATGTGGAAAGTGGAATAATTACACATTCAGATGTGTGGTTCAGTCACTGCAGATAATGTGGGTCAAAAATAGTTTTTCCCTTAATATCATCTTTTTGGCAACATAATTGTTTCTACTTTGTGTAGGCAGTCATTTTGTTCCCAGTTAATATAGTTAAAATTAAATATATATATATGTAGATATATGTATATATTTGAATTATCTGAAGTAATACTTCACAAATTTACATACAGGTGGGTATGAGTCATGGGGAGAAGTTGCCTACTTGGTGAATAGAGGCATTATTTCTGGGTCCTCTAGTAAAAATCTCAGATAAGGATCTTTTGTTATTTATAAAGCTGACAGATTTCTAGTGAAAATGGAGACTTTCCTTTCCTTTCCTGGTCTGTCATCTCCTTCCTATAATGGACAGTGGCTTGGACAATATTTCTACCTAAGGATTTCAATAGTAATACTGCAAAGGATCTCTGTTTTCATCTGTAGTGGAACCAGCAGTATAAATACAGGTTGAAGTAGCCCCTTCCACACTAACAGGTGACCTTTGTGGGTTGATGTGTACAAAATTATTTTGTTTGTTGTAGCCAAACTTCTGATAATAAGTATCTCTGAAATTAGCCAGGCTAGTTCTCGGTTAACAGGCATACTGGCCGGTATTCAAAACTTATATTTCCCAGGTATAGTCTTACAGAACCTAGGATCACCACTATGGAAATTTTGTAGCTTCTACCAACTCTTAAGAGATGATAATAAAATTTTTGGCATGAACATTTATATCTCGAAATCGGTATGCCTACAAATCAAGGCTGATCTATTTTATTGTCTAGGCTTAAGAAAGTAATGGTGAAAAATGTCAATGCAGATTTAATTTTAAAGTCTCATGCATGTATTTTCCCCCCTCTGGAGAGCCAGTTGTTAAATATTTACCAGCACACATTTGGACTGTGTGAAGCAAAGATCTCATAAAACCACAGGGTTTGAGAACTGCAAGGAATTGTAAAGATTGTGTTGCTTCGACCTTTTGTCTGTCACTTTACAGACAAACTGAAGACATTAGAAGAGGCTTACCCAGTAGTTAGTTGGTGGTAGGGCTAAACCTTAGGCTTCTTTGTTCTTTGTCCTATGTTCTCTGCTCTACCCCCACTCATTATTCTACCTTTCTTGGATACAATCATCTTTTGTCTCAATGAGTAGTTTAATATGTAGCACTTCTTCTGGAACTACCCATCCATGTACTCTTGGAGGTTGAACCCCCAAGAGAGTAACCATCCTCAAAGTATTCTGCGGCTCTTTATGCTTAAAACCATTGTTCATGAGCCCCTACCAGTGCACTTACATTTAATAGACAGCCAGTAGCTCAAAGCATAAAGCATTCACTGAGATGGTATCAGAAGAACAATAACAATAAAGTATTCTTCTATAAACACGGGGTGCACTCTCCCATGACTGCACCTGGAGTCAGCACAAAGAGCAGAAATTACTTTTCTTGAGGTATCCTCAAATGGCTTTCTATGGGCTGAGCAACACTGCTGGGCAGTTTACTCCACAGGCTTCATGGGGCTTCATCTCTCCCAGCTCCTGGAGCTATTTCATTCTTGACTACATGACTGACTATCTTCTTTTTTACTGAAGGTTGGGTTGGAGAATCAGTCCTCAACTGAATAAGGAGTGATTTTTTTTTCCTTCCTTGATTCTTGATACTTCCAAGTGAGTTTGTTTTTATTTTTACTTTTTTTAATTTAAATTTATTTATTGTTTGCTTTTGGGAGGGGGAAGATAGGGCAATTGGAGTTAAGTGACTTGCCCAAGGTTACACAGCTAGCTTTGTGTTAAGTGTCTGAAGCAGGATTTGAACTCAGGTCCTCCTGACTCCAGGGCCGGTGCTCTATTTACTACACCACCTAGCCACCCCTATTTTTACTTTTCTTTAAAAAACCACTAAGGGCATAGTAAGCCTTTGGCCAGCCAGCCAGTAGCTACCCTCCAGTTCTCTCCTCATTGCCAGCAACTGCCTCGCTAGCTTCCTTTAAGTCCCAACTACAATTTCATCTTCTCTTGGAGGCTTTCCCCAATCCTTCTTAATTCTAGTGGCTTTCCCCTCCTAATCATTTCCCACTTATCCTGTATGTAACTTATTCTTGTTTGTATATATTTGTTTACTTGTCTTTCCATTAAATTGTAAACTCCTCAAAGTCTGAAACTGTGGCTTCTTCTTGTATCCCCAGCATTTTGCAAAGCCCTTACTACCTAGTACGTTTCCTTTAAGATTTTAACTTCTCTTTGTCTATGTTCTTTGCCTGTTGACATTCTGTGATTTCACCAGCTCTGCTGGGCTGGAAGTCAGGTGATCAGTAATCCCCAGTTCAACTCTCCTCAGTACAATGGAGTTTCATTGAATGATTCATCTTGTACATTTGAATTCATTCTCCTGGTTTGGGCATTTGAAGCTCTGGGGAGAGATGCTTTCAAGTATCTGAAGAGCAATTATTCTTGTTCTGCTTGGACCCAAAAGGCATAACAAAGATCAGTGGTAGAAGTTTCAAAGAGGGAAGTTTAGGCTTAATGAGAAGGTAGCTTTCCTCACAAGTAGAGTCATTCAAAAGTAGAATAAGTCACCTAAATACGAAGTGTCACCTTCATTGGAGGTATTCTAGCAATGGGTGGATAACCACTTGTCTGGTATGTCGTAAGAGGATATTTTTGTTCAGTTATGAATTGGACCTCTGAGTATTCTTCTGACTCAGAGATTCTGTGAATCTATGCCCTACCCATCCCCATCCAATTTACAGCAGAGATATGATAGACTATAGGACTCCGGTTATGTGACTTCCTTGGAACATAATGCCTTTGAAATCGGACCTCTGAAAGTTATAAGCACATTAGTGCTTAAGAAGCAATGTTACCCAAAAGAAAAATTACTAGAATTTTTATTAGCACCACCATCAGAGATCTAGCAAAACATGGACAAATTTTGTATAGCTAGAGGAGATTGGAGATGACACATTTCGAAGATAAGCTGAAGAATGTTTCCTGCTAAGTAGCCTGATGAACAGAAGTTTTAGTGGCGATATCATTGTTAAGGAGCCCCCTGAATTTGTCTTCTTGACTTGCCATATTTTCCAGATATGATGGACTCAGAACAAGCATGGTCAACATCATATTGTAGGTTAGAGGTAAAAGAGGCCTTAGAGGTAAGCTAAGTTCAGCCCCCTTTTTTTACAGATAGAGACCAGAGAAGTCCAGTGATTTCTAAGGTCACGAAAGCAGCAAGTGGTAGTAGGGGGTGAGATTGGAACTTGGATCCTCTCATTCCAAATCCAGGAGACTTCTCACTACACCCACCATACTGTTGTCTTCATGTTTTGAAAGCACTGTCACATAAAAGAGGAACTAGAGTTGTTCTGCTTTGTGCCGGTGAAAAGAAATAGGTAGAAGTTACAGAAAAAGCAAAATCTCTTAATATCATGAAAAAATTTCTCATACAAAAAAATACTAAGGGCTGGCTCAGGAGAATGTAAGTTCCTTATGTGTCGGAGTCCAGTGTGTCCTACATTTCTAGTCGAGATTTAGTTAACTTCCTGAGGGTTGGAGCATAATAGTCCAAAAAAAAATCCCTCTGATTTGAGTGGGGGTAGGGTCTTCTCTGAGCCTGACTCTTCTCTTTCCTTTTTCTGGGAACAAACATACCTCATGCTGGAAATACTGTGTCTAATGCTTATATAGATAGAAACTTGACCACCATTTCCTAGAGTTTCCCGGCCTAGGGTATTAGAAATGGGGAACTAAAAATGTGGTCCTGAGCAAGAACCAGGCCCCTCTTGATAAAACACTTGACTTTGCCTGCCTCAGTGAATTTCTTTGACTTAAAGGCAAGAAGTCTCCCAGGCACCCTATACATTCATGAGACATGAGAACATAGCAGAAGCAGAAGCTGAATGTGCCAGTCCTGAGAGTAGCCTATCACAGGACTGTTGCTAATTCCCTGCCTCCATGTACCCCTCTGTATTATGGCCTGAAGACCCTAGCATCCTACATTCTGGCAACATACTTTGTAGTAGCCAGTATTGCCCCTATCTTCTTCCCTGCTCTCCAGTAAATCTCAGAACTTCTCTTGAGTGTGTGAATGAATTCAGGAAGAAATGGCTGTTGCTTTTTATATCACTGGCTTGTCTGGCCATTTTGTAAAAAGCTGCCTTCAGCTCCTAAATGGATATAACCAACTGGAATGCCATCACCAAAAGTCTTCAGATAGAGACTGGATGATTCCCTTGGAGGAATGTGGTAGAGGAGATTCGTGTTCACATACAAGATGACCCCTGAGGACCCTTCCAGTTGCAGATTCCTGAAACCAATACTGTTTGTCCCCAGCTTTCCTCTCTTGACAACTCGTTCCTTTGCTTGGTAGCCCCATAAGATGAAAGAACTCACCCTGATTCAGTGGCAGTTCCCTTTTTCAGACATTCTGTATCTACCCGTAGAAGCTAAGCTCAAGCACCCCTTATATAATACCTGTCCTAAAGAGAGAAGCAAGGACCTGACATTCCAGGAGACTCAAACTTGACCAGCAAGGAGAAAGTTGAAGAGGGGCCTCAGAGTATAGAAAAATAGTATGCATGAAGTTCACTGACCTTTAATACTCAGGAGAACTTAGGGCCTAAAGAGAGAGTGGAGATATTATTGGAGAAAAAAAGCAAACAGTCATAATAGGAATAAAGTTTAAAGCTGATCCTTTGCTTTTTGATGCCTTCTGGGCACCAAGGCTCTCTCTGTTCATTGAATAAATTCTATTGAAGAAGCCTTTGTCAAAACATTTGAGCTGGTATTTGGATGATTTTTTAAAATGTATTTTTATGTAAATAGGATTTTATTTTTCCCAAATACATGTAAGGATAGCTTTTAACATTCATTTTTACAAAATTTTGAGTTGCAAATTTTCTCCATCCCTTCCTCCTCTCCCTTTTCTCTCCCCCTTTCCCAAGATGGCAAGCAATCCAATATAGGTTATACATATGCAATTGTGTTAAACATATTTCTATATTAATCATGCTGTGAAATAAAAAAACAGAACAAGAAAAAAAACATGAAAAATCCCCAAAGAAAGTGAAAATAATATCCTTTAATCTGCATTCACACTCCATCAGTTCTTTCTCTGCATATGGATAGTATTTTCCATCATGAGTCTTTTGGAATTGTCTTAGATCATTATATTGCTGAGAAGAGCTAAGTCTAGCACAGTTGATCATCACACAGTGTTACTTTTTACTATGTACAATGTTCTCCTGGTTCTGCTCACTCCACTCAGCATCAGTTCATCTAAGTCTTTCCAGGTGTTTCTGAAATTCACCCATTCATGATTTCTTTTTTTTGTTTGTTTTAGTCTGTGTTCAGATTCTGCATCTCTTTCTCTGGATGTGGTTATCTCTTTCGAACATAAGTCTTTTGAAGTTGTCTTATAACCTTACATCGCCAAGAGGAGCCCAGTCTATTTAAGTTAGTTGTCACACGCATGTTTTGTCTGTAACCACTGTATCAGCAAGCACCCTAGCGTACCCATTTTGTGTTAGGAGTTACCTTGGGAAACTGATTCAGACACAATGATCACAAAGTTAGTCACTGGCAATATTTGAGCCCAAGTGTTCCTGGCTCTAAGGCAGACCCCGGTCCACTATGCCACCCTATCTCTCAAGTCTTTATCATAGTCTTCTATTCTGGTGGCATAGTAGCATAATAGCATTGTAGAAAGAGCACCATTCTGGAGTCAGATAACCTGGCTTCAAATCCCGCATTGTACAAAAGTACCCCCTAATCAGTCTTTACCCAGGGCAAATGACAGAAGGTGTCCTTTTGGTGGGTGTTGGGGTGAAACTGAAAGTTACAAATAAGCAAATGTTCTTTAACTTTAAACACCTTTACAGATGTAATCAAGTGGTCTAGGAAAATCAGAGTTTCAAGCCCTCTTGGGTGATCTTTAAGTAGATGGATATTTGAGCAACATTGCAAGTTTTACTTAAAACTGTCCAAGTAGTCAATGATATATTTGTCTCTATACCAGTGGTTCTCAACCTTCCTAATGCAGCTACCCTTTAATACTTGGATGTGGGTGTATCTGCATGTGGGTGGACCTGCCTGGAGATGAATAGAGGAGCAGTGTCTTGGTTCCTAAGACCATCGGAAATATGTGTTTTCTGATGGTCTTAGGCGACCCCTTTCAGCCCCCAAAGGGGTTGCGACCCACAGGTTGAGAACCGCTGCTCTCTACTAATATACTTCCTTCCATGTATTGCATAACAATTTTTATTTAATTTTCTTCTTCATTACAAATCGAGTGACTGTAAGTGCTTTTTTATCGATACCATGTGGATCCCTGGACAAGTCATTTATTGTCAGTTTCCTATCCTGTAAAATGGGGGGGGGGCAATAATAATAGCGCCTACCTTGCAGGTTTGTTATGAAGATCAGATGAGACAATATTTGTAAATCACTTAGCATAGTGCTACACGTAGAAGGCACTTAATTAGTGCTTGTTCCCCTCCCCCTTAAGAATTTCTACTTCAGTAATCTGTAAAGAGAAAAGGCGAAGAGTTTTCTTGAATATTTTGGCCTATGTGTACAGAAGGAAATCCCTCCCCACCTCAGAGGATGTAGTCACCTAGCTTAGAAAGTAATTACAGTGTATTAAGGAGATGTTAAGGAGTTTTCCTATAACCTTACAATAATGTGTGAATAAGTATTTAAGCCATCTAAGAGGATTATAGAGCCTTGGCCATTGTATAAAGGCAATTGACTCCACAACTAACAGAAAATATCTTAGAGAATTAGCAAATACTTAGAGAATCAGTTGTGTACTTGAAAGATTATATGTGTGTATGTGAGTATGCATACACATATGCATACATAGACACATATGTATGAAAATATATCATATAAAATTATATATACAAATATTCAGCATTTGGGGAATCTAGGCTGGGGTGTGGTTAGTGGAAAAGACCCTTGGGACTTTATCTACTCTCCACCTTTTCCAATTAATCATGTCATCTAAACTCCTGGACCAGTAAAAGACAGTGCCTCCAGTCAAGAGTAGAGACAGGCACTCAAGAATAGACCCTGACATAGAGAGACAGTTCCCCAAGGGAAGAAGCAGATGTAGGGAGCATGACCGCTTGTGGCAGAGTGAGGCCAACCATGGACTCAAGAAAGAAGCCAATGCATGAACCCAAGAGAGATGTTGTACCCAAGAGGTTACATGAGTACCCAATGAAGACAGAAAGGATTTCTAGGATCCACGAGAAGAGCTTTGTGGTTTGTTCTTTGTTCTTGAAGAGGACCATGACATCAAGAAACTGATGCCATGACTTGCAAATGAATTGGATATAAGTGAGGGAGAGCTGGGCAAGGTCACCAACCTCACTTTCTCCTCCAGAGCCATCTGGGTCCAGTGGCCAGATATAGATCAGGACTACTGGAGATGAGCTCCATGAAAATAGCTAGCATTGTATAGAAATAGAAGTTGTAAGTTAACCTTTTCTATATGTGTTGCCTACAAATGTACCTTGCTGCCACTGGGCTCTAACTCTGAGCCCACTTTTTCCATATATGCTCTTGGTGTTTTTAGGAGAGTAAGCCCTAGATTTATAGCAGAAATACACACATAATACACACACACATATACATACATATATGTATATGTGCATACATATATAGAAAGATATAGATATATACACACATACACACTACTGTTCTTATTTTGCCTTTGCTGAGAACTAATCAAGCCCATTCACTGATTGTAAATGGAAAACACATTAATGGGGGGGCTTGGAAGTTACAGTGTTAGAAGTACTTCCTCAAAGGATTATCTCTAGAATGCAACATAGCACCCACCCCCGGGGGACCTACCCCTCAAGTGGGAGTGGAAGTTGGGAAAGTCTCTGAAGGAGTGACACATTGTATCCTTACAATAGAACAAAAATACTGTCATTTGATTTTTGGTGTTATTGCTTGGCATAAGCAATGTGGTTGAGTTGTGATTGTGAATTTTTCTGCTTTTTCAAGAATTAAAAACTTAAATAGAGATGATTGAATTGTTGATTTTCTTGTTTTGTGTTTTCTCCCATGTATGCTTTGGAGGAAAAAAAAAAGAGAAAGCATTAACTTATCATGAAACAAACCGTCAAAATATTATCTTAACTTCTTAGGGAATTTTGCCTGGGGTTGTATGCAAAAACACACATACCAAATAAGGCTGTATTGCATTATTTGAAAAAACCCCTTCAGACATTTATTTGCATACATGGACATGTGATTTATTGAACTTAAAGTCCCTGGTGGTTAACACTGCCTAGGAAAGTGTTCAGTATAAATATGATAAATTTGAATTCCTTCCTGAATGCTGAATGATTTTGAACCATTCAGGATCATTAGATGAAATATATTTAAAATAGCTCCAATTTAGGTTCGTGGTTTGTTGAGAAGGGATATTCCCAGCAAAAACTTCTCTTTCCAGGAATGCTATGAATGTTATTGTTGTCTCTTTCCTGACTTTGCCTTCCACTCCCAAGAGATATGCTGAGCTTTCCTGGATGGCATCCTGTCCTTAATTTGTCTTTTAAATACTTGTTCTCCTAATATTGACTCCGAATATTAATGCTGAACTTTATGATTTATTTTTATCTGTTTTGTATTAAGAACATACCCAATCAATCATGCGCAAGCCCAGGCTAAAACACTAGTAGAGAAAGCTATATATGTCCAAGAATATACTCTCAGGATTATCTTGGTCAAGAGGTTATGGTATACATCTCTATGATGAATTCCTTATTTTCCAGTATTGAAATTAAAAACAACAAGAACAATATGACATAATGGGGGGGGGGAGGAAGCTTATAGCTAAGAATTAGGAGACATGGATTTTAGTTCTGGCTTTGCCTTTAACTTGTTTTGTGACTGTAGGCAACTTACTTAACCTCTATGCCTCAGTGACCTTAACTGTAAAATGAGACAAGTTGAACTAGAAGGTCTCTAAGCATCCTTTGAACTCTTTCATTCTATGATGATTCTAAATGAATTGGGTACTTTCAGTTCAGTGTACTAATTATATCTCTTAGAATCTTTTGCTTTTGAGAATAAATTACTTCCGTGAATGATATAATAGACCTTAATTGTTATTTGAGGGTCAGCTAGGCAGTATAATAGATAGATTGCTGGCCTGAAATCCAGAAGACTAATCTTTCTGAGTTCAAATCTGGCCTCAGACACTTACTAGCTACATGACCTTAAGCAAGTCACTTAACTTTGTTTGCTTCAGTTCCTTATCTGTAAAATGAGCCGGAGAAGGAAATGGCAAATCACTTTGATATCTTTGCCAAGAAAACCCCAAATGAGATCACAAAGAGTCAGATACAACTTAAATGACTGCACAACAACATCATTAGGGAAAAGGGAAAACCTATTAGAATATTGGAGGGTGAGCCATCAGAGAAAGGGAGCACAAAGTCTCAGTTCTGGAGTGGTGCCTTTTAAATTGAACTTATTTCATGGAATCATAGATTTAGAAATGAAAGAGACCTTTGGGGTTATCCAACACACACACACACACACACACACACAC
>CM053597.1:202793749-202826720 GCA_028646575.1 Pseudocheirus occidentalis | reverse complement strand
TTTTTTTTTAAAGTAAAACATCAAAACAACAACATCTCTAAAACATAAACCATACTGAAAAAGGTAGGACCTTGAAAAATCCAGTCAATATAAATGGCCCAAATTCACCAGATTCAACTCTTCTTTCGGTTTTACCTCTGTAAACATCACTGGTTCCTTCCAAAACAATGGCTTATAGTCATCACTATGTAGCATTTGCCTCAATTTTTAAATTTAGTGGCAAAATATTTTTAAAAGTCGTCTCTTTCCAACTTTTCATCTTTGTTCCTAGATATTTCTGAGGAGGAGCTAGGTTCTACTAGCCTGCTCAAAACAGGACTTCTAGACTCTGAAGAAAGGTCCATACTCATAAAACAAACTCTTGAGTCCTGTGGTGAAAGCATATGGTTTGATGAGAAGTTGTCTTCCTGGGGAGTCACGGGCACTTTGGAAACACGGGCCTTTTCTTTACCCACGGCCTTTCTGTCAAGGCCCAGAAAGGTGACTTCAGACTGGCTACACTCTAATGGAGTTTTCCAAGCAAATCTCTCCTTATCCACTTTTTCACAAGGAGGTGAGCAAAAATCTTGACTTTCATCATTTTCCATGGGAACACTGGGTAAGTGATCAAAGAAAAGAGGAGAGGGAGACCTGAAGGATTTCAGTGATTTGGGAGGATCTTCGGCAAAATGCAAGATAGGGTAAGTACTTTCAAGAGCAATCAGGACCTAATTAAAAACAAACAAACAAAAAAGAGTTTAAGAACTGATATTTCTTTATAAAGTAAAAATAATTTTATTAAATTTCACAAAATATGCTTACTCAAAGAATTTTAGAGCTAGAATTTGTCTAAACCCCTAATTTCATAAATAAGGAAACTGAGGCAGGAACTGGTTCACCCGAGTTCAAACAGTGGAGAATCCCCTCTCTTCCTCTATACCATATGGTCTCTTCCATCTTCTGTCACTTTTTTTTTTTTTAAGGTTCCAGATCTCTGGAAGTCTCTGTATTTTATTGCTGGAAATCACTCTCTGCTCACCTTCACCTCTTAGAATTCCAGACTGCTTCTCAGATAAGCTCAGATGCCACATTCTATATAACATTTGTCTTCTTTTCCAATTACTTTGTAATAATTTTGTGTATGCTGATATATATATATATATATATATATATATATATGTACATGTTGTCTTCCTCAATAGAATCTAAGTTTCTTAAAAGCAGGGATTATATTTTTTTTGTTTCAGTAATCCTGAAACAGTCCAGTCCAACTCTTTATTTGGGGTTTTCTTGGCAAAGAGACTGGAGCGATTTGGCCATTTCCTTCTCTAGCTCATTTTACAAACGAGGAAACTAAAGCAAACAGGGTTAAGTGACTTGCCCAGGGTCACACAGCTAGTAAGTGTCTGAGATCAGATTTGAACTGAGGAAGAGGAATCTTTCTAACTCCAGGCCCAGCACTCTATCCACCAAGCCACCTAGTTTCCCTGACACATATGAGATACTTAATAAATGCTTATTAATTAATTGATTCATGCAATGTAATGAATAATTATAGTCTTGCGGCCTGAGGTAAGTTATTTATCCAAACTCGGGTTCATTTTCATCTATGAAATGAAGTAAATGGAATTAAGATTATCTCCAAGATTCTTTTCAGACCTAATGCCCAAATGCCATATTAACTTACTATGTTAATTTAAGCATCCTGTTGCTATTTAACAAATAGTTGCTACTATAATAAAATTAATAATTTTTTTTACCAGAAAGGGATTAATTTACTCTTATTAAGTGAGTACTTTCTGTCTAGAGAATATTTAACTGACTTCTCTGTAATACAAATTTCAATTTGGATACATATTTCCTCCATTTGAGTCTTTTTTTTTTCTCCCAAGGAGAGATAGTATAGTAAAGTGCATAAAACTATCATTTTGAAGGCACTCTGAGATTACCTACCTACTCTCTACTGTGCATATGTCTCATAGGCACATTATTGTTTACCTGTTGTCTCGCCATTAGAACGTCCCCTCCTTGAGGACAAGAACCAAGTTTTTGCCTTCCTTTGCATCCCCAGAGTTTAGCACCATGTATGGTAAGCACTTAATAAATGTTCGTTGACTGACTTTCTTCTCAGTAAAACTGTCCTAATAATATGTACCCTATCAAACTCAATAGGATTGTCCTGAGGATAACACTGTAAATCTGGTCTAAAGATGTGAGGTATTTTTATTTTCAACAGTTCTATGCTCTATTTTGAATCAAAGCATCATGAGAATACTCACTTCATCCATTGTTGGTCTTAACTTTGCTCGGGAAGTTGCACATTGGTTTGCTAAAGTAAATAATTTCCAGGAGAAATTCTGAGGACATGGATTTATTTTTTTATCTAACAAGGAGAGACACGACTCAAGGCCTCTCTTCTCTATCAGTTCCACAAGGAGATCCCTCTAGGGGAGAAAAAAGGACATAATGATCTTTTGCAGGACTCCATTAGAAACATGACCAACAGAGAGATATACGGGCAGATGTGACTCTTACCAGGCGAACATATTTTGGACCTTCCAGCACCACTTTATAACCTGTCAGAACTTCCATTATGACCTAGAGGAGGACAAATTTAAGTCAGGCTAGGATCTAATGCCCCATGAATTATAATCTGTCATTAACTGTGACATTACTGACTACATTCTTAGTAAAGCGGTTCATGCTTTATAACTTAAGTGCATTATTATACCAAACACTGTTCATAGCAAAAGCAATTAGCTTAAAGTGAAAGTCCTTTCTGTTTTTCCCAAGAGGTTTGAAAATTATTGATATCTCTCCCCTTTTCCTGAAAGCCAGGAAAATGAAATACGAATGTCAAAATATATTTTAAAAATGAATTCACAGGCCCCTGTGAAGGTGGACACTCACAATTCCAAAGCTGTAGACATCAGTTTTAGTGGACAGTCTTCTTTGTCTTATATATTCTTCTGGCATGTACCATAGGTATTTATTCCTACTGCTTTCCATATTTATGGTAGAACTCTGTTTTTCCAGGAGAGGTCGGAGGTGGGCCGTGACAAAATTTTTTAGTTTAGGTTGAAACTGGTCATCCAAAAGTATGTTTGAACTGAAATTGTAATGAAGGCACAAATTAATCTAAAAAATTCAGAAAAATATATTTAGTGACATGTAAACAAATTGTCCTGAGGATAATACTGTAAATCTGGTCTAAGATGTTAAGCCATGTTAATTATAAAAGGGTCCTTCCCCATCAGATAAGTGCTCAGAGAATATGAGCAAATAATTTTCAAAAGATCTGCAAACTCTAAATGATCACGTTTCTGTGTGTTCCACATCACTAACGTAAGAGAAATGCAAATTAAAACAACTTTGAGGTTTCACGTTTTTCTATATAAAACTGGAAAAAAATGAACAAAGATGGGAAGAGTTCATGTTGGACAGGATGTGGCAAACCAGGCACACAGATGCACCTGGTGGACCGGCGAAGTGATTCAACCATTTTGGAAGCAGTTTGGAATTATCCAATAATAATAATAATAATAATAGCTAACATTTATATAGTACTTTAAGGTTTGTAAATTACTTTCCATATGTTATTCTATTTGGTCATCACAACCACCCTGTGAGAAAGGTACCATTTTCAACAGAAATGGAAAGAAATGGTTAGTCTAAGGCAGGATTTGAACTCAGTTCTGCCTGACTCTAAATCTAGCACTCTATTGCCTATGCCATCCGACTGTCAATAATCTTTGAATGAATTATCTCACTACTGAATGTATATTCCAAGGAAGTTAAAGGTGGGAAGAAAAGGCATTCTTTGTTTTAGCAAAAACCTGGAAACAAAAGTGGGCGCCCATTCATGGAGGGAGGGTTGAAGAAATTATAGTGTATGAATGTAATGAAATATTATTGTGTAGTAAGAAATGATTAATATGAATTTCTTCATCTGAGGACTTCTTATACCAATGAAATTACAGGTTCAACATATCCCTAAAAATATGTTACGGTTCATACATATAAGGATATAAAAACGTGAAGAAAGTACTCTTTTTTTATCTGAAACTGGGCACGTCCCAAATGTTCCATTGTGGTTAGGGATTCCTAGGAAATACTTTGTGCTTTCTGAAATGGTCAGTTCATGATTACAACAAAGCCTGCTGTAAAGGGAGCTGACAATTTATCAACAGAAAGAAACGGAAAAGTTAAAATTTAGTCCAAGCAATTTTCTATATCCCTTCTCCTTGACTTCATTTATTTTTAAGTTATGTGCCCAGAACTTAATTACAGAACTTCACCTAACCAAGGAATGCAGTAGGTCTCTTTTTATTCAGTGTGCATTGAGCAGCCACTAGCAAGTACACTGGAAGCAAAATACCAAGCCCATACCTGTCGTTCCACCATTACAACTATATTCGTTTGGACCATCTTTAAAATGAAGACTCCTAGGAAAGATCAGTCTTACGGCATTCACTTCTGTTTTGATTAGCAGTTGGTATCTTACTGGGGACCTTCTACAAGAGAGCATTCCTGGAGAACAGCATTTAGGAGGGAAAAAAAGCTTACAGGAAAGATGAGAGGGCACCAAAAACAATTTAACTCAATTTGACAGGCATTGTATTAAATACCTACTACGTAAAAAGTACCACACTAGGCATTGAAGATAGGAAGACAAAATGAAAATTAAACCAAACCAAAGACAAACTTTAGTTCACAATTTTGTTTAGGGCTAGTCTTTTACCTAGCCACACTAGTGGTGGAATCTCCTTTGCTCTGTTCTAACAATATTAAAATAAGAAAAATAATCTGAATTCTATTTAAAGTTGTTTTTTTTTTTTGTGGGATCCTTTAAACCAGTGTTTGTCAACCTGTGGGTCGTGACCCCTTTGTGGTTGAACGACCCTTTCACAGGGGTCACAGGGGCTGCCTAAGGCCATGAGAAAACACATATTTCCCATGGTCTTAGGAACCAAAACTCCCCTCTTCTGTCCATCTCCAGGAGGTCGGCTCACACGCAGATATGCTCACACGCAGATATGCCCACACACAAGTATTAAAGGGTCATAGCATTAGGAAAGTTGAGAACCATTGCTTTAAACTAACACTGCTTTACTCTTTAGCCACTTTCTTTTCCCCCAAAACAATTTCTTGGTTTGCATCCATAAAATGTAGAGAGGGCTATTGATGGTGCCACCCATTAATTTAAAATGGATTGACTCCTGCACAAGTCCTAAAAATTATGGCTCCTGAAATCATCAGAAGCCCTTACTATATACGATAGGCACTAAGTTATGACTCTGAAGGTCATACCCCCCCAAAAGCTTTCATCTAAATTTGTAATCTATAAATGACTAAAATAAAAATTGTTCTATAGAGAAATCAAATTAAAATAACTATGAAGTTTCTCTTCACACCCAGAATACTGGCAAAAGTGGTTTTTAAAAGGGAGTGGGTAGGAGAATAATTGTTTTAGAGTTAATAGAGCTGGGAAACTGGTCCAACCATTGTGGAAAACAACTTGGGATTTTGCAATAAAAAGGAGGTGTCTTGGTGACTCAGTGGATAGAGAGCTAGGCCTGGAGTTAGGCAGACCTGAGGTCAAATCTGACCTTAGACATATACTAGTTGTGTGATCTTAGACTAGTCACTTAACCTCTGTTTGCCTTAATCCACTAGTGAAGGAAATGGCAAACCAGTCCAGTATCCTTGTTCAGAAAACCCCATGCACAGTATGGTACACGGAGTCACAGTCAGACATGACTAAGTGACTGAACAACAATGCAAGAAAATTTATTAACTGTTCATATGCTTTGATCCAGCAATTCCACTATATGCCCTAAAAAGGATCAAAGATATAAAGGCATCATGTATGCCAAAATATTATTGAATTAATTTATTGTTGTGGTAGCAAACAACTAGAAACAAAGTGTCTGTCCATGGACAGAAAAATGATGGGACTAATTGTGGTATATAAATGTAATGATATTGTGCATTAAGAAATTATATTCATATATTTGAGGAATTCTGAGAAATATGGGAAGACTTATATGAACTGATGCAGAACAACGTAAGCAGAACAAGGAGAACCACATTCACAATGAACACAAATGAAAAGAACACTAAAAATAATACCAAGCTCTGGGTAATTAAATTATAATGATCCTAGATCAGGGGTGGGGAACCTGCAGCCTGGAGGCCACCGGTTAACTTCTAGGTACTTGGGTGTAGCCTTTTGGTGAGTCCAGTTTTACAGTTTTACAGAAGTTTTACAGTTAAGGGGATTTGTGGAAATTTGTTCTTTGAAGTTTGGATTCAGTCAAAGGACTGCACTTGAGGACCCAGAGGGCCACATGAAACCTCAGGGGTGTAGGTTCCCCACCAACACATGTCTCTCTCCTCTCAGCAATGAGGTGGGGAATAAAGCTGACAGAATGTCGCATAAACTACCAGGCATGGTTGTTCTTTTGGTTATTTTTTGCTGAATTTGTTTTTCTGGGAGGAAAGGCCTGCTATATGCAGAACTGATTAGTAATGTAAAACAAAAGGCATCCATTACAAGTCATTTTAAAATAGGTTTATAGGAAGCTTCCCAGAAATTTGAGCTTGATGCTCCTATAAATACTCATCGAGTTTTCCAGTGGTGACTGTTTTCCAAATAGAGCAGATATAAAATTTTATGTAGTAAAACTCAGAGCAAACAGAGCCTGTGAAATACTATTCTTAGAAATGTAGACTGAGATTCCAAAATTGTTCCAGGGCATTGTATTTCTACTTAGAGAGATGATGTTTGGTGAAAAAGATAAGTTGGCCCTAAGCACACTGCGGTGAACAGCATAAATTCTGGGCCTTGTGATTTACACGGTAATAAATAAAGGCCTTGGCATCTTAAGGAAGAAAGATGTTTCGCTACAGCAATATGGGAATTGCAGAAGCCTTTTTGACCATCAATTCCACACCAATTTGTTCCCTTGCTTAAAGCTTAAACAGTGTTCGAAGGTATGGTGACCACAGCTTTCCTTGGGCAGAGGTAGGCTAGTCATATGGTTAAACTAAAAAAAGTTTATCCTATGGGAAAAATGCCCTGGAAAAATACAGACAACTTAGGATAATTAAACAAATAACAATACAGTATAAAAGGACAGTTTGCTGGCTTTTGTGGGTCCAAAAGAGACAGGAATTGTATGCCTGATTCTCCGCTGCTCCTTGATCCAACTACCATACCTCATAGTATGGCAGTGATAGGTTAGATTCCCTGGTGGTCCATGATGAGCCTTCTGCCAGCTCTTTGATGGTACCTCTTTCCCCTGATTAGAGATGGTGGACATGGAGAGCTCCTCCCCAAACCTCCATTTAAGGAGCGTTCCCAGTCACCTCTTTATTTCTTACTATCATGACCCTGCATCTGACACCTTCTTTCTCTGAATATCTTAGATCCCAACACTGATGACTTATATAATGCTTACTGCCTCTGGCTCATGCTTGTTTGTGAGCTACTCTTGATAACTGACCCCTTTGCCTACCTCTGGCTTTTAGCCACTCACTATCTGAAGCATTACCCTTGAGGACTGCTATACCCACACCAAGCTGGCCTGTTGTCATGGCTAGTTTCATCATGAAAGTGTCTCAGCTTTAGTCATGGTCCCATTTTAGGAGTATGAAAGAGAAGTGTAGATTTAAAGAGAATCAAACTGATAAATGTAACAAACAAAGATGGTTCCCCATCCCAGATCTCTGATGGAAAGAGGTAATGGGACTTTGATTCTACTAACCAATCCCAATGTGAGGCTATATAACAACAGAAAGTATATCAATGTACTTCTCACCCAACCTAAATACAATAGAACATGTCCAAGTGAAATCAACAGTAGATGGATGGCATCAAAACTGAACAGATATGGACCCATGCTCAGTTCAAATACCTCCCAAACTCTATTCAATGATAAGATTTAGGAGGAAAAGGCAAGCTAGCCCATGCTACTCCTTCACATTAGGATGGCAAACTCAAAGCTTCCTAGGGTGTGGACCACAAGGAACTGGAACAAATAAGTAGATGGGATCCCTTTGGGTGGCCAGAGTTGGTTTATGGAATCCCTGGACCCTAACCCCAAACAGTTCTTTATGTAGCTATAATGGTAATGGGAACTTGAAGACCTTCCCTGCTTTGAAAATAAACTCTGCCTCCTAATGGGCTGAATGTAATTACATGGAGCTCTGCTTTGAAAATATACTCTATCCCCTAATAGACTGAATGTAATCAATGTAATCATATGGAGCCTGTGGTGGGAGGAGTTTGCTGAAAGGTGAAATAGAGCCCACAGGAAGCTGGGATTCAGAGCTAGATGGACTGGAAGGATGAGAGTATGCTTCCCAGGAAGAAATTCAGGCTTGTGAGTAAAAATATTGGTTTATGGGAAGGCTAAAGGATGCTGTGGCTCTCTGTAATGTTATGGCTTATTGACTTTTTTGTTACTATGTTGGAATTGGCTTACTGGTTTTGGGATTTGCTTTTCTGGTCTCTGAATAAATGTTTTGCTTTTATCTTCTCTATGGAGAGTCTGTTACATTTTATGATCGAGCACCATGCAGGTTTATTTATAGTGATTATGGGCACTGTAAATATTGCATTGGCACTATAGTAGCTCAGCAAAAGCTTTTAGTATCTAATAAAGCTCTACGTGTTTATTTCTTTAAAATCATAAGCACCCAATGGCACAATGGTTAGAGTGCTGGATATGGAGTCAGGAAGACCTGACTTCAAATCTAACCTCAGCACTTATGAGGTATGTGGACTCTGTTTGCCTCAATTTCCTCAAATGCAAAATGAAAATAATAATAATAGTCGTACCTCCCTTGAAGGGTTGCAGTATGGACCAAATGGAATAATATTTAGAAAATGTACTTAGCACAATGCCTAGCATGTAGTAGTAATATATACTTGATTAATTGATTTTCTTCTATCTCTATCACCTTATGACCTGGAGGTGTGAAACTGACCTCATCCACTGAGACTAAGAGGGACTTAGGTTCTTTTTCTGTACTAAAGCGATTTGTGTATGCATCTCATTTGCCCCCTCTGTAAGGCAAGCTTCAGGATAGAAGAGGCAGGTGGGTGCTATCGGACGGAAGCCAAGAAGACCTGAGTTCAATTTTGCTCCAGACACTTATGACCTGTAAGTGACTGTGGATGAGTCACTTAATTTCTTTTTGCCTCAGCTTCCTCTAAATGAGGATAATCATAGTACCTGCCTCCCAAGGTTGTCATGAGCATAAAATGAAATAACATATAAAGCCCTTTGCTAACCATAAGTTACTATATATTTGTATATTTCTGTATTTTATATATTTTACATATATAGTTACATATTTTATATATTATATATTTGTATATTTTTGTATTTTATATATTTATATTACATTTTTATATGTTATATATAACATGTCATATATAATATATATTATATATGTATATATTTTTGTATTCACTCATTCATCCATTGAACAAATGTTTAACAAGCAGCTATAATAGACAAGGCACCTTATACATAACATCACTCATATTTATTGAATAAATGTCTCCATAAAAAGATGTTATCGTTTGCCCACAGGCCCTCCCATCTCTAATACTGACTGGCCCGAGGTTTAACAATGTACTCCCAAATCAGAAGTAGGCCTGGGGTTAAGGGATACAAATGGGGAGTACCCAAGAAGGCTGGCAACAGCTATCAATGATTACTGCTGAGGGTTTCAGCTTTGCTTAATGGTCCAGATGCATCTCACTGGGACTGACACTATATCAAACCCACTGCAAGCCATTAAGGGCCATCTGGTAGATACTGGCTTATTAGTGTCTTACTAACCATCACCAATATCTCAATCTTTCAAAAAGCTAAAAAAACAAAACCAAAAATGCAACCCACAAACAAATTCCATCCGTTTGCTCAGTTTATCTCTCAAGCCACTTAGCACCTTGTTACACATTTCAAAACAACTTGCTTCTCCCTTCCCTTGCAGTATATTCCTTTCCATAACATTCTCTCATTGTGTTCAGCAAACGATTATCAACAGCTTCACTTACTTGGGCATAGAAAAAATGTGATATTAATTGAGCTTTCATCGCTTTGGTAAGAATTGTAGGAATCTGTACACCGAAATGAAATCTAAATGGGTTCACGATCAGATACAAAGGTTGAGACTGTAAGCAATCTGGGAGAACGAGGAATAGTCTACCTGTCACATTTATGGAGAAGGAAAGAATTTATGACCAAACAAGAGATAGAGAGCATCATGACATGCAAAATGGATCATTTTGATTACATTAAATTGAAAAGTTGTTGTACAAACAAAGCCAATGCAACCAAGATTAGGAGGGAAACAGAAAATTAGGAAAGAATTTTTTACAACCAGTGTCTCTGATAAAGGCCTAATTTCTAAAATATACAGAGAACTGAGTCAAATATATAAGAACACAAATCATTCCCCAATTGATAAATAGTCAAAGGATATGAACAGGCAGTTTTCAGAGGAAGAAATTAAAGATCTCTATAAGCATATGAAAAAATGCTTAAAATCACTATTCCGTAACACTGATGAAGCGTGCTACTCCCCTCTTAGAGAGGGGATAGACTCAGGGTACAGAATGAGATACAGATTTTTAGAAATGGTCACTGTAGAATTAATTTTGCTTAATTATGCAAAGCTGTTGCAAAAGCTTTGTTCCTTCCCCCAATGCAGGGAGAAATGTGGGATGGAGAGAAAAATAAATGTTCATTAATTGAAAAAAAGGGGAAAAAAGACTTCTCCATTGATTCATAGGATACATGAGTTTAGAGTGAGAGGATCATGGAGATCACCCCCTTTCCTTTCATAGATAAGGAAAACATCCCAGGCTTCCTTTTCATCCAGTATTCTTTGTACTACACTTGCTTGAGCAATGGAAATTTTTCTTCTTCATAGACACATTGAAAGACCAACAAATTATTTTAAAGTTGGAACTAGTCTAATCTTTCTCCTACTTTCTTTTAATTAGCCAAAATGTAACTTTGTTTTAGTGGAGTGTTTTCCCACTAGAATGCAAGGTGAGGTGGGTAGGTATTTGTATCATGAGCAAAGGGCAACCCCCCCCCAACATTAGGGAAATTAGGAAGTATGGGCAGATCTGGTCTTATCTATGAACAGGATAGTAAACAGCCTGGGATTCTAGGGGCTGCTAGAAGGATCCTGTCACCAAAACACCATCCTCACACATACCAGAAATCCTACCATTTAGTGATTCATTACTTTAGGGTAAGCACAGACATCGTACCAGACTCTTTTACAATGCTTTTTTTTTTTTTTTGCTTTTTGGAGGGCAATTGGGGTTAAGTGACTTGCCCTAGGTCACAGGGCTAGTTTTTTGTGTTAAGTGTTTAAGGTCAGATTTGAACTCATACTCATGTCCTCCTGACTCCAGGGCCAGTGCTCTATTCACTGTACCACCTAGCCTACCCTTAAAATGCATATTTTAAAAGGAATTAGCTGGAAGATGAAAACACAGTAAGTTTCTAACATCTTAGTGAGAACCAAAATGTCAAAGACTAAAATTTTCTACCTGTTTTGGGTAGGGCGCAAGTGCAAGTTCAGGATCTGGAGTCAGTCAAGGAAATTGTATTAAGCTCCTACTATGTGCAAATGGAAAAATGCACTAAGCACCTACTATGTGCCAGGCACTGATTGTGCTAAGCACCGTGGATACAAAGAAAGGGAAAAAAAACCAGTTCTTACCAACAAAGGAGCTCATGTCTCTAATAGGAGAGATGACATGCCAATTATTTACAAACAAACTACATACTGACAAATTGGAAATGTATTGCAAATATCAAACCAATAAGGTAGATAATGGCAACAAACAACAATATTTAATAACCGTTTGCTAAATGGATAAACTTGGCAGCTTTCAAAGGAGTAAAGCTTGATGCTGATCTGACTAGTGACAGCCTTTTAATACAAGTTTACATAGGATTCCCCAATAATTGGGAAATAATTAATAAACAATTGGGATTTCCCAATAATTGGGCTTTACTGAGTTTAGATTTTTCTTCTTGTGGGTCTCCACGACTAAGGGTTACAAAGGTGGTTTTTAAATCATTGTTAGGGAGGCTAGTCAGTTGCTTTTGGGCCAATGCTTGGGAAGAATAAGTCATGCCTAAAATAATTTCCCTCACTTCTACTCACTTGGTTCCGTTTCTGACTTTTGGAATTTATTGTGTGATTCCAAAATATCTATTTAATGCATTTATCTATTTATCGATCATTGATAACTCAAGACTCGGTCACATAGCCGTGTGTAGTAGTGGTGTGTTGAGAATGCCTGCTCAGTCACTTCTGTTGGCCTCCCTCACTGTTACAGACTCAATGCCAAGAGCTGGAGTTGTATTAAAGGGTCTAATCCTCTGTTTCCCTTTTTGGCATAGAGTTTCATGATAAAAGGCCGCCTTAGTGCTACATCTTCCTATATTTTCTGGGGTTGCTTTCCTGTCTCAATTGCTTTCTTCCAAATGCATTCCAAAAAGTATAGCAAATGTAGGTGATAAACACTGTTCATAAAGACAAAGTAAATTTTCATCAAAAAAGAAAGGTAAACAGATTTTTCCCATACCCAGAGAGAATGGTTACAGGATTCCAAAACAGAGTCTGAGGAGAGAAATGCAAGGCAGGATTACCACCTTGGGATGGGTAGTGATGGACAGGGGCACAGAGTTCAGCACCACGGCATTAATTCCAATCTTTCTTTTGCCCAACCAACCAAAACAGTTTCACTTGAGTCTTGGCCGCTTTCTTTATGGCAGCTCTGCTTCTGTCCTTCCATTTCTCATGGCCTCCCCTGTTCTAGCCCTTTGCATTTTATATTTCTCTCATCAGGAGTAGGTTCCTTTTTGAATCTGATGGTATGGTTTAGGGTGAGCCCTGCATGTGGACTAAATCACTTCTCTGACTACACTGATGGTATAGTGTAACACATGAATGTGCAGCTATTGAATATAATTTTAGAGCTGATGGGGACCTTAGAGTTGACCTAGAACTCCTTTCTCCTTTCCCCTAATTTTAAAGAGGAGAAACCTGAGAGCTAGATGGTTTAAACGACTTTTGCAGGGTTGCCTAATTAACTAGAAATAGATTCAGGACTAAAACCAACTGAATGATGTCAAGCATAAAAACAGGGTTCTAATTTTTCTGTCTGTACTTAAGTTTTTTAGATATATCAATACGGCGATTGGCTAACGTAAAACTGTACAATCTCTGGTCTAAAGGGTTCCAAATTTGATTTTCTAGTAATAGACATAAGGTTTGAACTGACTTTGATTATTTGACCTGGTTATTGGCAAAGTAAATTTAAAATAGTGTTAAGACCAACTTTGTAGGAAATTTTTAGTAGAGAAGAGAATTACTACAAGTAACCTGAGCCGGTGAAGACCATACTCTAAGACCACGCTCAAACCACAAGACTACATCAGATATTATTCAGAGAACCCAACAGCTATAGGAGATGAGATTTATGAGCCTTAAATGGACAATTTTATTTTGCTCTTTACTTTTTCCCTTTGTGTCTTTTGTCTGTAAGGTCTACTTGTCAAAGGTTGCCCTTTCCCCCCATCACATTGTCTCCTCTCATAAGTCCCACAGTTAGAAACCCTTGATGGAGTGTTTGTCCTATCAGTTAATGATTCACTGAAGAAGCTGCATGTCTCAACAGAACTGAATGGGGGAATGAGAGAAATGATTAATTATTTGGGGAGATTCAGAGCTCTCTCTTCCAAAGTCCTGATTTTACAATTTCAGTCTCTTGAAGGATGTTGCTAATAATGATATTGGACTAACTTTCTTGCTCAAGACCCCACCCTGGTAGAAGCTATAGTGTTCTGCTCAGGCATGGGTGGGGTATAAATTTCTTGAATAAATAGCCCAAAGCTGTGGCTGGTTGGCACATTTTATATTTCTCTCAGCCCAAGGGTGATAGGACATCAAGGTCAGCTCATCTTCCATTGTGTTGTCCAATCAGAGTTGATTGCTAACCCTCAGGAATACCTACTAAATAAAGGGTGTATAAACTGTGAGCTCACAGTCCTTGGTCTAAGAGAGATGGTCAAATGACTATTCTTTTATTAATAACATGCTGGCCTTATTAATAAAATGATTAAGGTACCCCAAAACTATATCTCTCAAACCTTTTTAATCATCACACAATGTTTCCTGAATCCTAAACCAATCCTCTCTCCACTATCCTGGGTTGATTCTTCTCCTGGTGCCCCACCTGTAGAGACCCAGTCAAGGTGTCTTCATCCCAATTTGGGGACTTTTATGGTGAACATAACCTTAACTTAAATAAACAATAAACTTTTTTTCCCCTGAAAGTACTTAAATGATAAATTAGGCAATTTAAAAAGTCATCATGTATCAAAGTAGAGTATATGT
Organism: Pseudocheirus occidentalis; assembly: GCA_028646575.1. Lineage (NCBI taxonomy): Eukaryota > Metazoa > Chordata > Mammalia > Diprotodontia > Pseudocheiridae > Pseudocheirus > Pseudocheirus occidentalis. Next base: position 202,812,293 of record CM053597.1, on the reverse strand, counting down.
ATTACAAATGATAAAATTTGAGTTTCATTCACCAATTTGGGATACCCACTGCCTTTCCTTTTCTTTAACATGGCTACATGTTTTTAAATACGATGGGAAGAGTGACAGCCTGAATGATCTCCTAAAGATTTACATAACACAGCTTAATTTATGGGTTTAATTGAATAAATTATTTTAAAAATATAAATGATAGTACCAGTAATGCTGGCAGAAACCTCAGAAGCCATTTAGAGCAATTCCCTCATTTTATAGCAAACTCAGGCACATACTTGTTAAATGACTTGCCCTATGCCTCACTGGTAGCAAACAGCAGAGGTTGAATTTTAATTCAGGTCCTTTGACTCCAGACTCAGGTTATTTCCTGTGGTTTCTTCATATTGCTTACTTACTCAACAAAAGTAATACTGTTCAATGCAAGCCCTGACCTGAAGACCTAGGCTGACTTCAAAGCATATGATAAGAGCTGTTCTTTCTCTTTTAGAAAGGATTACTCTGGCTGTATCTGTTCCCAAAGGGTAACTAGGTGGTACCAAAATGCATAGACCTGGAATCAGGAAGACTCCTCCTCCTGAGTTCTAGCCTCAGACACTATGTGATCCTAGTCAAGTCACTTAAACCCAGTTTGCCTCAGTTTCCTCATCTGGAAAATGAGCTGGAGAGAGAAATGGAAAACCACTCCAGTATCTCTGCCAAGAAACCCCCAAAATGGAGTCACAAACAGTCAGCCACAATTGAAACAACTGAACAACAATAATCTCTCCCCAAAATGGTTCTGTTCCCCAAATCACTATCTTTGACAGCAAAGATGATACAGGCAATCTGAATATTTCCCAAGGCGTTAGGCTGCACATGGAGATGCCTAAGAGAGAGGGAGATCCAGGCTGAGAGCAAAATGAGGGAATCATTTAAAACAGATGGAGAAGACTAATCTGGGTTACCCAATACCCAACTCAAGCTCAGCCGAGACTGCTGATGATTTAAAGTCATTACCATCTAACGGATGTTTAGTGGCCTGAACAAAATAAGATGGTCTCATTCCAGTACCCAGTGAACAGGTGTTCACATCACCAAACCCATTGTCACAGCTGACACTAATTAGCACATTCACTGGCAAGCTCAGTGGAAAGGCCAAGAGTGGAATGGGCTTTGGAAGGAGAATTATCTCTTATTCTTTAGAGGGGAGTCATGCTCTGGAACAGGGGTGCTTACGCTGATAGAGAAGCAGACAGGGAAAGGTCAGCCTATGTTTTGGGGGCTGCTGGATGAAATCATTGTGCTCCAAATAAACTCAGATTCACGCCTAAGGATCCTTCTGACTATGACCACTACACAGGTAGCTGACTTTTTTGCTTTTGAGTCTTCACTCCTGGGAAAATGACATTGGAGTAGCCACATGCAGTGACACATGCCTGTATTCTATGCTACTAGGGAGGCTGAGGCTAGTGGGTGTCTGGAGCTTGGAGATTCTGAGCTGCCACAAGGCTGAAGGCTGATGGGGTGTCTACACTCAGTCCAGCACCAATAAGGGTGAGACCTCAGGAGTAGGGGTGGAGGGAAGGGCCCTTTTCCTAAGGAGAGGCAAACTGATTCAGGTGAGAAATGGAGCAATTCAAAATCTCTGTGTCAATGAGTTGTGGACTAGGGCTTGTGCCTCTAGTCTGGGTGAGATAGAGAGATGGGGGAAAGAGGAAAGGGAGGGGAAAGAGTGAAGAAGGAGGAGGGGGAAGAGGACAGGGAGAGGGAAGGGGAGAAGAGATGAGGAGGGGGGAAGGAGAAGAGGAGAGTGAAGGAGAAAAGGAGGTAGGGAATGGGAGGAGGGGACAAGAGGAAAGGAGGAGCAGGAGGAGAGGGGAGGAAAGAGGAAGAAAGAGGGGGCAAGGAGGAAGGGGAAGAAGAGGAAAGAGGGAGGTGGAAGAGGAAGAGATAGGAGAAAGGGAAAGGGAAGAACTGGAGAATAGTTAATAGCAATTCCTTCTTTCCACAAAAATTCAAATGCTGTGTATCAGTAGCCACATTTCTAGCCCAAGCTGCATGTCTATGATGAAGCATTTCTTGAAGTGCCTGATGAATACACCATCTCCATGCCTTCTGGTTGGAGGGCAAAGCTAGACTTGCAAGACTTCATTTAAGGAGGGGGCCCAGCATGGTCTTTTCCCCAACTCCTACCAACTGAACTGCATTGCCTTATGACTTCTTTGGACTTGTCTATCATGCCCCTGAGCCAGATACCTTCCACTACCCTCAGCTTTTCAGATTCCTTTTGTTATCTTCCCATATTAGATTATAAGCTACTTGAAGACAAAGACTGTCTAGTGCCTGGGACCCAGTAGGTGATTAATAAATATTTATCAACTATTGATTGGCCACCTCTCCCCTAGGCGCCATCCTTCAGAAATAGAAACTTAATAGCACAAAGGAGCTAACCTGGGCTCATAATTCAGATAAGCTGTAATAGACAGAATCTGACCTGACAGCCTTCCTCATTCTCTGTTCAATAAAGATATATACTAAGAAGCAAGGAGTGTACTGGAATAGTAAGTCCTACCCCTGTGCTTATCACATACTCAATGAACATACAAGAGAAAGATATGTAAAGGAAGCAACATGGTGCCCAAGGATCACAAGCTCAGCTCTCATATTAAAATAAAAACTTAAGATCACAGGATTTTAGAGCTGGAAGTGATTGTAAGATCATAGTTTAAAGTAGAAATTCTCAAACTAGGGTCTGCAAATTTTAAAAAATAGTTTAAAAATATTTTGGATAATTTAATTTCAACATAATTATTTTCCCTTATAAAATCCCTTGGATTTTATTCTATTCATTTAAAATCATTATTCTGAGAGAGTTTATATCCATAGGCTTCACCAGATGGGTAAAATGTCACCATAACACAAAACAAGTTAAAAAAACAACAGCCCAATTTAAAGAGAAGGTCACATCCAGGGGATACGAATGTCATGTTCTCTGTGGTAACTACATCCCTCAGAAGACTGCGCATGAACTCATCAAATGATAACATTATCCCATCTTGACCCTTGACCTGATTGGACGTAGTCTGTTTGCCCGGCATAAAAATGCCAATGGAGGCTTCACAAGGCAATATAGAAAGGTGAGTGAGCATGGGAGAGAGAGAGAGAGAGAGAGAGAGAGACAGAGAGACAGAGAGACAGAGAGACAGAGACAGAGACAGAGAGAGAGAGAGAGAGAGAGAGAGAGAGAGAGAGAGAGAGAGAGAGAGAGAGGAGATGAAAATGAGATGCATTTGCTGATTGTACTATGGCTCTGCAGTAGAGGTAGCAGTAGGAGACTTTCTCCCCTAAAGTCCCTCAGAGCAACCAGACTCTTACCAAGTGCTCTGTTCTTGACCCAAGATATCTCACTTCCAAGACACTAAGACTCAGTCTAGTTGTTAAATCTTATACTTTTCCTTTTCTCTAACTTGGAAGGCTTTGCTCAGAAGCCACAATAGGGAGAAGACAGGAGAGGGAAAGAGGAAGTAATACAAAAAGATACTTGCGAGGGTGAAACTCTATAATAGATCTGTCCATGAGTGAAAATACCTGTTTTCTCTCTCATCTCACAGGGATGATGGATAGAGAACAGACCCATGGTATCTAGTTTCTGAGGATTAAACAGTGGTAGCCTTGGGAAATGAGTAGAGTGCTTGCTATCTGATTTAATTCTTTGCTATTTACCTTTACTTATGGGGGTGGTGGTGTTTGGGAGGCATTTGGGGTCAAGTGATTTGCCCAGGGTCACACAGCTAGTGTCTGAGCCTAGATCTAAACTCAGGTCCTATTTACTAAAGCTACCTAGTGACTTTTTAAAGTAATAATTTAAGATGTTTTTAAAGTAATCAAATGTCTACTGCTATGGTACAATCACTTCTAAGCCTGTGGAGGTGCATTGTCCAGATCACCCATCCAGTAGGGCAGTGCTGCCATCACCATTAGATGGCCCAGGCCTTGACTTCTGAAACATGGCCTCAGGTAGACCTTGATCCTCCGTGCCCTAAGCAATTAAAGGCCTTGTCTGGCCTTTGGAGCAGTGAGGTAGCACGGTGAATAGAGCATCAGGAAGACTCGAATTCATATTCAGCCTCAGATACTTAACTAGCTTTGTGTACTTACTTCCTAGCTGTGACCCTGGGCAGACCCTGTCTGCCTTAGTTCCTCATCTGTAAAATTATCTGGAGAAGGAAATGTCAAACCACTCCAGTATCTTTGCCAAGAAAACCCCAAATTGGGTCACAAAGAGTCAAATGCAACTGAAAATGATTGAACAACAACACCCTCTCCCCAAATTCCAGGAGAGCTGAACAAACTGTGGCAACATGAATATAATTGAATATTGCAGGAGGAGGGAAATTGGTTAGGACGTCCCCGATCAATTGATTCTTTCCCCCTGAACATGAAATCACAGAAGGGGCAAGTTAACAGAAAGAAGGTATTAATATGTCTGATGGATACAAAAATGGTTACTCCATCTACAAAATGTGAAGAAGCTCTCTCTGATGGCATTAGAAAACCACCACCTATAGACCACACAAAGATAGGCCATGCCCCTGGAGGCCTTAAAAAACCTAATGTGTCCTCCTGAGATAAACAGCGGAAGCATAAGACCTTTGTGTGGTTTGGTCCCCTGGTAACAAAATGGAACAAACTATGGGAGGACGACTCAGAGTTGAGAGAAGATCGCTCTTTGCCTTTTCCCTTGGGGCACTTGCTTGCAAGAACCCAAGGCTGGTGTTAGGAGAGATGCTGGAAAAGAGGGCACAGGGGCACAAGGCAAAAGGCAAAAAGCGATTCCCTTTCCAGAACACCAAAGAGAGCTGGTGAGTGACAATTTTAGGAGTGTATGCCCACAGTATATCTGCTCTAGGGGTAGTAGTCATATAGGCCCCAACCCAAGCTTTGACCTGTGAGGGCCAAGTTGAGGAAGGAGCTTGGGGAGGGGTGGTGGTGGTTCTATAATCATGTTATAAGGAATAACAAAAACGAAAAATGTAGGGAAACACAAGAAGATGAAGACTTTTAGAGAGAAGAAAGCAGAGGCAGAAGATACACAATTTAAATGAAAAATGGTAAAAGTCAACAAAACTCAGATCAGATACAGCTGATGATGACTGGGAGGGCAATTGGGATTAAGTGACTTGTCCAAGGTCACACAGCTAGTTTTTTTTCTTTTTTTTTTTTTTGCTTTTTGGAGGGCAGTTGGGGTTAAGTGACTTACCCAAGGTCACAGGGCTAGTTTTTGTGTTAAGTGTCTGAGGCCGGATTTGAACTCAGGTCCTCCTGACTCCAGGGCTGGTGCTCTATTCACTGTGCCATCTAGCCGCCCCCCACATAGCTAGTTTTTTGGTGTGTATTATGTACCTGAAGCCAGTACTAATTTATCAAAAGTAAACATCTTCCTTTCTGTTAACAATAGATAAACTACAAAAGTAGGAAATGGTTGCACTATTAAGTCACAATCACACTCAGGTAGATTTGTTCAATTTGTATTGAGTGGGGTGGCCAGGTGGCTCAGTGGATAGAGCACCAGCCCTGGAGTCAGGAGGACCTGAGTTCAAATCTGGTCTCAGACGCTTAACCAGCTGTGTAACCTTGGGCAAGTCACTTAACACCAAATGCCCTCCAAAAAAAAAAAGCAATTTATGTTGTGCAAAGTACTTGGGAGGAAGGAAATTGCATGGTTTTGAGGGGCTTTTGAGAAGCACCTATTGTAGAACTTTCTTTTTGCTGAAGATGCATATTTGTAACAAGGGTTTTCTTTCTCTTTCTTCTAATTGTAAGTGGATGTAAAGGGGATAAGGGGGAATAGAGGTAGAGTAATAAAAAGGAAGAAAAAAATTAAGAAAAGGAAAAAGAGGGTCATTGAAGCACTTTTTTTTTTAATGCACAGAAGAAAACAAAAGGAAAACCAAAGATAATCACAAATGTGTAGGACAAAGGACAGCTAGGTGGCACAACAGACAGAGCAGCAGTCCCGAAGTCAGAAAGACCTGAGTTCCAATCTGGCCTCATATATTTAGAAACTGTGTGACCCTGTCTGAACAAGTCACTTAACCCTGATTGCCTCAAAAGAAAAATGCACAAGAAAGCTTTTTAAAAAGTTGAGGCATCTAGGTGTCACAGCAGAGTACTGAGCCTGGACTCAGGAAGACTTGAGTTCAAATTGTGATTCAGAAACTTATTAGGCCTGGGGTGGCTAGGTGGTGCAGTGAATAGAGCACCCCAGCCCAGGAGTCAGGAGGATGGGAGTTCAAATCCAGCCTCAGATACTTAACACTAGCTGTGTGACCTTGGGCAAGTCACTTAACCCCAACTGCCTTCCAAAAAGCCAAAAAAAGAAAGAAAGAAAGAAAGAAAGAAAGAAAGAAAGAAAGAAAGAAAGAAAGAAAGAAAGATTAGGCCTGTTACCCTGGGCAAGTTACTTTATCTCTGTCTGCCTTTCAAGGCTGCTGTGAGGCTCAAATGAGATAATATTTGTAAACGGCTTATAAGACACAGTGCCTGGCGCTTAGTAGGTGCTTAATGATTCTTCTCTCCTTTCCCTCCTTTGAAAGTTACATGTTGAATTTATTATCATTTAAAAAGAAAAGTAAGTTGTAAATAACAGGGATCTGAACTGTAATGTAATTTTTTTTTTCTTTTTGGAGGAGGGAAGGTAGGACATTTGGGGTTAAGTGACTTGCCCAAGGTCACACGGCTAGTTTTTTGGTGTGTGTTACATGCCTGAAGCTGGATTTGAATTCAGGTCCTTCTGACTCCAGGTGCTCTATTCACTGCGCCACCTAACTGCCCCCTGTAATTTCTTTTCCTATTCTACTGTGTATATAAAAATTTCCATTTTATTTGGTGCTAAGTTCAGAATTAAAAAAATCAAAATGAGGGGAAAAAAAGGAAAAGTAAAGGCTTACCACTGCCACCATGTGACCAGACACTATGTGGATGCCTTCCAGGACTAAGGAGGATTCTGGTGTCTTTTTTTTCTTTTTTTCAAATCACTAGCAAGAGCAAACAAAAGCTCCAGTCCTTATGTCAAAAATACATCAAAAGACTTTTGCAAGTCCTTGGGGAGATTACTGGAAAGAAGCAGAAACCTTTTTCTGCAGTCTTCCCGACTGTTCATCAAAGGCCCAGTTACCAAGCGTGGGACTGATAAAAGATCCACTTTCAGGATAGCATTCATTCACTTGGTACAGACTTACTATAGCAAATCAGACGTCTACCTGAATGCACACTGCAAGAGAAGAAAGGAGGAGGACTTTCTGTCTCCCCCTTTGATATCTCACTAAATGAGTTGCCAGGGATGCTGTGAGGTTTGTACAGCTTAATATGAAAATTCTCAGAGCAGCATGTTCAGTGGGATCAGCAAGAGACTGCAGACACAAGGGCTATGAATTTTAATTCCAGCTTTGCTTCTGTCTTGCTGTGATGCCCTGGGGTTAATCGCTTAACCTTTCCTTAATCCTCAGCAAAAAAGGAGAAATGAATACTCATTTATTCCATAGGCCTGCTATCAGGTCCAACTAACAAAGCCCTTTTAAAATGATGTCAGATTGTTAAAAGTGTGTAATCATGACTTCAGAAAGTGAATGTGGTATCCAGGCCCACCAGCTATAGTAGGCCTGATTTCTTGTGGAAGAATATTAATTTCTGGATTTTTCTGTAAACATGAGCCTTGCCCAAAAGCACCGTGCTGGATTTTCTAGGGACAGAAAATGTTTAAGTGGGAGAAGAGTTTTAGGCGGGGTAAGAGAGGTGCCTGTCCTACCCCTACCACAGAATTCAGTCATTATTGATAAGATTTTACTGTGGTAACAAGGTGTCAAACTACTATAAAATTTCTACTACATCTGGATTCACTCTTTATGAAGTGTGAACCCTTTTCTCTGATGGTATTAAAGGAAGCAAGCTCCTTAGACAAATAAAAATTGGACATGGCTTTGGGGGGGCATCTTATATAGCTAAACTTTGGAAAGGGTTAGAAAGTAAGAAAATCTGTGGAAGAGACCCTTGCATTTATATCAGAAGGTAGCAAAGGGGGGCTGGCTAGGTGGCAAAGTGAATAGAGCACCAGTCCTGGAGTCAGGAGGACCTGAGTTCAAATATGACCTCAGACACTTAACACTTACTAGCATGTGACCTTGGGAAAGTCACTTACCCCCAACTGCCCTGCCCTCTACCCTTCAAAAAAAAAAAAGCAAAAAAAAAAAAGGTAGCAAAGGGAGAGAGTGGTGTTTCTTTCCTCTGCCCTCCTCTGCTCTGCCTTAACACCTTGTTACTTGTAATCAGGAGTCAATCAGTGGAAAGGAGCAAAGTTTGGAAATCCAGCTGAGTAACACACCCAGCAAAGATGCTACATGCAAAGATTACTGTATGAGGACTTTACGGAGAAAGGACTTCTAGGGAGGACAGTAACAAAGATTATAAGTTGTCTTTGCCACATATGTATCCTAAATGTGTACCTGGCTACCACCCTTGCCATAGATACTGTGTGAATTTGTGGGAGTGTGTGTCCTAGGTTTATGGGAAGAAAGATTTATAATTATTATCACTATTTTTACTATTTACTATACCATCTTAGTAAATATCTTTGCTAAGAGTAAATTGTATCACCTGGCTGATTGTTAATGAGGAGAACATCAGTAGAGGCTCATGATCTATTGTAACCACAGTAGGAGCGGTAAAGTCACATAAGACTAAGCTAAGAACTTGAGGCAGTGGCTGTCCTCTGGGGACCAAACCTTAGAGTATGTGGGTGAGTCTGGGGGATCCCAGAGAAGATAATTCACATACAGCAGGATAAATAGAAAAAGGTTCTCATAAGAATGCTAAAAGAAAGTGATAAAATTCTCCTTAAGTAACATCATGAGATTTAGTACCTCTGAAGACCTCAAAAATGCTCTATATAAATGTTAACTATAAAGGGGCAATTAGGTGGCTCAGTAAATAGGGTCCCAGGCCTGGATTCAGTAACTGAGTCATCTTTCTGAGTCCAAATCTGGCCTCAGACACTTACTAGCTATATGACCCTGTTTCCTTCAGTTCCTCATTTGAAAAATGACCTGGAGAAGAAAACAGCAAGCCACTCCACGATCTTTACCAACAAAACACCAAAAGGGGTCATGAAGAGTTGAACACAACTGAAATGACTGAGCAACAGAATTTGAGAGAAGCATTTTTTTTAAATTTATTTTCCTGTTTACATCATTCATTTCCTGAGTTACAAATGAGGGAAGCATTTTAACTTGGAAAAGGTACAGAATAAAAGACTGGAGCTGATTTTGATTATCTCATAGGTTAAGAACTAGAAAGGACCTTTCAAGTCAACTAGTCCAAGGCTCTCATTTTATAGATGGAGAAATGGAGGTTCAGAGGTGAAGTCACTTGCTTGTGGTTGCAAAGGCAGTAAGGAGAGAAACATAGACTTAAATCTAGGTCTTCTGACTCTTAATTGTATATACTTCAACTATACCAAACATTCTCAAGTAGCACTAGACCAGCGGTTCTCAACCTGGGGGTCGCAACCCCTTTGGGGGTCAAACAACCCTTTCACAGGGGTCACCTAAGACCATTGGAAAACACATATTTTCGATGGTCTTAGGAACCAGGACCCCACTCCTCTATCTGTCTGCAGGCCAGTCTGCCCACATGCAGATATGCCCACAGAGAAGTACTAAAGGGTCACAGCATTAGGAAGGTTGAGAACCACTGCGCTAGACTGTTTTTGTCTTTGTCATCTATACCAAGAAGACTGCTTTGATATTTTGATGGACTGCGGATCTGACTGGTATAGGCACTCCCTCCAGTGATGCCAATTGCAGTCCTTCCATGTTCCTCTCATTAGACAGCTCATTGTATACACTTACCTTTAATAATGAAAGTAAGGGGGCATCATTGTACACCATAAGGGATTGACCAAGGATGTTTGTGGAATTTACCTTGTTATGTTGCCACAGATGACAGAGCATGGTTCAACACTGTGCAAATACTGAATGGCTCTGGCTACTCCTATCAAGATACCAAGTCGAAGTTGCCAAGAAAGTGGAAAAGTATTATCCTAAAAAGAGAACTGTAATGAGTTTGGTAGAAGTTCAGCATTAAGGGCAATATCCAGTATATTTATTGTTATTATTTCTTATTTTTAATTGTTATTATTGTTGTTAATTTGTTTCAGTTATGTCCAACTCTTGGTGACCCCTTTTGGGGTCTTCTTGACAAAGATACTAGAGTGTTTTGCCATTTCCTTATTGAGCTCATTTTACAGATGAGGAACTGAGGCAAACAGGGTTAAATGACTTGCCCAGGGTCACACAGCTAGTAAGTGTCTGAGGCCAGATTTGAACTCAAGAAGATGAGTTTTCCTGATTCTTTGTCAGGTATTCTATGCAGTATGGCCCCATCTAGCTGCCCACTTTTGAACATCCCTATAAAGAAGTTTTTCCTGATGTAAGACCTAATATCAATTCTTTACAAAGTTCACCTATTACTCCTAGTTCTGTCCAATAGGTTTCAGATCAAAAAAGCCAAATCCATCTTCTGTGCGACACACTTTCAACTACATGAAGATAGCTCTCATGTGTGCTCCCTGACCATCTCTTCTCCAACATCCTTAGCTCCTTCAATCTACCCCTTCAATCTAGCTCCTTCAAGAGAAGAAAACCCCAATGAAGTCACAAAGGGTCCAGATACAACTGAAGCAACTGAACAATTGCTCATCTTCAGTTGGGCTTTCCTTTACTGAAGTCCTAAAGAGGGAAGATCTGGAAATTCAATTCATCAAGAATTTATTAAGTGCCTACTATGGGCCAGGCACTGTCTTAGCCACTAAAGGATATTTTGCCAAAAGTGAAATAGTTCCTGTCCTCAAGGAGCTTCTATTCTAGCTTAAGTTGAAATAAACTTCTCACTCATTTGATTTCACTGCACTTTGGATTCCTCTGAAGCACTTATTTTCTGATGGGTTTTGCTAGTTCCTATATATAAATAATCTCTCCAATCTACATAATATTTTTATATTAGTAACAAGTATTTATATTATATTTATATTATTTTTCTTAATTTATATTTTATAATATTATTTTATATTTTATTATATATTATATTATCATATTTATATATTTATATTTAAAAACAGCTAGTATTTTTATTATATATTATGTTATATTTATATGTTTATATTTAACAACAGTTAGAATTTTATTATATATTACGTTATTATATTTATAGATTTATATTTAACAACAGTTAGCATTTTTATTATATTATATTTATATTTAACAACAGTTAGCATTTATATAGAGTCTACCATGTGCAAGTCACTGGGCTACATACTTTACAACGATCATCTCATCTGATCCTCATAATAATCCTGGGAGGTAGGTCCTATTATAATCTCTATTTTACAGCTGAAGAAACTAAGGCAAACAAAGGTTAAGTCTCTTGTTGTTGGGGTTAACACAGCTACTAAATGTCTGAAGCCGCATTTGAACTCATGTCTTCCTGATTCTAGTCTTAGTGCCACCTACCTGTAATACATAACATTATGTTATACAATATTATATTTTATATTATAAATTATAGTATAATTGCATAATTATAATATTGTAAATCACATAATTATATTAATAATTATATCATATATTAAAGTGATATATAACATTTTACTTAATATATTTGTAATTATATCCCTAAAGTGCTGGTTCGATTTCGCCACTCCTCTATTCAATAAAGTCCAGCAATTCCTGTTAAGTCCACGATCCAATATAAAATCTTCTGTTTGACTTTCAAAGTCTTTCATAACCTGGCCCCATCCTACCTTTCCAGTCTTCTTACACCTTACTGCCCTTCAAAACAATGTGATCCAGGAACACCAGTCTCTTTCCTTTTCCTCCCACAAACACTCCATATCCTGACTCCAAGCCTATGCTCTTCTTCCTCATACTTGCCTTCTCATTTCTTTGGCTTCCTTGAAGACTCAGCTAAAGTCCCACTTTTTTTTAGGAAACCTTTCCCAGTCTTTCTCAATCTTCATGTCCTCCCACTGAGATGACCCACATTTTCTCCTGTATCTATCTTGTTTGCCTTTTGTCTCTCTCATTAGACTGAGCTCTTTTAGCACAGAGACTGCTTTTTGCCTTTTTTGTATCCCTAAGGCTTAGCATAGGGCCTGGCATGTGGTAATGTTTAATTAATGCTAGATAAGTGACTGACAGCTAGGGCACTGCATCATTATGGCATGGAGATGACCTTGCCCTCTCAAACGCTGTGCCAGGAAGGAAGAAGCTTTGTGTACTACCAAGCTGGGAAGGGTAGGAGCATGGGTCTGGCAATAGATAACATGTTTATATTATTTCCAGACCTCTCTGGTTGATTGCAGAGAAGCTTGTAGGGACTGTGTTTTATTTCTCTCCACATTGTCTGCTATGCTGTCTAGTATAGAACCATGTATTTTTTTTTTTCATCAGATTTGCCATTTCATGAGTCTAGGAAGGATATGGTTAAAAAAGCAACAACAAAACTTCCTTTTCCAGTAAATCAGCATCTGTTCTACAGTTGCTTCTCTATAATAGAGACACGCTGACATGCATATAGGAGGCGCTTGGTAAATGTATTTTAACTGAATAAAAAGTATCTCCCCTCTTGGATCACCACCTTGTCATGGCGGACATGGAGGGACCTGTGTGAAGACTTTGAGCTATGCCCTACAGTGCTGCTCAAGGCAGACAGGTCATAGGAGAGTTCTGGTAAAAGGCAACACACTGGAGAAGGAAATGGCAATCCTCCCCAGTATCTTTGCCAGGAAAATCCCATGGAGAGGTCTGGTGTGCTATGGTCCTCAGGGTCATGAAGAGCTGGACACAACTCAACAATGATGATGACAATGAAGACAGCATCAACAAAATTATCTGTGTTAAGGGGAAGTATGGCAGAGTAGATAGAGACCTAGTCTCGAAGCTAAGACGACTTGTGTTCAAATCCCATCTCTGACATAACGACTGGGCAACCCTGGGAAAATAATTGAACCTTTTCAGGGCTCTAGGCAGCTCACTAAGATGAAATATGGTACAGAAGTTGCCAACCTACATTAGTAGAGAGTTTCCACTCCTGGGAATCTCCTAGGTCCATGAAGTCACAAACCCAGCTCTTATCTCTATAATTTACATCAATAATTTGGGGTCTGGAATAACTAAATAACAAGGTCTTAACTGAATAATTTTTTTGGACAATTCTGTCTTAGAATTCTCTTCATTTTCATTTATGTCTCTTGATTTTCTTGGATTCCTTCAAATCCCAGCTAAAATCACAAAGAAAGAATTCTCTCTTGACTTCTCTGAATGCCAGTGTCCTGCCTCTATTGATTCTCTCCAATTTATCTTGTTCATATCTTGTTTGTCTATAGTTGTTTGCATATTGTCTCACCCCCTATTAGACTGTGAGCTCCTTGAGGGCAGGGACTATCTTTTACCATTCCTTGTATCCTCAGTACTTAGCACAACGCCTAATACATAATAAATGCTTGTTGATCAACTGACTTAGGACATTTCGGTTTGGCACATGCTTCTTACTTGCATGTAGTTGCTTGTCCCATGTTCTTATAGGTACAGTTATCTCCCCTTTCAGCTCCCTGGGGTGAGGAACCACGTTTCTGCCTTTCTTGTATCCACTGTGTTTAGCATGTTGCCTGGTACACAGTAGGCACTTTGACTGTCCAGAAAGACACAAATGTCTGGAGAACTGTTCTGCTTCCATGCAGAGAGAAACACATTCTCTAGCACCCTCTCATGTAAAGCTGAAGAGGGTTTCACTGGTCTTAGAAGGAAGACGACAGCTTTTTGAAATCCTGTAGGTCAGAAAACTGTGCAGAATAATGAAGAGGACTTACTACACACTGCAACCTATCGTGAAGTGACCCATTCCTCATGTAAGGATAAACAAGGCAGAACGTCTCATTCTCCATAAAATACGCAACCAGTTCCAGGATGTTTGGATGTTGAACCCTTGAAAGAAAAAGAGATGTAAAGTTATTCAATCCACATGAAACATGATATTCGAAGAAATAAATACCACTTTAATCTCAAGGGAAAAATTCATTCTAAAGCAAGAAATAAATGGAAAGGTAGCTCCATAGTGCCAGAGAGAATGCAGGGCTTAGAATCAGAGGACAAGCATTAAAATCCTGACCTGATGCTATTTGTGTGATGAGCTGAATCTCTCTGGATTTCAGCTTCCAGTCATGTTGGCAAGAGTACCCAGGGGGGTGACAGATAGGGTGCCGGGCCTGGAGTCAGGAAGTCTCTGCTTCCTGAGTTCAAATCCAGCCTCAGAGACTTACTAGCTATGTGACCCTGGGCAAGTCACTTAACCCTGTTTGCCTCAATTTCCTTTACAGTTTCCTGTAAAATGAGCTGGAGAAGGAAATGGCAAGTCATTCCAGTATTTCTGCCAAGAAAACTTCAAATGGGGTCATAAAGAGTTGGACATGATTGCACAACCAAACAAATGTGTAATGGTATGCAACTAGAATTCATCACATTTCCCAGAAGACCAAAAAGGAATTAACAACCAGTAGATGGGGTAGTAGAAGAGGTACTGGTCTAGGATTCAGAAGATTCCGCCACTTATTTGCCATGTGACCTTGAAAAAGCCATTTTAACATTATGGCACTCAGTTTCTTTCTTTGTAAAAGACAGATAATGATAAGTGTACTAATTGCAATGCTGGGTTGTCACGAGGAAGAACTGTGTACAGAAGAGAATAAGAGGTTTGGGATGAGGCACTGAATATCGATGGCTTTCTCAATGAGGTTTGCTAAGAAAGGAAGAAGAGTCTGAAGATGATAATCAAGAATGGCAGGATCTAGTGAAAGTTTCTTAAGGATAGGTGAGACCAGAAGTGTTTGTAAGTAGCAGAGAAGAAACCAGTTAGTAGATAAGAAGAAACTGAAGATTTCAACAGAGGAGAAACAATTGGAGGGATAATTTGGTGGAGGGGGTGGGAGGGATATATTAGGATAAAATATTTAGAGCCATGGGATAGTATTGAATTAGTACAACCCTCTTATTTTACAGAGGAAGAAACTGAGGCACCAAGATTCACATGGGAAGCAAATGGTAGAAGCAGATTTAAAACCTAGACCCTCAACCTCAATTTTTAAATAAAATGTTATTGTTTTTTTTTTTATATCTTCCTTCTTGGAGAAGCTTCCCTTATAACAAAGAATTTTTTAAAAGTGGGGGAAAAACTCAGTTCAGTAAAACTAACCAACATATTAAAAAAGTCTGATATTATGTTCTGTGATCTAAACCTATAGTCTCCCATCTGTGCAACAAGAATAGAGAGAAATCTTATAATATCTCTTTTTGAGGCCAATGTTATTACGAATTCATTGCATTCAGTTTTTGTCCCATTATATCTGCATATATTGTTTTAGTCATTGGGTATATTGGTTCCCTGGTTTTACTTTGTATCAGTTCACATGTCTTCCCATTATTCTGTGTACTCATCACATATGTATTTTCTTAGAGCAATGTAATATTTCATTATATTTATGGCCCATAATTCATTTAGCCATGGATATATAAATATCAATCACTTTCCTTTGCATAAATCCAAATTGCTTCCTGGATCAATTCATGCTTCCACCAACAATATATTAGTGTTCCCATACTCCACAACCCTTCCAGCATGGACTATTTTCACATTTGTTCATCTTTTTCAACTTTTAAATGGTGACAAAAAAGCTCAGAGTTGGCTGAATTTGCCTTTTCCTTATTAATGATCTGAAGCATTCTTTCGTGAAATTGCTAAGAGTTTTCAATTTTCTAGAGAACTATTTGACCATATACATCGACCACTTATCTATTGGGGAATGATCTAGCATTCTTTCTTAATTCAGCATTTATTACATTACCAACAGAATGTAGTGTTACATTCAGATCTGGTGTGTGGAAACAGTACGCATTTACTGAGCAAACTACTTTTAAAAAAACAGACTGGGCAATCTTCCATCAAATGTTATAGATTCAGCTGGGAGATTTCTGATGATTATGATAGCAGACATTTGTCAAGTAAATAAGATGATCTAAATGTAAAAGAGAATTTAAGAAATTATGCTTTCTTCAGGCTTATTATTCTCTCCAGAGAACTTTCATGAATCAATGAGCAGATTATATCTCTTAGTATTTTGGGATACATTGTAACTATATTATGAATTCTCTTTATATATGACATAATTCAAAAATAATGCAGTTTAAATCAGCACATTTACCCTCTTAATTTCATTTGAATAGTTTAGAACTCCATATGTGAGAAGACTTATCAAATTGGAGAGATATTGAAAACATAAGAGAATATGCACTCTACTAGTAAAGTTTTATGCTAAAAAAAGGTTTCTATCAACAGAAATCACAGTTAATGTTGCTATCTGGTGTCAATTATATTTTAAAGCATCTTGTCCTTGTGCCTGCTTAGAAACGTAATAATCCAGGTTCCTGTGATACTTTCAGAAAAAAGGTACGAAAAATGAAGACATGGAATAAATAAATATCAAGCACCTATCTCTGGGGAGACACTAGGGTGTGGGAAAACTGTCCTATATTCCAATGTATGCTGAAATTTAATGCTCTACCACTAGAGGGCAGAGGCATGCAGCAAGCTATACCCTTTCTGGGTGTTAAGGAGTGGGGCTATTGACATGCAGAAGGCTTCTCCTAGCTTTATATCCTCTAATTCTGTGTATAAGGGTGAAATCAATACTAGTCTGATGTCTGCCAAACCAGGTATAGCTATGTCTGTTGCACCAGAGTACAGTAGGGCAGCATTTCTATCTTTAAAAAGATTTCTAGACCTCTTCTGTTACTGGCATTCAGTCATGGTTGAGTCTCTGTGATGCCATTTTGGGGTTTTCTTTGGCAAAGATGCTGGAGTGGTTTGCCATTTTATTTTCCAGCTCATTCTACAGATGAGGCACTCGGTCAAGCAGGGTTAAGGTTAAGTGACTTGCCCAGGGTCACACAGCTAGTAAGTGCTGTTAAAGCAGATTTGAACTCAGGAAGATGAACCTTCCTGATTCTAAGCCCAGCGCTCTATCCACTGTGCCACCCTTGCTGCTCCTGCTGTTATGGCATCTGTATTTTCTAATATGATCTTCCCAGTTTCTCCAATTATAAGGGAGCTATCTCTTACAACAAAGAATAAAAATGAGGAAAAAATATAGGTTAGCAAAACTAACAAATCCGTCAAAAACATCTAAGATAACAGGTAGTTTTCCACACCCAGGGTCTCTCACCTCTGCAAAAAGGGCAGAAAGGTATCTCTCATATCCCTCTTATTTCCAGACAGGAAATTTAGTTTGGCATTTAAAGACCTCTACAACCAATTAACCTTTTCCACCTAGTTATATACTGCTTTCCTTCTTGTACTTATGGTTCAGCCAAGCTGGCCTCCTTGCTGGTCCTCTAACGTCACTCCATCTCACATCTATGTGTCTTTGCTCCAGCTGCCTCTCATGTCTTATTTCCACCTTTCAGAATACCATGTATCCTAAAAGACTAAGAGCAAACACCACCTTCTTCATCAAGCTTTTCCTAATCCTCTCCACCCCCAAACTACCCTGTATTCAATTTGTAATTATACTGTATATATTTTTGAAAATATTTTGTCCCCTGATAGGGTGTAGGCTCCTTAAGGGAAGAGATGCTTTCATTTGTTCTGGGATGCCCAGTGCCTAGCAAACAGTAGGCACTTAATCAATACCTGTCCATTAACTGACAGACCTACATAACCCATTTGGAATGAATGACAATGATCTATCACCACAATTATAGGTTTAGAAGTGGATAGGACCATACTATATTTCAAAATAAAATGGTCCAATCCCTTAATTTTGCAGATAAAGAAACAAACCTAAAAAAAGTCATATCTGATTACTTACTATCTTGGAGGGGGAGGTGAGAAAGGGATAGAATTTGGAACTCAAAACTTTGTTTTAAAAAGATGCTAAAAACTGCCTTACATATAATTGGGGGAAAAATTAAATATGACATATTAGGGAAAATTTGACCTAACTTCCATGGATGAAGTGGATGTGTGTGCCAGGGATGCCCTGAGCACTGGACAAGGACCTGGGAGCTGTCTACCTCTGAGGACTGGATGAGAACCTGGCAGCTGTCTGCTTCTGAATCCAGGTGATTGGTGGATTCAGGAGGGAGTTGGGACCATGGAAGGGGATCCAGGGAATCAGAGAGACCACCCAGAGTCAAGATGAAGAAAAGGCCTCCCCTTGGATAAAACTGAGGTTTGCTGGAAACCAAGGAGTGGAGAGTTTGTATGATTTTCTAATGACTGTAATAGTGATTACTGATATTTAGTAATTGGGAGTCTAGCTTAGTGACTCACCGCTAGATAAGTGACTGATTAATGGTTGCCCCATGAGTGGAAGATTGATATATTGTGAATTGATTGATTGAATGATTAAGTCAGAAGGATTTCTCTCTTAGGGAGACCAGGTGATTATTCTCTTGTTCCTTGTTCT
>CM053597.1:202773797-202793249 GCA_028646575.1 Pseudocheirus occidentalis | reverse complement strand
GTAGTAGTAATAGTGGTAGTAGTAGTAGTAGTAGTAGTAGTAGTAGTAGTAGTAATAGTAGTAGTAGTAGTAGTAGTGGTGGTGGTGGTGGTGGTGGTGGTGGTGGTGGTAGTAGTAGTGTTGTATCCAAACTCAAATCCCAGGTCAATGCATGCTACCTGATTTGTGGCCCACCATTAAGCCCCTTTTATATTTCCATCCTACTTTTTGTCATAGCTTGAAAATTGCTTAAGGCGTGTCTGGGCATATTGCTCAAGGCCAAGGTCCCTGACCCCTCTTTCCCTAATCAGCATTTTATATATTTTCCTTGAATCATTATAGTATATAAGATTTATTATGCTGCAAGTATCTTATCTAGGGACCACCCTGGCAGGGCCCCCCACCCTCTTCACCCAGAACATGACCCTAGCCTGTTCTGGGGAATTCTAGTCCCCTTTACCCCCATGACCCTCCACCCTGTTCTAGGAGGGACCCCCATGACACAGGAAGGTTGCACCCTTGTACTGTTGCACCATATTCCCAAATTATCCCTGAGCTATAGATCTAACCAATGGCTGTTTTTTTGCTTCTGTACATCATGGCTTCTGCTAGCTCCCCTCCCTGATTGTGTTTTTTGTGGTTTTAGTATATACAATCAAATCTGTACCCCCAAAAGAGGACTGCCTGATTTGAGTTTACACTCCAGGTGGTCATGTGCGTGATCAATAAATCCACACCTAAATTTATCTTGAACCAATTTCTCAGCTGCTCTTATTCTCTGCACAACATTTTTGGAAGCCCCAGTGAGATCTGAGGGTTCTAGAAGCCCCTCCCGGGCTCTAGACCACTCCCTTAGAGACCTGGGCTTTTGCTAGACACATAGCCTCAACCTGTGGGCATCCTGGTCCCTTTGGCCCCTAGAGAAGCCAGCACCTGGATTTTTCCCAGGGCTCTGGAGTTCAGAAGAGCCTAGGACTAGCCTGCTTGTCTGACATCCTGCCTTTATTTGACCCACAGTAGATCTCTAAAATCCTCTGGAGGTGCTTGTTTTCCTTTTTGTTAGTCCTGTGCCTGAAAAAGTATTTCCTTTCTTTTGCTTATTTCTTTTGGTAATTTCCTTTTCTGTTGCCTCAGTTTCCTATGCATTTGAAGGGGTAAGGGGCTAGACGTAGCAGAGTGTTTTTCCTGTTTGGGGATTGGGTGTAAATCCAAGTCAGTGTCTCAATCCTTTTGCGTTTAAACATACCTACCCAGGGTTACCTCCAAGACAGGCTTTGCATGGGTCTGAATCTGTGGGCTTTGTCCCAAAAAGCGGGTGAAAACTTCAGGGAGATTCCCCTCATGGTGACCTCCCTCCACAAAGCAGGTGTAAATCCAAGTTAGCATCCTGCTGGCTGGGGGTTGGACATTTCCTGGGAAATTCCTCTGATGTGCCCTGTCCCTTTGGGGAGTGGGTGTAAATCCAAGTTAGTGTCCTGCCCTCTGGAGATCAGGCCCTGATTGCTTTTGTTTATTCTAGTCTGAAAATTGCCTTGTTCCTGTTTTTCTTTCCTCCACAGCATAAGGCAAAAAAGTATATGGAAAG
The DNA here is from genome assembly GCA_028646575.1 of Pseudocheirus occidentalis. NCBI lineage: Eukaryota > Metazoa > Chordata > Mammalia > Diprotodontia > Pseudocheiridae > Pseudocheirus > Pseudocheirus occidentalis. Next base: position 202,791,685 of record CM053597.1, on the reverse strand, counting down.
AAGAGCCATTTGCGCCTTTCTCCAATTCCTTTTTTGCTCTTCTTATTGTCTGTCTTGGATTAGCAGTCATTTATTATTTTATAAAGCATTGTCATCTTCCTCATAATTTTATTCATTTCTGTTGTGTTGTTTAAAGTGTTATAACAGAGATTAAGTAAGGTCTCCTTAAATACCTGTTCTCTGCCTTTGCTTTTGTCTCTATTTTCTTGAATACATCTGCATCTTTCTGTCAAGCCTGTGGTTTTAATGATATTTCCTCTTTTAGCCGGCAGTAAAGTGGAACTTTTTTTCTCCCTTTACTGGGTGATTGGGGTTGGGAAAAGAAAGCTCAGCTTAAATGCTTGATTTATACTTTGTGACTCTTTTAAGTGACTCTGTTTCTCTGCTAGTTTGTGATTCTGACAAGCCTGTATTTCTGACAGGCCTGTAGTGAAATGGGATTTTCTCTTTCTCTTCTCCCTTCACCAAGTGGACAGGGCTGAGAGAAATTGAAAGTTGAAAAGTAAGTTAAGTGAGAGAAAAGGAGAAAGTTCAGCTTAAATGTTTGTTTTGTAGAAAGTGTCTCTGGGGGCAGCTAGGTGAGGCAGTGAATAGAGCACCGGCCCTGAAGTCAGGAGGACCTGAGTTCAAATTCGGCCTCAGACACTTAACACAAAAAAACTAGGTGTGTGACCTTGGGCAAGTCACTTAACCCCAACTGCCCTCCAAAAAAAAGCTAAAAAAAAAAAGTGTCTCTGCATTTTTAAGCAGAAATTATGTCTGTGTCCATAAAGTGTCTTTGTGACAGTCTGTGGTTTAGAAGTGGGCATTCCTCTTTTTCTTTCCCCCTTTACTGAGTGGATGGGGTTGGAAAAAAAGAGGAAGTTAAAAATATTTACTAATTGAATTAACAGTGTAAAATCTTTCTTTTTTTTTTTTTCTCTATGTTCTAAGTCCTGGCCAGATTTGGAGCCTGGAGGGAGAAACTGATAAGAAAAGGGAGGGGTATCTGTCCACTCCTCACAGGGCTAAGGCTGAGGAGCCTGCCTCACCAAAAAGCAAAATTCTTGTTTAATGAGATGTCAGTCTTTGGGGTGAAAAGAGGTGAAATTATATATGCTCTTCTCCTAGTCTGTTTTGGTCTTCCTGTGGTTATCATTCATTTCCTTCTGAGCAATTGCCTATTCCCTTCTGCCTATAATCATTTCCTTTGCCCTGAAAATGTTAGTCATTACTCCTCCCCCCCCCCCCTACTCAAACAGAGATGAGTTATCAGCTCCAGGTTTCTCCTTATTCCTTTACCCCTGCCAATCACCCCCTAAGGGAGACTCGAACTCCTGAAGGGGTCCCTTTTCTGATTTTGGTTCCCTTTTCTACTCCTGACATCTACATGTGGATAACTCCAAATTCCCCATTTCCTGAAAATTCTCAGGCCCTCCGTAGTCTCTTTGAATATGTTTTCCATACCCATTGCCCCACTTAGGATGAGTGCCAACAACTTCTAACTGTTTTGTTTACCACAGAGGAAAGGGACCACATTTGGTTAGAGGCTAGGAAGGCAGTCATGGGACCCAGGGGAGGTTTCCTGGAGTAGAGAAAAGATGGGGGTAGATCAGGTCTTTCCTACTTCCTGCCCTAATCAGGACCCCAATACCTCAGGAGGGAGGGATGCATTGGATACCTGTCAGAAATATCTGCTCCAAGGTAAAAGGGTGGCTGCCCACCGTCCCACCAATCCTACCAAAAGTTTAAAAAACTTGGAAAACAGCAATTTTAACAGTTTCCCTTAATTTCCAAAGGGCAGAACAGTGTTCTTACTGAAAACAGAAGTTTCACTGGAAGAAGGATTGCCCTCTAAGAAAGCCACGTTCCTTTTACTGTGATTATTATTTATTTAAAATCTCTAGTTTAAAGGTGCATAGAGTAGCATGAAAATTGGGCATGAGTAATTTGGAATGTAAAGGAATGTAGGTAGTCTGAGGAATGGGTTTGAAAGATTGGGAAAGAGAAATAAGGACTTGGGTGAAAATGTGAAAGTTGGAAAAGTTTGGAAATAGATGGGGGTGGGCTGGGGAATTTCCCCCACCCTGGGGTGTTCTTGTGTCGAATCAGATGGTTTAAGCATGTTAAGAGGGTCCAAGGAAGTTTTGAGATGTTAAGAAAGAGGTTGACATTGGATGGTTAGTGTTAAGTAAATTTGAAAATGGCACCTATTATGGTAGAGAATATAGATGAATTTATTTGGTCAAAACCAAATAAAGCAGTTAGCATTTTGGCCCAGCATATTTTAAATTGACCTGAAATATAGATAGGTATTTGTAAATGATAATTTCATTTGTCTAAGAGTATTAAAATCTGGAAATGTATGATAATATGGTCTATGGTATTATCTGGCTTTAGATACTTGATTCATTGTATAATCCCTGCTAAAAATGTCTTGTAAGGTAAAGTCCATGTCCTAGAATTTTGTAAAAATGTTCTGGTTTTGGTTTGCACAACACTCACTCAAAAAGCATGTGCTGACTGAAATGTCTGTTTGGGAAAAATTGGGAGGATAAATGTTAATTTTGATTATTATTCAATGTAAAGCTTTCTTTTGAGTGTAACATTCATGCTATCCGTGCTTTTTGTGTAAGGCACTCTGGTATTAATTAGCTTAAGGTTATTAAATTGGTTGTTACTCTCAGAAATTGGGGCATTTTAAGATTATACACTTAAAGTTTGTCTTTGTTTTAAAATAAGGGGTTTCCATTCTATGATATGTGCAATTGTTATTTTGTAAGTCAACTGTTCATAGAAATATGTTCATGAAAAGCATTTATTGGTCATTGTAAAAAGTAAGATCCTGTAAGTCTTTTTATCATTTTTGTAAAATTTTATTTGGGTTATGTATATGTGAAAGGGGCTAGGTCATCAAGCCCTGGCAAAGTATTGCTGTCTTGAAAATGTTCTTTTAAAATGTTGTTAAAATATTTATGTATAGAACTACGCAGTGTGAGAGATTAAACCATAGACCTCTGCATGGTCATCAAGAGTCAGCTTTGTCTCACAAGGTGACGCCTCTAACATCCTTTTTGCAGAGTCCAATCTAATTTTGCTATTAATAAGATGGGAAAGATAGATGTTAACTAATTGGCCAAATAAAGATAATGAATTATGATGTTAAAATATTATCCTATAAATTGTATTTGTGTTTTTGCAAGACATAGAATATTGGGCATTTCAAAGTGATAACATAGTTGGATATTGATGCAATTAACTGAATTACTTATTGAGACTACATCAAATATATTTTTAGTTGAGAAAAAAGTAAATTTATTGAGGGCTTGTTGTTGCAAGAACAAAAGCCTGTGTTCCTCAACCAATGTATAATCAGAAACCTATTTTAGGTTGATTATTGGAGATTGTTACTTAAAGATTTGTTGGGACTATTGACTATTTTTTGCGTCAAACTCCAGGTATAATCATTCAGAAGAGCTGCCTAAGCCACTGATTCATGATGCCAGACCCTGTAAGATACAGGTATGAGGTGCAAAGGAAGGTTGGGGGAATGACTGTTCTGCATGAGCCAAGGTAGGATTCCCCCTGACTCAGTTTCCCATAAGCACCTACAAAAACTTCTGACTTGTCAATACTGCTTTGCTATGTGCTATAGATCTTGCCTGGAGTTGACATCTTAAAATTAGGGAATTATGATTCCCTTCTTGTTTTGTCCCTGTTTTGGGTAACAAGCTTCAATGTTCAACAAGTTTTAGAATTCAGTGGAAGTGCCCCTATATAAATCCGAGTCTCAGCAACTGGGCAGCTGCTGCTGCCCTCTCTGGGGCTGCCCCCCCTTCCTGTCACAGCTTCCCCTTTTTCCCCTCACTGCTTCTTCCTAGCCCTTGGATGTTCCTTCGTGGCTAAGAGAGGGGGGAGGAAGGGTAGGCAGACAGTTATCCCATCATGCACCTTGGGTCCCCAAAATTCAGGGAAATGTTAAGGAACATCCCATCTAGGTAACCCTCTTGTGACCACAGTCACCAGATGCTCATAGGTGGAACTCAGACTGGAGAACACTGGGAAGTAGATTTTACTGAAGTAAAATCACAAGCTACTGGCTGTAAATATTCCTAGTGGTTGTCACTTTAAAAACCCATGAGAACCAGGTCACTTTATTCTCTCTAGCCCATTTTACTGATACTTCTATTATTAAGTTCTTACAAGGCCCCCACCATGCAGTCAGTCTGAGAGGCCCTGCCTGTCCTTATATCTGAACCATTCCATCACTTCCTGCCTGTGGATTCCATTCTGCATATAGCTTCTGGTCTCAAGCCTAAATAAAAAGGCACTCATACTATCATCCTGACCACCTGTTTGCAGTGAAAGCAGCTCATTCCAGCCTGGCTACACTACAACTGAGGTAAAGCAGTTCCACCCTAGGATAGAAAGCAAAACCCCTCGAGGACCCTCAAAAGCCAAGACTGTTCACACCATCCACCTTGCATTGTCCTGTCGCCCCCCCAACTCCTCCACTGGGAGGCCACCTTGGAAGATGGACAGTCCTGGACTTTTAAGGACCCTACCCATTATATTCCTCCCCCTACAAAATCCTCTTCCCTGTGAGAAGTGGTTTTTGCTTTAATGCTTTTAATAGTTTTTGTATTTCACCTTTTAGCTTCTACTTATTTTGAATCTGTACTTAATTGTTTATTTGGGATGATGGTGATGTATTCTGGGACCTATTTGTGATCTTTTGTATTTATGCCCCATTAATGGAAACTAGCGCAGACCTTAAATGTAACAACTTGTTAGGTTTGTGGGAAACCACCGCTTGCTTGGTGGCTGTTATTCCTGTCACACGGTTAACTGTGAGGAAGCCCCCATGCCCATATTCTCATGCCTTCTCAACCTTTGACCTTGTGGTTGAGTCTAAGTCAATGGTTTGACATCCTCCTGAAAAGGAGTGGGAAATGTTGTACCCAAACTCAAATCCCAGGTCACTGTATGCTACCTGACTTGTGGCCCACCATTAAGCCCCTTTTATATTTCCATCCTACTTTTTGTCATAGCTTGAAAATTGCTTAAGGCATGTCTGGGCATATTGCTCAAGGCCAAGGTCCCTGACCCCTCCTTCCCTAATCAGCGTTTTATATATTTCCCTTGAAACATGATAGTATATAAGATTTATTATGGTGCAAGGATCTTATCTAGGGACCACCCTGGCAGGGCCCCCCACCCTCTTCACCCAGAACATGACCCTAGCCTGTTCTGGGGAATTCCAGTCCCCTTTACTCCATGACCCTCCACCCTGTTCTAGGAGGGACCCCCATGACACAGGAAGGTTGCACCCTTGTACTGTTGCACCATATTCCCAAATTATCCCTGAGCTATAGATCTAACCAATGGCTTGTTTTTTTGCTTCTGTCATCATGGCTTCTGCTAGCTCCCCTCCCTGATTGTGGTTTTTGTGGTTTTAGCCTATATAATCAAATCTGTACCCCAAAAGAGGACTGCCTGATTTGAGTTTACACTCCAGGTGGTCTTGCACTTGATCAACAAATCCACACCTAAATTTATCTTGAACCCAGTTCTTGGCTTGAAGAACAGTAGGAGGAGAGGAGGGAGCAGAATAAGGAGGTGTGGTAGTCATAGTTGTAGTAAAGTGGAAGAGGAAGAGGAAGAAGAAGAGAAAGAAAAGTAATCAATTTCCCTTCATCATTTACCATTGACTTGATTAGAATATTCCTCTCTATCTTTGTCCTCCCCTCTGCTCTTTACTGCCCTTTTGCTTCCCTTTTTCCAGATTTTCCTTCATTTGCATTCCCAATTCTATTTTCATTCCCAATCAACTTTCATTTCTTTGGTGAAAAAACAAACAAGCAAACCACTGCAGATTCAAATATTTCTATTCTATCCATTATTTCTGCTATCCAGGCCAAATGTTCTGCTTCCACAATTCTTCTTTCTCCCTCGCACCATTTGGAAGCCTCCTGTAACGGTTCTATGCTTTTTTGGGGGAATTCACAGGATTCTTTGCCTCATCAGACTGATTCATTTTTATTTTTCTTGCAATATTTATTCACAGATATTTGACCTCATTTAAATGTCCTGGTTGTAACTTTTCCATTTGTTATTAATATCTTCCCTGTTGATGTTTCTTCTTGTACTCAGGGTTTTTAATTGAGGTTTGTTATAATAGTAATAGGTAACACACACACACACAAACATATATATATGAACTTTAAGTTTTGCAAGGCACTTTATATGTGTTAATTCATCTTCCTCTTAAGAACTTTGGTAATTTCTGTCTTTTTTCCTTACGTTGCTTTTTTTTCATTTTCTGACTCCTTCTCCTGAAACTGTCTCAGTCTCCTCCCATGCTGAGGAATTCACTTTTTATCAGCTTCTGTCTGTGCTCCAAATGACTCTTAGGGGAACAGGACTGGCCTCCACTGCATGTCAGTTCCCTTTCTTTCGGGCCTGTTGGAGCCATGCATATACATATGTTGGCTCTTTGCCCTGGTTTCCTCTGTTCCTTAGTTCTTTGGATGGGTACTGCTGCATGTATTGCAACACCCAAGTAAAGCAATCTTCTGCTTTCCTGTATCTCTCCCTCCTCTATACAAAGTGGGAGTGACAGAGCTGAGTTCTGGTGGGTGTTGCCACAGAATGGTAGTGTGGGGATAGTGGCAGAATGTTGTGCTGTCAAAAGCTGCATCAGCAGGAAGGCCATTGCTGAGTGGATTGCAAAGCACAAATATTATTACGTTGCTCCACTAAAGTATGGGAAGTGGTAGAGAAGGGGGTCTTGAATGAGCAGATTAGGGATGACCTTCTCTGCAATCCATTTAACAGATTTTTACCTTGTTAGGGCTCTTGGTGTTTTAATCTGTGGAAACAATTGTAATTAACTTCCCTCTTGCACATAATTCTGATTTTGGATAGTATTGAGAGATTTTAAAGATTAGAGAAAATATTTAGTCATCTATTTTGATTATTACATTACAAGAATGAACTCATCTACTCTTGTGCATTCTTTGATTTATTCCAATCTATAAAACATCTCTGATTTCATTTTGCCGTTTTTTAAAAATGGGTTCGTTCAGTATTGTTGTTCTGACTTCTTGTGTTTGTGGCAAGAGGCTAATCTAGCAAAGGGTAAACTAAAGGCTACTTTACCCTCTTAACAGCTTTCCTTCTGAAGTCCTAACTATTGTAGCCATAGACTGGAAATATTGATGAAGGGTAGACATAGTTAAGTCTAACTCAATACCCCTCTTGAAGAAGGGAGGAGAGATTGTCTGGCCTTGATTGTCCCCTTCCCCCAGCTAGCGTATTAGCATGACCAAGACCTTACATCATATTAATCCATGTCACCTGTGAACCATGTCTGTATGTATATATGTTTATGCATATGTGTTTACATGAACAGTGTCATGACCTCAGATCATATCTATCCATGCTGCCTTCAAGAGGGCAGCTAGGTAGCACAGTGAATAGAGCGCCAGCCCTGGAGTCAGGAGAACCTGAGTTCAAATCTGACCTCAGATACTTAACACTAGCCAAGTGACCTTGGGCAAGTTACTAAACCTAATTGCCCTGCATTCCCCCCCCCCTCCAAAAAACAAACAAACAAAACCTCCGAAAAAGAAAAAAAAGAAAACACTTGAAATCCTTTGTATCAGTTAGGCTGATGAGGCTGGCCATGGCAGAGTACGGCTTCCAAAAATGGCAAAAATAATTATGATTACACGAGGCTTCTATGCTTTTCTCTATAGGGGAGCAAAATCTGTGACCTCTTCTGCTTTCTATTACTAGATGCACAAGGAAAATGCAGAAGGGGTCTTGGGTTCTTTACCTGCAAAACAAGGGGATAGCACCAGATTACTTCCAAATTACTTCCAAATACTTGAAAAGCTCCAAATTGGTGATGCTAGGATCCTATGTTCCCCTATAACAAGTAATAGAAAGGGGAGAACTGCTTAAAAATCATTATCCCTTTCATTTTAATTGGGATTTTTTTTTCTTGAACCATTTCCAGATTCAAGAGACTTTTTTGAAGAGCGTGTAGGGGTAAGGACTGAATTTATGATTTCACTGATTTGGGGAACTCCCCGGTGAAGAGACTCCTTCTGCCAATGGTGGTAGCTAACTTTCCTTCAATTTTAGTCTCAGAGAGTTGCCTAGAGTAAGTATTGAGAAGTTGAGACTTGCCCAGTATGTGTTAGGGGGTGGACTCTAACCCAGATCTTTCTGTCTACATGTAGGGTAATAGAATAAGAATAAACTATATTGTAGTGATTGTATTGCACAATACTATGGGAGCCAGCTCCCTCTCTCTGACCCCCAGACTAAATTAGTTTTTAATGATTAAAGTAAACAGTTGATGGTAGAATTGTATCACTGATATATGTCAAGTGAATGTTTCTCCAAAATAACCATGTAATATGCTTTACTTAATGTAGGCAGATAGTGAAATCAATATTGCTGACATACGACAGAACAGTATTAAAATTTAAAAGTGTTTATTCATTTTTGTATTTCTTTACTGAATCTACATACACAGCACATGGATTCCATGTGAGTACTTTAAATGAAATCTTTATAAATGAGTAGTAATACAATATTAATTTTGTAACTTTGCCATCTTTCTTTTAAAATATCTTTGTACTTTACATTCTTTGCTTTATTAAGTTGCTCATCTTTTTTAAACAAAATCAAAACACAAGTGTCTAATGTATTCAGGAGGGGAATTTCTGGCAAGAAAAGAAACCCTTGTTCTTTGGCTTACTTTGTGCAGCTTGTTATTAATTTGCAAGAAAAGTGCTTTATAAACCTGAAAGAGCTATGCAAATGTGAGCTATTTTATCCATATTCATTATAATGAATTATTATCATTATTATTTTGAAATGCTAACATAACCATTCAGGTGTCATGGACCCCCTGGCAGTCTATTGAAGGCTATGGATGCCTTCTCAGAATAATATTTTTAAATGCAAAAAAAAAATACATAGGACCATAAGAAAACCAATTATATTGAAAGTTATCAAAATATTTTAAAAAATAAGTTAACAGAGCTCTTGAAATCTATCCACAAATTCCATGTTACCTACCTCTGGACCCCATGTTAAAAACCATTGCTTTAGGCCCATAGCGGTTCTCAACCTGTGGGTTATGTTCAATTTGTAACAATGAAAATACATCCTGCATATCAGATATTTACATTACAATTCATATTAGTAGCAAAATTACAGTTATGAAATAGCAACGGAAAATAATTTTATGGCTGGGGGTTACCACAACACGAGGAACTGTATTAAAGGGTCCTGGCATTAGGAAAATTGAGAACCATTGCTTTAGGGGAAGGCAGTGCTGAAATCTCTATCAGTAATTCTAGTAGTTGCTGTCAACCCATCTCATTTTCCCTTTAGGGAGTGAGGTACAGTCTAGTCAACCAAGATCAAAGCTGCTATTTTGTTAGCTGCAATAATCATTTACACAGACTTGCATCATTCATTTATTGCAAATGAATCTATTTACAAAGCATTAACTAATTATAGTAGCTAGGTGCTAGTGAGGATATTTAAAAAGAGGGCTCCCTCTGCCCTTCAGGATCTCATAATTGTACATTTCACCAAAAAAAGTTTCCTACTAATGTTCTCGTGCAGCCAAATAGACACAGTAGGGATCATGGTACTGTCACTGTAGTAGCTGCCAATCATGAAAAGGGTATTGGTCTCAGTAAGCAAAATGCCTATCACAAAACTAACTTCACTGAGTATATTTGTACTAGTTCTTTGCTAATTCATTCCTATTCATTGCTAATAAGTCCACACTATTTGCTTTTCAATTTCCCTTACTTATGTCTAATCTCTATTTGTCATATTTGAGAGGTAGAATAAGAAAGTGGAAAGGACACTGGCCTGGTATCAAAGGACCAGTTTCCTATCCTGTCTTTGATAATATATTACCTGAGTGACATTGGGCAAATAATTTCCTTCCTTGTAAAATGAAAGAGTTTGATTAGATGGCCTTTAAAATTTATTGTAACTCTAAATCTATGAGCCCATGACATCCTTAAGTAAATCAATGGCTTTCAAGTGATATGTATATATGTAATATGTATAAAATACAAAATGATGCTCATACATAATGTTATATATGGATATTAACTAAGTCCTCTGAGGTTCCTTCCAACTCCAAATCTATGCTCCTATGACATCCTTAAATAAAGCAATGACTTTCAAATGATATACACAGGAGTATGGGACAACTAGGTGGCACAGTGGATAGAGTGCTGGGCCTGGAGTCAAGAAGACTCATTTTCTTGAGTTCAAATCTGGTCTCAGACACTTAGCAGCCGTATGACCCTGGGCAAGTCACTTAATCCTGTTTGCCTCAGTTTCTTCATCTGTAAAATGAGCTGGAGAAGGAAATGGCAAACCACTCTCATAACTTTGCCAAGAAAACCCCAAATGTGGTCAACAAGCATAGAATACAATTGAAAAATGACTGATTTATATGTATGTATACATATGTATACATACATATGGTCCTCTTATAAATGTTAGTGATTTCCTTCCAATTGATCCCTTCCAATTCTAAAGCCATGTTCCTAGGACCTCCTTAAGTAAATCAAGGACTGTTAGATGAAATAACATAGTTAAGGAACTACATACATTATAGCTACAATTATTATAATAATGTGAATAGAATGTGTACTAGTTGCTAAAGAGAAGTAGGAAGAGAAGATTTAGAACCACATACTCTTGAGATAGTCTCTTAATATATTTGAAATGTGCTAATTAAATATTAACCTTATCTAAGACTCTAAGCCGTCTAAATATAGAGCAACCTTTCATGTGAGTTCAGTGAGCTAAATTCTTAATGTGCAGAATTAAATGCCATGTTCAATTTCAGCTTTTCCCCCTTCTTTTATGCAAACATGAATATTGTCATTATTCATAAAGCCAGGAAGATCTGGCAACAGTACAGGGCTTCCAGGCTTGTAAGACAGGGAAGAATTTCAGTTTGCATTAAATAAACAGCAAAATGACTTTTAAAAATTAAACACAATGCTGAATATTTCATGGAGAATCAATTTACTAAATGAATCTGAATCATCTTTCTCTAGGACATAGGGAAAGCGACCCCTTGTGGAATTCTAATGAAGTATTTCTCTAGAGTCATGTGACTGGATTTTAAATGACCCTTTTAAATAATTAAATAATTTATATTTATTATATATTATTTATAAATTATATAATTTATAATTTAATAACAATGATTTTTTTTACAGCGAAAGATGATACTATGGAGACACTATTATTAGTAGGACATGCCAAATGAGTTATATTTCTTGGAGTAGTGATAGATTCATGATAAATCTATCATCATTCTCTCTCTTTTTTTTCTTTGGAGGGGAAGGCAAAGCAATCAGGGTTAAGTGATTTGCCCAAGGTCTCACAGCTAGTAAGATCATTCTCTCTTTAGGATGACTGTGGAGGACAAAGTGAGGCTGGTGACTTTTTGTAGCTCTGCCTCACTGAAATCCAATTCTCGCCCAAGATAAGACATCACCCTCATGATGTCATTGGTCCTCTTCGAGAAGAATGACCAACAATAGCAAACAATAATCAATAGTTTTCACTGGTCTTCCTTCAGATCAATGGCAAATATTTGTGAGATGGCAAGCTGGATTAGAATACAGCCTGTGGTCACAAAAATAAAAAAAATAGGGCTACACTAGATCAAAATCATGGAATCATAAATTTAGAGTAAGAAAGGATTTTGGATACCATTTTACAGGTAAGAAAACTAAGACTCAGAAGGGGTTCATTACTAACCACATTAAAACCAATGAATTTAACTACATGTATAAATATGCAAAGTGGTCATGTAGCGTAGGGTAGAGGGGGTATAATATAGTCCTGTCCTAGAGAAGTAGAGGAGCATGGGGAGCTGACCATGGAGTCAGGAAGTTCTGGGTTTAAGGTTGGCCACTGACACCTACAGGAACACAGGAGCCTGGTCAAGACATTTCATCTCTTTGGGCCTCAGACAGTGCTCTAAGACTAAATGCATGCTGATCTGTATCAGTAAAGGGAGTTTCTATGGACTTACAAACCCAGAACAAAAAAATACATACCAATATTATAGTGTTACCAATTTTAATTGAGGCAATAATGTATGCAAAAATGCTTTACAAATTTCAAAGTAATATATGTGTCTTTGCTTAGGAGACCATTCCCTTCAATCTATCCACTTATATCTCTCCCAGAAAAAGAAAAAGTGGGGCAGCTAGGTGGCTTAGTGAGTAGAGCACGGGTCCTAGAGTCTGGAGGGCCTTAGTTAAAATGTGTCCTCAGACACTTGACGCTTACTAGCTGTGTGACCTTGGGCAAGTCACTGAACCTCAATTGCCTTGCTCTCCCAGCCTCCCCCAAAGGAACCAATTTGTATTTATATGAGAAGTCACAAGGAGTACTAACAAAGTCAAATAGTCACTCTGATTAGCCCAACAGAAAAGGAAGAACTCAAGAAATGGTGTAGCATAGGGGCAAAACTTTCTTGACAAAAATCTCAGGAAGATCTTAGTTCAAATCTGGTCCCAGACACTCAAAACCCTGTAACCCTGGATGAGGCACTGTACCTCTTCTGCCTCTGCTTCCTCATCTGTAAAAGGGGATAATAATACCACCTACCTAAGGTTGTTACAAAGATCAAAAGAAATAATAATTGTAAAGCGCTTAGTCCAGTGTCTGGCACATGGTAAGTGTTATATAAATGTTAGCTGTTTGTTATAATAATTGTCATTGTCATTATTATAAGTAGATTTGACAAGATGGTTCCCAGCTCTAGATCTGATGCTATTAAACAGGTTACAGAATGAAAAATTTTGGCACATTATTTCATACAATTCTTAATTTAAAATATACAGTATCGGGGCAGCTAGGTGGTGCAGTGAATAGAGCACCAGCCCTGGAGTGAGGAGGATCTGAGTTCAAATCCAGACTCAGACACTAATACTTACTGGCCTTGTGACCTTGGGCAAGTCACTTAATCTCAACTGGCCTACCTTCCCCCCTCCAAAAATAAAAAAAATTTTAAAATACAGTATTAGGGGCAGCTAAGGTGGTGTAGTACTTACCTGGAGTTAGGAGGATTTGAGTTGAAATGTGGCCTCAGATACTTGGCACTTACTAGCTGTGTGATCTTGGGCAAGTCACTTAACCCTGATACCTCATTAAGAAAAATGCATACTATCAAATAAGTAAAAAGGAAGGTCTCAACACAACCTGTATGCATCAAAATTATATGGAGCTGTTATTTTATATAGTGTGACTGCTTTTTATCCTTTTTCTGCATTTTTCCTTCTTTTTTGTTTACTCATCTAGAGAATATGATCTTAATATTTTGAAATCCATTGGACATGGCAGAGTTTTTCATTTATTACTCATGCACAATTCATTCTTTACATCCTAACTATGCTAAACAAGCCTGGAATTAAAGTTTTTTTTTTTTAAGGTTAATAAAATCTTTACCTAGTTAAGCAAAAGTAATTTAGAAGTTCTTGCTGTGTGATCTTGGGCAAATCACTTAAACTCTTTGTGTGTCTCTGTTTCTTAATGTATAAAATAGGGAGTTAAACTAGATACTCTCAAGGTCCTCTCCAGTTTGCTAATGTTAGAGTAACAAGTGTTTAATAACCATGCTAAAGACTGCAAAAACTCAGGAAAGGGCAGTGCCTTCTGAAAGGGCAGGACTAAATCCATTCCATTCCCATTCTGAACACCCTCCTTACTATTCATCAATTAATCAGTAAGCATTATAAAGTACCTACTATGTACCAGACACTGTGAAGCTCGGAGCTATAAAGACAGAAATGAAACTGTTCCTGCCTTCAATGAAACATCTTGCTACTAAATATTCTGTTCTGAGTTTGACTCTTGTTTTATGTAAAGAAACAGGAAGAAGTGTAGCAACCCTCTAAGTGAACCTCACAGCACTCTCATGTAAAGTTTTCCATGTTCTTCTCTTAGACTGATACCTTAGATTTAGTGGGAGTGGTGGCCTCTGTCTTTGCTGCTGGTGATTCCTTTTTAGTCCAGAAGAGCTAAGGAAATCTACAGTCCCAAGAGGTCAAGCAGGGGCTGCTTTTTCTATTGAACAATTTTATAAATGACTTGGATAAAGGCACAGGAAGCATGTGGATCAGATTTGCAAATGACATAATGTTGGGAGAGAGAGCCAATACACTGGGTGGCTGAGTTAAGAATCGAAAAGGTTTTGACAGGTTACTAGTGGACTGTGCTGAATCCATCTATTATGATTGAATTTAATAGAGATAAATGTAAAGTCATGCTTAGGTTCAAAAATTTGCCTTCACAGGTCAAATGGGGGGAAGGCATGGCTAGACAGTAGTTCTGAAACTAAGAGCATTAGTGGACTGAAAACTAAATGTGAGCCAATAGTGGGATATTATCCACAGAAGCTAAAATAATTTTAGTTTACATTGAGAGACTGGGAGGGAGTTGGGGGTGGCTAAGTGGCTCAGTGAATAGAGCACCGGCGCTGGAGTCAGGAGGACCTGAGTTCAAATACAGCCTCAGACACTTAACACAAAAACTAGCCATGTGACCTTGGGCAAGTCACTTAACCCCAACTACCCTCCAAAAAGCAAAAAAAAAAAAAAAGGTGGGAGTTGATAGTCCCAGTGTATTCTGTCCTGCTCAGGCCACATCTAGAATATCACATTTAGTTCTGGACACTCCATTCTAGGAAGTACAATAATACATTGAAGGGCTGCAACAGGAAGGTAGGGTAGTTAAGTGGCCCAGTGTATAGAGTGCCTGTCCTAGAGTCAGGAAGACTCATCTCCCTGAGTTCAAATCTAGCCTTAGACACTTATTAGTTATGTGATTCTGACAAGTAATTCAACCCTGACTCAGTTTCCTCATCTGTAAAATGAGCTGGAGAAAAAAAACAGCAAACCACTCCAGTATCTTTGCCAAGAAAACCCTAAATGGGGTCATGAAGGATGAGACACATTTGAAAAATGACCGAACCACAACAACAAATAGGAAGGCAAGTAGAACAATGAAAAATCTTACATGAGTACAGGTCATATGAGGACTGGTTGAAGCAAGCCATGATATTTAACATGGAGAAGGAGATAAGACTTATTGGGGATGTGCTAGCTGTTTTTTAAGTGTGGCATTCCACTCTGGGCTAGCTCTCCCAACTTGCTATTGTTTTCAGTGGTTGGTTTCTAGAGGTTGGATGCTACACCTAGGTTCTAGGGTACCTCTTGGTGGATACTCTTCACACCACAGTTTACCAGTCTCCTTATCAGTCAGCTAGTAGAAGGCACTTATTCAGTCTACCTGCATTGCTGCTTGAGTGGCTCTTCAATTTCCAAACCAATACTCCAGCTCTAAGATGCCAAATTTAATAAGAAACCAGACAAGAAGGGATAGGAATTTAAGTTCAACAGTGTATTTTTATCTTAATATCTTCTTTCTCTATGAAATGATCATAACCTTTATTTCGAGAAAATCAAGAGGATTCCTGTGAAATTATTTTTCCTTGTTATCCAGAATGAACTAAATGGTCTGGGACTATTTTCACAGAAGTGAAGTAATTTGCAGTTTTGCTTGGGTTTTGTTTGTTTGTTTTTGGAGGGGGGAAAGCAAGGCAATTGAGGTTAAGTGACTTGCCCACAGTTACACAGCTCATGTGTCAAATGTCTGAGGCTGAATTTGAACTCTCATCCTCCTGACTCCAGAGTTGCTTTTCTATTCACTGTGCTATCTAGCTGCCCCTGTAATTTGCCATTAAAGTGACACTGTGCCATGAAAAAAAAATATCACGAATTCAGAGCAGCATGGGAAGATTTATATGAACTGAGAGAAATGGAAAGCAGAACACAGAAAACAATACAATGACTTCAACAATTAGAACAAAAACAAATACAACAAATCGAATTGAACTTTGTTAAGAATCATTTATTACATGCTCACTGTGTCGGGCACTGTACTAAGGATGGGGAATGTGAATACAAGCAGAAAGAAGGAGATGCAAGTGGGACACTTCAAATATGATCAAATCAGATGTCTTGCTTATCTTTACAAACTGCTTTTTTTTCTTGCTTTTGAAAATTTGTTACAAAGGATGACTCTTAAAGTGAAGACAGGAGGACTATATTTGGTAATATGAAATATATTTGGATTATATGGAAAGTGAACTTTAAAAAAGATACCAGTATTTGGGTAGCTAGGTGGCGCAGTGAATAAAGCAACAGCCCTGGAGTCAGGGGGACCCGAGTTCAAATTCAGACTCAGATACTTAACACTTACTAGCCATGTGACCTTGGGCAAGTCACTTGCCCTGCCCTCTCTCTTCCAAGAAGCAGGGGGGAAAAAAAGATATCAATAATTAAAAAAAAAAGTTTTATGTGGGATTCCAGGTCTAGATTTTTAAAAAATGATCAGAACAGAAATCCTCGTCATTTAGATTCACTCAAAATATCGGGCTATTCTAATTTCTTTTATTTATGCAATGTAAAAAATTTAAGGTGGGATAGTAGAGTGGGAAGAGGGCCATTTTGGAGTGTGGAGTATTCAGGTTCAAACTTAGTTTCTAAAATACTAGCTACAGTGTAACAGGCAAATTATGTAACTTCCAATGTCCCAGGCAATTTTCTAAAACAGAAGGGTGGAAGGTGTGGTTGAAGGATTAAGGCTCTTATTGGAAACTGTTGCAAGGAATGTGGTTTCCTTGGGGAGAAAACAAGCATTGGTGAAAACAAGGCAGTATGGGTAACTTCTGCATGCTGCTTGCACATAAGACTGTCTAGGTTTTGGTAGCCATTAAAATGGAAGGTAAACAAGTATGACCTACCTCTTGGGCAGACATTAATCTGCATAGGATTTAAAGGGTTAACATGCTCCAGAATTCAAAATAGAATTTGGAATGTTGGTATTTTGGAGAATGCAAAGCCCTTCCCCAACATGTGCTGCTGCTGTTTCCCTTTGAGGGGCAGAGGGAGTCCTTCTGATTTCCTGGAAGGATGACAAGGTAGAAGAATGTCCCAGGAGCAGCATTCCCTGTAGCAACCAATGTCTCTGGATCTCGGTCTTTTTCCCATGAGGCACAACTAGCCTCACGGACCACTCTGAGGATCCAACTTCCTCTACAACACCTATCCAGAGGAGTCAGACCACCTATTCTCCTAATACAAGAACTCTGGTTTTTGCCTTGGGCAAAAATATTCCTAGTTATGGCACTGAGGATAGATGTACAATTATGAGAGGATTTTTTGTGATTTCTGATGTATAGTGATTTTGTGTAAATCATCTTTTTGACTAGATCTTAAAGCCAATATAAAATAACCATCTGAACCCAGATCTTCTTAACTAACCAGAATTGAGTCCTTTTCTTACTGATTTCTAGGGAAAGAAATTATTGAACACTCCTCAGAATGAGAAGGGAGAGAAACTATCTGGAAACCAGAGACAGACTTTTGTGAGACTGGACAGACCTGAGTCCTGGGTTTATACAACCTAGGACCCTTCCTTTGTTGTCATCATCAGATTAGGCCCTTTTCAGGAGTTTTTGACCTCCACCCTTGCTTATGACCTTTTCCCCTCCCTTGCTTGGCCTTTACCAAATAAGGACATGGATGATACCTTGGCTTCCTGTCCCACCTCCCTGCCAATAGGAGATAGTGGTGGGCTTCTTTGTTATCCACCATTGGGTTAGATTTTATGCCAAGACTGAAAGCCCACTTCCCAGCCACTGGGAGAAGGGACAGCTCAGGAGAGGGGACTTGACTGCATTAGGATATAAATTCTTGTTCTATCTTTCAGAACAAGCCTCCTCTCCTTGATCCCCACCATGGGGAGGACCACCCTCTTCCTGTGGG
>CM053597.1:202748698-202773297 GCA_028646575.1 Pseudocheirus occidentalis | reverse complement strand
GCTGAGTGTCGAGACTCTCAGGGAGCCGGGATAGGATGACTTACTTTCCTGGAGAAGAGGGCGGGGCCAAGGCGCACTCTCTGATTGGCTGGGCGTCTCGGTGTCTCGGCACGCTCCTCAGCTGTTTCGGTTCGGGCACCGCGGACTCGGAAACGCGCTGTTTTTGACTTCGCTTCCCCGACGATGGGGACCTTGCGGGTGTTACGGGGGCGTTTGTTGCCGGACAAAAGGCCGCAGGAGGAGGAGGACGAAGGCGAGGAGGCGGTGCTGGAGGAGGACGAGGAGGACGAGCCACTTTTCGTGGACGCCGAGGAGCGGTATAATGGGAGGCTGAGGTCGGGCAGCCTGCCCCCGCGCCAACGGGGTAAAGTGGGCAGGAAAGGCCCGAGGACCCGGCTTGGAAAGGGGGGGCGGGGATGGGACTCCGGGACAGGGCCCTCGATGTCAAATTCTGCCACCTAGTTGCCGCCTGCGCCCGCCGGTGACCCCGAACCTTTCCCAGCCTCGGTAAAACCAGGGGAGCTGTAATGGTCGGCCCCCGAAGGTCCCCTCCAGCCCTGGAGCTGTGACCGCAGGAAGCCTCGCTTCTAACCTCACTCTTCCCGCCTGGGAAATGGGCGGGTTGGCGCCATCAATACCCCACCCAGCTAAGAAGCCCCCGCCCTGTGCCAATGACCCGCCTCATCTTTGTGAAATTCTAATAAATGTAGCCTCCGAAGGGGAGCCTTTATTGTGCTCCTACTGCATGCACTTAATAAAGCGTAAAGGCAAACAAAGGAGGGATGCAAAAGGGGCTTGAGGGGAGGATGCTCGGAAGCACCTGCCAGGGGGGCCGGGGCGGGGCTTGGTGGAGAGGGGTCAGCAGCGCCTCTAGAAGGGGCCGGGCCATTTGTCGGCCGGGGGCTTTTACTCCCGATGCTCCTGAAAACCCTCCTTCCCCTTAGAAGCCTTGGGGCGTTCTAATGATCCCTTTGAGTTGTTTCTACTGGATTGTAAACTCCTTGGGGGCAGGGAATGTCTCTCTCTACCGGGAAAAGGAAGGTTCTTGACACTCAATAATAAGCCCTTGACGAAGGCTTTTCTTTACCCCAGGCTTCCATGTATTCATTCTCGGGTTTCTCCACCTCCCTGATTAGATTATAAAGGAATGCCAGTTAAACTGTATTTACTTTTCTCTCTCTGGGTGAATCCCCTTGGAGTTGAAAGAACCTTAAAGGTCTCATTTCACCCTCTCATTTACAAAATGAAGAAATGGACTCAGAGAAGTATAGATAACCTGGCCCTTCCCAAAGACTTTTGGGTCACTTTGGTGTAGGGCAGGGTTTCTCAACCTGTGGGTTATGTTCAGTTCCTAACAATGAAAATAACAGTAACAAAATTACAGTTATGAAGTAGCAACGAAAATAATTTTATGGTTGGGGGGTCACCACAACATGGGGAACTGTATTAAAGGGTTGTGGCATTAGGAAGGTTGAGAACCGCTGGTGTAGGGGGAGCTGAGGGAGTAGGTTCCAATCCCAGAACTGTTGTTTTGGTCTCTGGCTTTAAGCCAAGTCAATCAACAAACGTTCATTCTGGCACTTGTATGTGCCAGCAACAGTGCTAGATCTTGGGGATAGAAAGATAAAAGGAGATGATTTCTGCCCTCAAGAAGTTTCAGAAACAGTATCCTTAGAAATGGACCCCTAGGTCACCTGTGGATAAGAGTGCTGGGTCCAGAATCAGGAAGACCTGACTTCAAATCCAGCCCCAGACACTAGCCCTGTGACCCTGGGCCAGTCAGTTCCTCTGGGTAATGAGCCAGGGAAAGAAATGGTAAACTACTCCGGTATTTTTGCCAAGAAAACCCCAAATGGGGTCACAAAGAATTGGATGTGACTGAAAAATGAATGACTCAAAGAAAGAAACCCATAGAAATAAGCATGTGCAAATTGAATGTAAGTTCCTGTTTTCTACTAATGTTGGTGGATAGCTGCTCAATTGTCTTGAGCACAAGAGAGACGTGGTTAGACATGATTCTTTTGGATAATTATTTCAGCAGTTGTTGGAAGGATGGATTGGAGAGTGGAGATCCCCAATGTAGTATGAGGGACCTAACATTGAGGCTGCTGAAATCATCCATGTGATAATTATCTATGTGATAACCACCCTCACGTGGTTATGGTGAGAACAGAAAAGGGCAAAGCCAGGAGAGCTGTTGGAGGGTAGTAGCCGGTGTATGAAGGTGTGGGAGAGGAGCATCAAGAATGACTGTTACTTTGGGGAACAGGAAGAAGAGTGGATTTGGGAACAGTCGATTCATCCGGCTGATCCTTAGTTTTCTCATTTGTATAATGAGTTCTAGTTAAACATCTTGTATTTAGAGCTGGAGAGAATGCCTAGTGTAGGGTCCAATGGAATGAGTATTGAAGTTAAAGGATTTGGGTTTGAATCCTGTCTCTATCTACTTGAATGTTCTTGGACTTAAACCTCTCTGGGTCCATTTCCTCATCTGTAACATGAGGGAATTGGATTCGTCCTTTAAGGTTCTTTCCAACTCTTAAAACCATGATCCTATAAACAGCATTTTATAGTCTCACTTCTGTGTGTATATGTATGTTATGTATATTCAAATTTTCCTATGAAAAGTTGCTTTTTAATGATTGTTTTACTTATTGGAAAAGTTGAATACGGTATCTGATAAAAATTAATGAATAATTTTAATTTTGTATATTCTTTTGCTGTATATAATTCCCTGAACCATAAAAGTTCATCACATTGGAAATTATAAAGTCAATTTAAAAAACCAGTAATATTTGTGAAAACTTTAGTTATAGGTCTTAAGTTTGCTCATAATTTCTACTTATGTTTATTATTTTAAAAGCTATAATTCTAGATGACTACACCACAAAGGAGTTTCGAGTGTTTGGACGGTTTCCGTTGGTTGGTCCTTGGTGGAAAGTTAAAGTAAAAGTAAAACTTGTGGGATCCCAGTACTTAGTCCATGGATTGCCATCTTACTTTTTACAGACGGACTTATCGTTCAATCACAAAGATATTTGTTCACTTTTTCTTAAGGCCTGTGAATTTCCAGATGATTTTAGATTGGACTTTTTAAAGTGGGTAAATCAAAGATCAAGTTATTGCAACTTGAGGTTTGCAAATCTTCGAAAAGCACTGAAAGATTTTGAAGAAGAATGGCAAAAAAAATCTTCAGGGAAAAAAGGTGGAAATTCTTCACAGGAGAAAAATCAAAGTTTATTGAATAAAAATCCAAGTAAGTATAAATTTAATATCAGATTCGTTATAGCAACTGAGGACTAGAATGTTTCAGCTTTTATTAGCACAATTTATCTAAAATACAACATTCCTTTTGGAAAAACAATGTGTATAAATTAGTGTGGCTTTTTTTTTTTTTTGAGGAGGGAGTGGGGAATCTGCCTGGCATGGGAAATGATTTAGTTCAAACAGTCCAGTTATGTGAAAAGGGAAAATAAATTTCAATGGAAAATGAATGTAGTTAAATGTAATAAGTATGACCTCAGTGCGGAAAAACTTTATAACCAAAAACCATTTAGTTAGCAACATCAACTATATTGGACTAGGAAAAAAGCTTTTTTTGCTTATTGCTGTTCAACTGCCCAAATAGATAATAAAAGGTCATATATAGATTTAAATTCATTCTTGGATGAAAGTTTTTGTTTTTGTGGAGTTAAATGCCCAAGTCTGCTAGAAATTGTTTGAATCTTTTAAATGAATTAGTTGAAGTTGGGTCCTAGGCACTTATATTGAGAGTAAAACAGAAAGGGGAAAAAAAATCTGAAAAATAAATGTCTGTTTAGAAAAATGTCATGTGGTTTATGTATAGAATGAAAGCTTAGAATTTTCAGGTGACAAAAACGTGAACAGTGTTACTTCTCATTGACTGGAGCAAGTTCATTAGAGTAATGTTTTCTTTACTGTTGATTACTTCATCTAGTTGTGTAAAATAATTCTGTATATTATTGCTTTTTTGTAAAAATGATATTTATTGTAGAAAATTGTGAAAACCTTGCTTTATGTCTTATTTTAACTGACTTCTTGTGGTCTTCTCTAGTTGCTTTAGAAATTGTAACGAGAGCTTTGAAGTTTCCGAGAGTAATGGAATTCATTCCAGTCCTCTTGCCTCGGCATTTTAACAATCTTCTGGACCTAAAGCATTCTGAGAGCTTGTTCAGAGACTTGGAAGAGATCCTAGACACCTGTCCGTGGAAGCTTGGCTTCTGTAGAGTAAGTCTTGGGTGATTGGGCTGGTTTCTGCCATAATTGGCATACTTGTCAAAACTGGGCCACTACTTGTCATGCTGTCTAGGGAGTCGTGAATGCTGCTTCTTTGATCTGGCCAATATAGGTTTGTCTTTTAAGAGCTGGTCTGCCCGCCTCCCTCTGGTTTGCTAGGATGTTACCCAGCACACATCATCTGTTACTTGGAGCACACAAGTTATGCCCTGCCACAATGGAACCCCATTGTCACAGCTTTTGTGAATAACAATTACAGTGCTTATACAGTTACTTAAAGTTTGTAACACACTTATGTTATGTTCTTATTTGCTCCTCTTACAGTTCTGTGATGTAGATGTTACTGTTAACGCTCATTTTGCAGATAAGTGAATTGAGGCAGAAAGAGGTCGTGTTAACCATTTAGTCAAAAAGCATTTATTAACTGCCTGCTATGTGCCATAGCACTGAGTCATGTGCTGGATGTGGTGAGGGTCACGTTATGTAGGTAATGAGTGTCTCGGGTAGGACTTGAATTTATTGAGACCATCCTGACACCAAGTCTAGTATTCTGTCCACTGTCTCAAGCTGCTTTCTGACTTCACATTTCTGCAATGGAACACTGACTGTTAGGATTCCTCATCTTTGCCTCAGGATCAGCACATTTTTTTCTGTCACATATTTCCCTGATTTTCTTTGTTAAACTTGCTCATTGTTCAAGCGCCGCAGTCTTTTCACAAGCACCATGCCCTTTTCCATTACTTTTTGTGTGATACTGATTTGAAGTTCTCTGGAGACTGTAACATGGCATGTCCATGCAGCACTGGTACAGTACTGGTAGCAAGATGATGCAGTCTGCTATCTTCCTGCTTGGCTAGTCCCAGCAGTATTGTGTTGTAGTATTTTTTTTTTAAGGTAAGTTAAAATAATCAAGGTTTTAATTTTTGTAGTTATGTAAATGAAGAAAGAGGGAGGGAAAATGTAATTTGGGGTAAGAATGTGGAGAGGAGACTATGAAGAGGAGGCCTAATGGAACTCTTAGTTGCGGAAAAGCATTTAAGACCCTACTATGTACCAGGCATTGTGCTAAATTGTAGGGGTACAAAGAAAGGCAAAAGACTGTCCCTGCTCCTAAGGTCACAGTCTAATGGGGGAGACAATATGTGAACACCTATTACAAACAAGATATGTACGTAGTAAATCAGGGGTAGTCTCAGAGGAAGGCACTGCATTAAGGGGGGACTTAGAAAGGCTTCTTGCACAAAGTGAGTCTTACCTGAACCAGAGAAGCTAGGAGGTGGAAATGAGAGAGTTCAAACACACGGAACAGCTGGTGAAAACAAAAAGTTGGGAGGGGAATGTCTTGTGTGAGGAACAAAAAGGAGGAGATTGCATATTACATGGAGGGGGGAAGTGTAAAATGTGCCTTAATATAGCTTATAGGTATTTAGAATGAAATGGGTTTTATTATACTATGTTGTATGAAAGAACTTAAATTTTAATTTTGCTTATATTTTTTTCCCTAAAGATAATCTACAGAGAATTGAAGCTTGTTGGGTGTGAAGCAACTTGGCCAGCATTTTGTCAGTGTGAATTTCTTCTCCAAAAAATGAGTAATTTGGAGAAAAATGCATTACTGACATATAATAACCTGAAACAGATATGTAGACAATATGGACACACTTATGTTAAAGAAGCTGAATTAACCTCTCATTTGTCTGGACAGATATCATTTCAAGATGTTTGGTCTTCTCTGAAATTTTTGAAAGATATTGGGGTAGTGACAAATGAGAAAGAGTGCATCTTTCTCATTGATCTTTATGAAGCTGAAAGAGATGTTGCTTTTTTGGTGCATGACCTTATGACATCGCCATCATGGAATTTAAAAGTGGATGTGGAAGAAGTTCTTGCATCTATGGAGACCAGGAGATCTAAGAATGCAGAAGATGAAGCAGTGGACACCAGTAAACCTCAGGAAGAAAACTTTGAAAATGATGGTCATGGCTTGGACATGCAGAGCCA
Source organism: Pseudocheirus occidentalis (assembly GCA_028646575.1). Taxonomy (NCBI): domain Eukaryota; kingdom Metazoa; phylum Chordata; class Mammalia; order Diprotodontia; family Pseudocheiridae; genus Pseudocheirus; species Pseudocheirus occidentalis. The sequence continues at coordinate 202,767,039 of CM053597.1, read as the reverse complement.
GAGCAGCCAGGTTTTTTATTCTGATGAAGATAAAATTGATTTTGAAATGCCAAACCCGGTGCAACTGGACCAGGATCAGGTGACTGCCCTGAAAATGATTTGTTCTAACGCGGTGACCATTGTCAGTGGGAAAGGTGGCTGTGGAAAGACAACAATTGTTAGTCATCTCTTTAAGTATGTGGAGCAAATGGAACAGACAGAAGTGTGGAAAGCTTGTGAAGACTTTGAGCAAGATCTAGATGCACCGGAAGAATGGAACACTTTTGTTCATCAGCGTGAATGGAATAGTGATAAACGTATAGAAGTATTACTCACAGCACCTACTGGTAAAGCTGCTAGCTTGCTGAGAGAGAAGACTCGCCTTGCTGCTTATACATTACATCAGGTGAAAACTTCTTTTCTAAAGCAGTATAAAAATTGCCTCAGTAAGTGAAACAATTAATTTAAAATAAATATCTGTTCTTGGCTGTAATCAGTCAGCTAGTATTTAGTGAGGAGCTGTTATCTGTTCAGTGATGTGTGAGACTGAAGGAGACAGGTGTTTAAACTGTGAACTTGGTAAGAACTTTGGAGACAATCTACTAATAAATGCTGAGTAATTCCAGTTGTTGGTGAAATGGGTTCTTTTGGTAATGGATTTGGGTGTGCTCTAGAATTAGCATCGGGGATTTAAATTTGGAAGACATTAAACTGAGGAGGTTGGACTAAATGATCTGTAGGATCAGAAAGTTAAGTATTTAGGTAAGAAGTAACATAACAATCAGCCGTTGGAGAGTGAGAAGGATTTAGGTAGTTGTAGGAGGAGAGAGTATTTCAGGTCAGCCTGAAAGAAATATTTACTGGCAGACTTTAAGCATCTGTCCATGGTCTTGTTCTTGGCTGAACACTTGAAGTTGGGAGAAAAAGGATATCTAACATGTCTTGATAGAGTCATGGTCTAAAATGATACTCACTGGCTAGAATTATGAGTTTAAACTAATACGATGAATTATAATGGGTCAATGACCATTTCTACACTTGGGTTTAAAAAAAATCAGCTCCACAGGATGATTGATGTGAAAAAGATGTGAGTGTTTTTTTAGAGATTGCTAATTCATTGTGAATCAGTGGCATGATGTGACTGCCCAGACCCCCTCAGTATCATCTTTGGGTGCCTTCATGGAGCCATAGTGTCCAGAATGCTGGTGGTTCGTGTACTTTGGTTTGCTTAGATTACTCCTGGCAAATTGTGTTGTGCTCTGGGAGCCCCTTTGAGGAAGGACATTACTGAGCTGCATTCATATGAAGAGTATCAGGAAAGGGAGAGGAGCAGAAGAAGAGGGATCTTAAATTTAGAGAAGAGAAGGCTCTAGGGGACCACAACATGCATGTTGCTGGAATCATCATGGATTGTCATTTAGAGGAATTCTGCTTGTTCAGCTAAACCCCAGCAGGACAGCACTAATAGCAGTGGGCAGAAGTTGTAGAGAGGCAGATACCAGTTTGATGTAGAGAAAAAATGCCTAATGAGAATGTCTAAGTGTGAAGTGGTGTGGTTTCCTAGGTGGGTAGTGAGTTCCCCATCAGAAGAAGTCTTCATGTAGCAAGGTGCAATGGAAGAGATTTCCTTTTAAGATACAGATTGGATTAGATGACCTGAGGTCCCATTTTAACTGATGTTTTATGATTCAGGTGAGAAAATAGCATGAGCAAGCTGTATATTTGGCCTAAACACAGTGCTAGCATATTGACACCTGATAACCATTAGGGAGTCCACATCTGTCTGAATTGCACTCTGTTCTGGATGTCACATTGTAGGAAGAACATCATAGATAAGCTAGAGAGTGCTCAGAGGATGGTGAGGGCATTGTGTTTATGTTGTGAAGATAAGTTAAAGAAACTGGGAGAAGACAGTAGGGAAGGGAAAACTTGGTACGGGAGTGGGGTACATTATAGTGTCTTCAGATATTTAAAGGGCTCTTCTTGGGCCCATTTTGGGGAGTGATTAGATTTATTTGACTTGTCCCCAAAAGGCAAAACGAAGAACACTCAGCAAAGTTTGTTTTTTGGAGGGGAGAAGCAGGGCAATTGGGTTAAGTGACTTGCTCAAGGTCACACGGCTAGCGTTAAGTGTCTGAGTTTGGATTTGACCTCAGCGTCCTCTGTCCTCCTGACTCCCATGGCCGGTGCTCTGTTTACTGTGCCACCTAGCCGCCCCTTAGCAGATATTTCTTTTTTTTTTAATTTTTATTTTTTGGAGGGCATTTGGGGTTAAGTGACTTGCCGAAGGTCACACGGCTAGTTTTTTGTGTTAAGTGTCTGAGGCCGGATTTGAACTCAGGTACTCCTGACTCCAGGGCCGGTGCTCTATTCACTGCGCCACCTAGCCGCCCCCCTTAGCAGATATTTCAAAGAAGCTTGATGTTAGGAAATATACTTATGACTTATATTGCTTATACTTAGAGCAATCCCAAAGTGGAACAGACTTTGTTGGGAGGTCAGCGGTTGGTTCTTTATCCTCCCTGATGGCTTCCAGGGTGATCACTTGTCAGGTATGATGTAGATGGGATTTCCAGATCCAAGATCATCTGATTCTCTTGGAGCCATGACTGAGGATGATGAATCCCTCATTGTGACTTTAGCAACTAAATACTTACGGACCTGGTAATATTTTTTTTTTTAGCATATTCAGTTCATCAGCATCTTTCTTGGAGAGAAATTTGTAATGAGAGCAAGGTGGCACAGTGAATAGAGCACTAGCCCTGCAATCAGGAGGACTTGAGTTCAAATTCGGCCTCAGACACAACACTAGCTGTGTGACTTTGGACGAGTCACTTAATCCCAATTTCCCTGCCTCCCCCCTCCAAAAAGCAGAAAAAAACCCCCCAAAGTTGGTCATCACAATGTTGCTTTTACTGTGTACACTGTTCTCCTGGTTCTGCTCACTTTACTCAGCATCAGTTCATGTAAGTCCTGGTTTTTCTGAAATCTGCATGCTCAGCTTTTCATATGGAACAATTGTATTTCATTGCATTCATATGCTACAACTTGTTCAGCCATTCCCCGGTAGATAGGCATCCCCTCAATTTCCAATTCTTTGCCACCACAAAAAGAGGTGCTAAAAATATTTTTGTACATGTGGGTTCTTTTCCCTTTTTTTAAAAATGATTTTTGGGGCCTAGTAAGTTTTATAGCCCTTTGGGCATAGTTCCAAAGTGGTCTCCTTAATGGTTGGATCATTTCACAACTTGACCAGCAAAGATTTAATATTCCAATTTTCCCACATCTTCTCCATTTATCATTTTCCTGTTTTGTCGTGTTAGCCAATCTGAAAGGTGTGATGTGGTACTTCAGAGTTGTTTTAATTTGCATTTCTCTAATCAGTAGTGATTTAGAGCGTTTTTCCATATGACTAGAAAGCTTTAATTTCTTCATCTAAAAACCACCCATTCATATCCTTTGACCATTTCTCAATTGGGGAGTGACTTGTAGTCTTAGAAATTTGACTCAGTTCTCTATACATTTTAGAAATGAGTCCTAAAATTCATCAGGGACACTGGGTGTAAGAGTTGTTTGCCAGCTTTCTGCTTCCCTCCTAATCTTGGTTGCATTGGCTTTCTGCAAAACCTTTTTAATGTAACAAAAATTATCCATTTTGCATTTCATAATGTTCTCCCTCTCGTTTGGTCATAAATTCTCCCTTCTCCATAGGCTCTCCTAATTAGCTTATAGTATCACCCTTTATGTTCAAATCATGTACCCTTTTTGACCTTATCTTGGTATATGGTCTAAGATATTTGTCTGTGCCTAGTTTCTGTCATACTGTTTCCCAGTTTTCCTAGGTTTTGGTCAAATAATGAGTTCTTATCCCAGAAGTGGGGGTCTTTGGGTTATGAAGCAGTAGATTAGTATAGTCATTGATTACTGTGTCTTGTATACCTAACCTCTTCCACTGATCCATTATATTCCTTAGCCAGTACCAAGCAGTTTTGATGATTGCTGCTTTATAATACAGGTTTAGATCTAGTATGGCTCTTGCTACTTATTTTTGTGGCTATGTGAAATGGATATCCTATGTAGATATTTTAAAAGTGATTTTTAAGTTTGTGTTCAATTTGGCATTGTATGCTTTATTTGTAGGTAAAGTACAGCTTCTATTCATGGCAGAGAACAAATCAGAAATCGGAGCACAAAATTCCATGGAAGTTTTCTTCAGTGAAAGTTCTTGTTGTGGATGAAGGGAGCTTAGTCTGCATAGCAGTCTTCAGATCAGTTTTAAATTTGTTGCGTAAACATGCCAGACTTGTGAAGCTGATTATCCTTGGTAAGTTAAAAATAGTTAGAGTCTGAAACGCACTTTTAAATGAGGTAGAGTTTTGTAAACTGACTATGGTACTCTAATCGTAGTCCAATCTAAAACTGCAGGCTACCAGTACACCAAGAGTCACACCCAGAAGCTTCAGTGCTAGTTGAATCTGCATGGGCCATGTGACAGCCACATTGGTTAATATGATTCAGTGACCCTTTATCGAGTTTCTACCATGTACAGAACATCATTGTAATAGATATTAAAGAGGTTACAGTGACACATGTGGTATGATCGCTCCCCTCTAGAAGGTGTGCATAGGTTAGGCAGAGGGGAAGAAATAGAGTGGGGAGAGCACTGCATTTGGTGCTTGAGGTCCTGGGTTTGACCCAGCTCTGGCACTACTGTATGTGTGATTTTGGGCAAAGTCATAACCTTATTTCGCCTCGTTTTCCTTATCTCTAAAATGAAGGGTTTGTACTTTGCCTCTAGCTCAAAATGTATGATACTGTGACACTTGTGTGAGAAATGGTATGAGGGGTACAAAATGCTAAAATAATATTGTTATAATAGTTCTTAGAATGGCTGGATGGTTAGGGATTTGGTTAGTCTGTGTTGATCGAGGTGATATTTGAGATGGGTTCTGAAAGGTACATAAGATTTTAAGTACTGGAGATTTGGGGAAGGGTTGGGGTAATTAGAGACTAGTCTAGGCATAGAGAAGAGTTGGAACAGTGACATGGAGGCAGGATAATGTGCGGTGGGTTTAGGAAATAGCAAGTAGACCTGATCAGTTGAACTCATACTCACATGAATGAGAGTAGTTTGTGTTAAGGAAAAAAGGATACCTTTAGCTTCCTTGAGTAGGAAGATCGTGGGGGCCAGGTTAGTTCCCTATCTAGAATAAAATCCATGGCGAGAAAACTAACCCCAGCCAGATTTCTATTCCTCTTTCCCATTGTACTAAAGTGTCTTTCTCTGTAATTAGCTTTACACTTTGTCTTCTACCTACCCCTGTACCTCACCTTATCCCCATTACACAGTTGAAGTCTTTTCTTTTTTGTGTTTAGGAGAATCAATATTTTTTTATTCTTGAGCTGCTGTACTGTGTCAGTGCCATGAGCAGGCCAAGCAGCATCCAATCCCCTTCTACCATACCTCAAAATATAAGCCTTTGAGATCATTTTTGTAAGGTGGGCTGGGCATGGAAAGAATAAATGGATCTTCATTTATTTCAGTTCTTTGATGTTCCTAGGGGCTTTTACAGAAGTTAAGGGATGTTTCTATTGTGTTATCTTTTTTTTTTTTTTTTTTTTTTTTTTTTTAGCTTTTATTACTGTGAATGTGTTGCATATATCTTAAAAGAAAGACATTGGACTTGGGGAATTATTTGGAAAACATCTTGTCCAGTACTCCATCATCTTGCCAGTTGTATGACTGCCAGACCTAAGTTAGGACCATGAGCGATTCAACTTTAGGAATTCAAATGCAATGAGGCATTCATGGGTTATAAAATACAATAAAAATAACCTTACTAATAACAAAAATTTAAACATTTATCTTAAAAAGTTACAAGAATATAACGTCATTCACTTTCACTTGTACATTTACTGTGGTAACCAGTCAGTCTAGGCCAGGAACTCAGGAATGACCTGAGGCAGTGGGAAGTCAAGTGTAATCACTGACTCCACTTCTGCTTGACTATTTCTGTGCCTTTGATGACAAGGAGGTGAAAAGACCTCTATCCCATCGCCATCAAAACTAACCCAGCACGTATACTTAGGTCCTCCTCCAGATGATGTAGCATGCTGGAAGGGAAGGAGGTCGAGGTGGCAAGAGTTAAGGGAAAGAAGGAAGAGTGTAGGTATGTTTTTACCCTCAGTATTGCTGCTCCTTTTAGCAAATGGCACCAGAGCTCTATTCATAGACCACAGCACTGCTCTTGCCACACCTTCTTTTGGCTTTTGAGAACATACTTTGAATGTTTCTACCTTTAATCTATTCTCTGTTTCCCTTGTTGATTTATTTTTCTTATATTGGTAATTCTTAATGTTTTAGCTTTTCCCATGTTTGTTCTCTTTTAAAAGTCTTAACTTGTATCCATGGCTTCAACTATTAAGCATCTGTATTAATAAATGAATAAAAAGGCACTTATTAATCACTTGCTGTAGGCCAAGTGTGTGCTGGATGCTGGAGATACACATAAAAATGTAAACAATTCCCTTAAGGAGCTTACATTCTGATAAAGGAATAGAATACACATCTCCTTGTGTCTCTGGACCTTATTTGTCTTCTGAGTTTGAGAGCCGCATATCAAAACAAGCCCATGTTCTTGAATGTTCCATTAACGTTTGATGTTAAATGTATTCAAAACTGACCTTGATGCGTGTCCCTCCAGACTCTTTCCCTCTTTTGCCTTTTCTCTTTGGCAATGATGTTCGACTTCCCTCCCCTCTCAGATCAATCCATTTTCAAAATCTGTTGGTTCTACCTCCATGTCCCGACTCTGTCATCTGTTTATTCACATGTCAGCCATCTACTGGTAACATAACATATACTTTTATAACTAAGTGGTCATAGTAATATCCTGAATGGGCTTCTTGCTTCTTTCTTTACCTGTTCCAGGGCATCTTTGATACTGTTGTTTTAATAACCTCCCTGTGAACAGATCTCCCTGTCACTTCTCAAAAGCCTTCAGTGGCCCTATATCAAATAAAATTCAGTTCAGACTTGTTAATCTGAGAAATCCTGGCTTATTCTGGCCCTGATCTTTTAGCCTTTTCACAATGTGTGCTGTGCAGCCAAACTGTATTACCTGTGACATTATCATTTATTTATTTACACTCTTTCCAATGGCTGAAACCCAAATCAGGCCCTCCTCACTGAGTGTGTTTGTTTCTGTCTGTCTGTCTGTCTGAGAGAGTGCGTTACATATACCTTGTTGATGTGTGAGAGCCCTGAAAGAAAGCAGTCTGAAGAAGTATCTTCTTCAGTGTAAGTCAAACAGTATGGTTTGACAGACAAGAAAGTTAATGCATCTTAGGGTCCCTTAAGTTCACTCAGACCCTGGGAAAGTCACCTAACCTTTATTTACCTCTGTTTCCTCAGCTGTAGAATAGGGATAATAGCACTTAGCTTGCAGGGTTGTTGTGGGGATCAAAGGACCTGATTATAAAGCAGGGCCTGGTATGTAGCAGGTGCTGCATAAATGCTTATTTCCTCCTCTTTGCCAAAGAGTTTAACCACAAAAGAGGAAAGTTACAGGATCATAGTAGGAATGGAGGCATTTTGAAGGATGGGGTGGACAGTGTGTTTATGGGCCGCAGAAAAATAGCCAGTAGAGAGGGCAAGACTGAAGACTTACAAGGGGATAGAGATGGCAGAGGGGGTGGTTTTCTGGAAAGACAAGTAATGAGACCAAGGATCTATTTAAAAGGTTGGTTTTTCTTTGAGGTAAGATTTTTAAAGGCTTGCTGAGTTTTTAAATATATTTCAGCAAACTTTTTCCCCTAGGGAATGTACTTTTTTTAACCTTATTTTTTTATTACCGAAATTTAAGTGCACAATAAGAAAAAGAAACATTATAAACTTAAATACAAAATAAGGAAAGGGGAAAAAAAAAGCATGTTTGTGCACAGCAGAAAATAAGAGAATTAAAAATATGAAACAACAAATTTCCCTTTCAAGAAAGCCTTTATAGTAAATACTATACATGCTGAGAGCTGCCGGTCCTTTCTTTGCTTCCTTGTTAGTTTTTCTCCTCTGCTGTGCAGTTTTTTACTTTGTTCTGTTTACAGCCTTCCTCATCACCCTCCTCCCCTCCCAGAAGGCTACAGTTAAGTTTGGATATATTTATATATAGATATAGATGTATAGATGCCCATATACATATATACACATTGACTCCTACCTACATGCATATATAGATACATACTTTCCCTAACAAATTCTGCTTTTGATCTTTGTTTTTGTTTGTTTGTTTGTATCTCTTACCCCTTCTGGCTCCTCTACTTCTACTCTGCTGCCTTGCCTTCATGTTACTTAACCTTCCCTGAACCCCACTATGCCCCAAGGTTCCCTCCCTTATCTTCCCACTCCTATTAATCTAAACACTTTTCTCTACTCCCCCTTTGACTTATTCCCTCACCTTCCCTTCTAGAAATCCCTCCATTACTCTCTCCCCCTTGCAGTTTATATTTCTTTCTGAACTTAGAAGAAGACTTTTATACTCTTTTAAATATGTATGTATTGTTCCCTTTTAAATTCATTCTTCATGAAAGTAGGTTTCCAGCACTATCAGCCCTCTTCCCCCATCTAATTCCTCTGTGTTGGTTCTTCCTCTCGTACCTCATTTGTATAAGAAAATTATCCTTTTTAGCTGTTATTAAATGGTTTTACTTTTTAAAGTCACATCATAGTCAGCTCTACCCCAATCTTTCTTATGAACTACCCAATCACTAATAACAATCTCAGACATGCGTGTTTGTCCTCACTGAGTCCCTTGTCGTTAATCTTTGGTCTGTACCTGGGAATGTACTTCTAAAGTTACAGTTTTGTTCAGTAGGAAAAATGATTTGATGGCAGGCCTAGTTTTCATAAACTGTTTCAAGAACCCAGATTCCAATGCATAGTGTTGAAATTTCTCTCCTTTGTATTTTTCCCTTTCAGGTGATATCAGACAGTTACCCAGCATTGAGCCTGGTAACTTGCTAATGGACCTCTTTGAGACTCTCAAATCAAGAAACTGTGCTGTGGAGCTAAAAACGAATCATAGGGCAGAATCTCAGCTTATTGTAGACAATGCAGCAAGGTCAGAGTTTGGCGTGTCCTTGAAAGCTGTTACCCTCCATACAGCATTTTTCTTCAGAAAGGACATAGGCAATACCATATACTCCATTTGAGATTTTGATATTTGTAACTGGCATAAAATTCAATCATCAGTCAACAAACATTTATGTGCAAGGCACAGTGTGAGGTGCTCTGGGGATACATAGACATAAAGGGAAGCTGTCTCTACTTGCATGGAGCTTGCTTCAAATGATGATTCAGGCACAAATCTGGGTATATGTAGAATAAATTAAATGAATCGATACACATCAACATGTAGTATTTTGGTTAAGGTTATTTAAGTTTTGCGATTTTGACCTGTTCTAAAAATAAAAGATGTGCATATTCATTTTAGATTTTGGTTTTTAGTTGACTGTGTGATCTCTAAGTTTCTTTTCAGACTAAGAGATTAGATGTCTATTTTGTCACTATTTGGCTTGAATAATTTAACTCTTAAAGTCATTGCTTGATTTTATCTCAAGATTGAGGACATTTTGGAAGTAATGAATCATATACTCACGTATTTTCTTTCTGACCTTAAATTTAGGAGATAAAAAAGAAATTAATTGATTAAAAGACAAATATAAGATCCTGATCCATTTAATTTTTGTAGCAAATAAAAACCCAATTTGTTTTAGGTTTTATAGAGAATGGAGAAAAACAGGAATAGCTTTTATCCAACATGGAATCTCATGCATAATTTGTGATTCCTATGTAGAGATAACTGTTACTGACCCTTCTGATTATTATCGAGTAAATGCTTCTACTCCTACCCTCTTCCTCCCCCACAAAAAGACCCCCAAACTCCCAGAAAGCCAGGGAAACATGCTTATCAGAGTTCTCTGGAAGAAATCCTGTGCATAGTCGAAACAGAAGAGAATTCCTTATGGATTCAATTTGACAAATAAAAACGAGGCACCTGCTTTGTTAGAGACACTGTGCTGAGTGTAGAGATGCAGTGAAGCTGTTTATTCCTCCACATTAACGACTCAGCCGTATGGTAGGAAGCTGGTGAGGTCTTCCAGATGCAGGAGCGTCTTTGGTTCATTGTATTGTGTCACTTGCTTCGTGTCTCACAACATTGTAGGTTCTCCTCAGTGAGATCCGTGATAATTTAGAAATCAATTTAACCTAACAATCTACCTAGAGAAAAAAGGAAATAGAATGAGAAATACCCCTGTCCAGGTGCACACAGCTAGAAGATGACTCTGGCGCATGTCAGCGCCTCAGTGCTGTTTCAGACCTTCTTTTCCCTTCTCTTGCCTCCCCCTCTTTTTTCTCTCTTACCTGTGGACCTTGTCTTTTAGTTTACTGAGATGGAGTCCATTCAGGCCACGTGCCCTCCCTTCCCCTTCTCTTCATCTCAGCCCTGCCAGCCTTCCCTGCTACTTTCCTCTTTGTCTCTGAAAAGAGTTGTCCCTCGTCCTTGCCGAGGTTGACCCCTTTCACGTGTGCTTCTCATCCCTCCCGAGGCTGCTGGCTTCTCACTGTACCTTTCCACTCTTCAGTTTCTCCTCATATACTGGCACTTTTCCCAGTGCCTTCAGACGTACTCATGTTTCTCCTGTCCTGTAAAAAAAAAAAAAAACCAACTTGACTAGACCCTGCCATTCTCTACTAGTTTGTGATTCAGTTTTGACTGTTTCCTAATTTTTTTACATTTACCAATTTTTAGTCAAACCCTGTTAATTTTTACAAAATGCCACCATAGATAATCGTAGCTAATAATAATAAAGGTTAGCTTTTATGTGACCCTGTAAGGCTTGCAAAATTTGTACAGATGTTATTTCTTTTGATCCTTCTAACACTCAGGTAGGTGCTATTATTTTCCGCATTTTCATGGAAAGGAAACTAAGGCAGACAGGTTAAACGATTTATTCAGAGTCACACAGCTAGTAAGCTTCTGAGGTTGAATTTGAACTCAGACCTTGCTGATTCCAAGCCCAGTAGTCTTTCTGCTGTGCCACCTTAGAGCCTTTCCTAGTTATCTGTCCCATCATATGTCAGAATCAGCTGAACTTCATTTTCCTCAACAACATGATCTGCCTTGTGGGGCTGTTGTAAGGAAGGTGTTTTTGACAATCTTTAAAAGCTCTATAAATGTGTGTAAATGTGTGCCACCATCACTGCTATTATCTTGATTTTGCTCATTTCCAGTTCACAGGACCTTCATAAGACAAGTCTTAGTCTGTTGGATCAGGATAGTTTAAGGTTTGTTTAGGTGGCTACTTTCACAGTTGCTGTAAATTGATATGTCTTTTAAGAGTATCTTTTAAGACTTGGTAGTAGGCAGAAGACTTTGTGAAATTTGATGCTTCTCAACTTGGGTTAAACCCGGCTTCTGTAGTGATCATCATCAGCAAATTTTTGAGATATGATAGGCTTATTGCCTATAGAGGTCGGGTACAGAATAGTGGAATCTGTGGTGGCTGTCAGTCCTAAACCTGGAGGCCCGGAGGACTTTGCTTTGCCCTAGCTAAGGACAGCTGGCAAGCAGGGGACGGTGGTGCATCTGTGTTCCCCAGATGGTGTCAGGCACTTTGAAACTCAGGGAGAAGTTGCTTACAGCCAAGGCTTCGCCGTGTGTCTTACGAGTTTTCTGAAATGGAGCTCTAGTCTTAGAATGAAAAGGAAAAAAAAAAGATGGAAAGAAATGAAGAGAACGAAACATCTGATTGTACTGGGGAAGCAGAGTGTATATGGGATTTTTAGAAGGAAAGAAAAGAAAGAATAGATTGTAGGATATAGTCACAAGAATTTTTGTTTCTATGATACTTAGCCGTTCTTTCTGATGTCTTCACTTAGTTTAGCCTAGCATTAGTTACTATTAAATATTTAATTGTTAACTGTGTATATGATTCTAGAGTATTGCTAACTCTTAATTGTGAAATTCAGTTATTGTTTATAATGCAAATTCAGGTAGTTACTTGTCCTTAATTATTCTGTTAAAAAAATAAAAAATAATTTGGTAACTATAAATCAGACATCCTAGTTAGAAGAAAATGTCCCCTTTTTTTGTATAGTAACATTCTTGGTATATGCATGTTTGTGTTTTTGTTCAAGAATCTCTAGGCGACAGTTTCCAAAGTTTGATGCAGAGTTGACAATTTCGGATTGTCTGGCCAGCTCAATGCCAGATCAAAACAAGAGGTTTATTTTTGTCAGACTACCTGAAGATAATAGTCATTCTCAGTCATCTCAAAGGAACTATTACTCTTGTAAGTGCAAATTGTAAGACGAAACTCTTGTAACTACCTTAATGATGTTTTTATATATTTCAAATACATGGCACATTACACATTGTTAAAGGCTTTCCCTTTTAAGCAACTCATATTGCTAATAAAGAAGCACATTGAAAATAAAATTTTTAAAGCTTGTTATTCAGTGAAACAAATTCATGTAGGACTTTTTAGAAGAGTAGATGTCATCATGAACATATGCCAGACTAATTCAAGATGATGGTAACTTGGAAGAAGATTTACCTAATTTTAGTGCAGTAGTTTGAATTACAGGATGGTATTTGTTTGGTTTTTTTTATTTTATCAATCTGCTCCTCCATTACAATCAAGTGTAGGCAATCAAAATATATTGGCTTCTAAATCATATGTGATCTTTACTGTGACTCCTTGGTGTTGAATTCTTTCTTTCTGGTTGCTTGCAGTATGAATTTTGGCTTTGGATGTTCTTGAGAGTTTTCATTTTGAGGTTTCTTTCAGGAGGTGACTGGTAGATTCTTTTTTATATTTTACCTTCTTGTTTTAAGAGATCTGGCCAGTTTTCTTTTCTGATTTCTTGAATGAAATAGGATGCCTAGTCAAGTTCCTGACTTTGATTTGCATCTGAGCAAGAGTAGTATGCTGCTGGATTCAGCTTTTGTCAGTCAGCTGGAAAGTTCTCTTGGTTCAAAGTGGCAGATTTGTAGACTCCTGTTTAGCCTGAGATTCCTGCCTTGGTTATTCCTCTGTAAACTGAACTAGATATTGGAAACAAGACTTTGTTCTGTGCCTGGTGTTTGTGCCAGACTGCTGCTACCTCAAAATTTCCTCCTTTCTCCATATGCTGCTCATCTGTAAAATGAAGATTAATAATGCATGTACAGCCTAGTACCTCACAATATTGTATAAGGAAAGGGTCTTTAGAAAGGGTCTTTAAAAGCTTAACAGAAATATTTAAATAGAAGTTATTTCTCTTTTTCCAAATAAATATAATACAAGGTGGTATATGATAAGTGTTACAAAGTATATTAGGGAAGTCAAGGGAGGGATTGTTTGGAAGGGAAGACTATGAGAAGGATTCAGGAAGGTGACATTTCATGCAGACCTTAGAACTTAGATAGGATTTTAATAGATAGAAATGGAAAGGAAGGACATTTTCCACAAATGGAATAGCTTTCAGCAAATGAAATAACGTAAGTAAAAGTATAGGGTTAGAGAAGCATGTGGCATATTTAGGTAACAGTAAATCATCCAGCTTGATGGGACTGTTGAGCATGTAAGAGGGAGTGGTAGGAGATGGGAGAGGAAAGGAAGACTGGGCTCTGAGAATGATATCTGGCTATTTGATGGGGAGATACTGTGTGTGGCATGTGCTGCAGATTTGGTAAGGCTTTGAATGCCAGGATACAGAGGGAGCCATGTGATTTTTGAGTAGGAAATGACTGCTTAATCTATAGTGCGTGTGTGTGTGTGTCTGTGTGTCTGTCTGTCTGTCTGTACATAGATACATACTAGGAACTTGACTTCCATTTACAGCATTGTTTCTGTGGAAAAATGTGTTCTGACTTCTAAACAGTTGACTTATAAAGAACCTGTCTGTGAGGCAAAGAAGACGAGACTTTCATAAAAAGGTTTTTTCCTTTGTCTTCTTATTAGGCTTGTATTCTGCGGTTAACACTTTACTTAATGGAGCAGTGGAACTAAAGAATCCCAAAACATCACAGTTCATTGCATTCAGAAGGTGTGTGACAAACTCTTAAATATTTTTTGTTCCTTGGGATTTGTCAAAGAAATGAAAGTGTTTATGAAGTGGACCTTTTAGTGTAATGTATAAGTTTCGGGAATTTCTTTCTGCGGCACCACTACCTATGACTTTGTTAGAGATGTTTTACCATTGCAATAGCTATACTGGCCTGGGTAACAAAAAAAGATCTTCCTGGCCACAGGAATTTTAGGCAGAATTAGTTTTTTTGCTGAGAATTATTTTGTATTGAAAGAAGGTAGTTTTGGGTTGGGTATAACTATTATACCTTGATAAACACATAATGGAAATATCTGATAGTCTGTCTTATGTGTGCTCTGGTGTATTCTAGGCAAGACTGTGACGTAATAAATGAATGCTGTTGCTGCTTCTACTCGGGCCATGTAACCAAGTAAGTATTTCTTAGAAGTAAAAGCTTGAATGTCAATGCTCAATTAGAGCTGCCTTGAATTGAGTCATTACATATTTTTCACAGTTCTTATTTAGTTACTTATTTTAAGGGACAATTTAGATACACTGATACTATTTTGAATATACTGTGGATGTAAGAACCATCCTTAAATTGATTATTTCTGTGGCATACTTTAGTGAATAGAGAAATCTGGAGTAATAATTCTATTTGTGGCTTTAAGCCTTGCAATTTATTAAACTTACAAGTGTCACAAAACATAGGTGAGAATGTGATGATTACTAGAAATGAGTTGAGGTTATTGGTGTGTTCCTAGGAAATCAGTGCCGAATACTCAATGTGTACCCCTACCTTGAAAAACACAGTTCCTTTTCTGTGTTTGCAGAGAACTGGAAATAAAGTGGTGCCTATCCATTGTGGCATGGCTGAATGAATTGTGGTACATGGATATAATAGGATATTACTGTGTTGTAAGAAGTGATGAATTTGATGAATATAGGGAGGCATGAATGTACATAAACAAATGTAGCTTGAACTGAGAAGAACCAGGGAAACCTTTAATAGAATGATTGCAGTACTAGAAATGGGAAGAACAAAGGAAACTAAATGCTCTTTAATTATAGTGGTGAAAAGATATGCCTCTGTCTTCCTTGCAGAGGTGGGAGATGGGATATGAAATATTATGTATACTCTCAGACATGGTTGTTATGTTGGTTTTGCTGAACTACTTTTTCCCCTCTTTAATAGGTAGTGAGGTGGGAGGGATATACTTGGAAATAAAGGAGATTTAGAAGCAGAAGATAATATATTTGTTTGTAAAGGAACAGAAAAGTACAGGTGCTAAGCAGCCTCTGTTCCTACATGGAGAGGACAGGCAAATTTCCCTTTTAAGCCTCTGTGAACTTTCAAAGAGATCGCCATCTTCAGCTTTGTAGGAATTTGATCTCTTGTTAATCCTAATGAGCAGTGTCTTCTTGAAGGGTAAGTAGTTTGAAGGAGGTGAAAAGCATGTAGGTAATTGGATGGGACAAGAAAAAGGTAAGCTTTATCGAATTTCTACAATTTCTACTCTCTCTCTTTCCAACACAGAAATCATAAAAATAGACTTATCTTCCAAAAAGATGATAAAATTTGTTGCACCAGGAATGCTTACCTTTCAGACTTACTCCATCAAAGTTCTGATAGCCTTCGAAATGAAGGTTTAGAGTTGAATCACACTGGAGATCCTGATGCTTTTTATCATAGCGAAAAATCCAAGAAATCCCATGACTCTGAAAATGACATCCGGCTATGTAATGGAGAGATATTTTACATAACAGATGTATGTGGTAAAAAAAAGAATTACACTTTTTCTACTTCTTGGCATAATTTTTTCATTTATTTGTTAATGTAATATATTCAAAATTTGGATAGGTTAAGGAAGCAAAGTAATAAAATGATTGGATTTTGCTTCTGTTTGTCTAGTGGTTAAGGGGAGAAAGCAAGTCAGAAATAAGTGATAATTTGAGAATGTTTACTTCGTGGTTCTAAAGTTGTTGTTTTTACAATTGCTAGTTAATTGACCCTGGGCAAGTAACTTAACCTATCTGGGTCATGGTTTCCTCATCAGTGGAATGAGAGAGAGTTGGACTAGATGACCTCAAAAGTCCATTTGGGCTCTAAATTTACAGTCTGATGACATTAAATTGGATTATTTTAAAGGTGTTCTATTTTATATGTTCATGTTGTATGAATGACTAAATTGTATTGAAAAGAAATATTCTGGAAAAATAGGGTTACTTTGCATAAGAAGGGAATAGTACAACTAGAAGTAAGTTATTCATAATGTGAAAAAATTAGCTTATGTCCTTCATATTAGTAGAGGAAACAGGTAAAATCATTTTAAAAAATTCCTTTAACCTATCAAAATTGAAACTTATGTTTCAAGATTATAGAAATATCTTTTTGGGTTAAAAATATTTGATGTGAGCCTCCTATTTGTTTTTGTGCTTATGAATGAATTTAATTAGGAAATATTCTCATTTTATGTTACATATTATGAAGATGAATTTTGGAATATGTATACATAAATGTTCTCTTCTTTGGTCATAGGATGTGCAGAATGAAAATGGAAGATTCTTGACTATTGATAATATGGCTGGCCTAGAGGTAAAGGTAGACTTCAAAAAACTAGTGAATTTTTGCCATATAAGGCATGCTTGGGCAAGAACAATTCATACATTTCAGGTAAGAGACAACATATTGTTCATCAGTTGCTGTGAATTTCTTGTATCTTCACTTATTTCACTGCTCTATACTTTTTCAAATAATATCTCGTTCTGATTTAGGGGCTTTGTTGCTAGTGAGCTGATTTAGCGGCTGAATGGGGTTAATATGTGAGAAAAGGCTAGGTTGGTTTTTTACACAGAAAGGCCTCCTTCTACTTTCTCAGTCTTCTTATACCTCTCTCCTTCTAAGTACTTTGTGATCCAATGACATTGGCCTTCCTGGTTTTTTTGAATGAGATACTCCATCTTCCAACTGCATTTTCACTGGCCTTTTGCTATGCCTTGAAGCCTTTCCTTATCTCTGCATCTCTACATTCTACTGGAATCCTCTTCTGATCTCCAATAAGGTTTGGACCTTCCCTCTGTTACTTATCTGCAGTCTAACCAGTGTATGTCTTGTTTGTTCAAGGTGCTTCCATTAGACTGTGATCTTTTTGAGAACAAGGACTTTTTCTCCCTTTATAATGCTAGCACTTAACACAGGATCTGGCACATACATAATAGATGCTTAATGAAAACTTGTTGACCAACAAACTATGTATAGATTATTTGGATTTTCTTTCCCTCAGAACTTCTTGTCCATTTCATTTGACCAGTTGTCATTTGGGGAATATCTCTTGTATCAGTATTCTTAAAATGTAGTGTTCAGACTTGAATTTGGTATTCGAGATGTAGACTGACCAAGTGAGAGCACAGTGGAACTATCTCATACTCCCTCATTCTTATGAGGGACCCTTTTTGTTTATTCCATACTTTGAAGAAAAAAGTATCATACAAAAATTTTTAAAAGCTCAGATTAACATAACAAGAAAGAGATCTCAAATGACTCAACCTCAGAAAAATAAATTGAACAATCTCCAAATGAAATTTTTTTCCATTTAATATAAATTTTTAAACAGTTTTTAAACATTTTTGTTTCAAGTTTTGAGTTCTAAATTCTTTCCCTTCCTTACCTCCCATCTCCCCCTTCCTGAGATGGTAAGCAATCAGATTTGAGATTATATAGTGCAATTATTTAAAACATTTCCATATTATTCATATTGTACAAATAGACCTGAATAAAAGGAAAAAAAAGGTTAGAAAGTGAAAAATATCACTCTTTAGTCTGTATTAAAATAATATCATTTTTTTGGGATTGTTTTGGATCACTGTATTACTGAGAATAGCTAAATCATTCCCAGTTCTTCATTGAAAAATATTGCTGTTACTATGTGTGATGTTTTCTTAGTTCTGTTCACTTCACTATACATCAGTTTATGTAAGTTCAGGATTTTCTGAAATCATCCAGCTTGTCATTTCTTATAGCACAATACTATTCCATTAGTCATATACCACAGCTTGTTTAGCCGTTCCCCAATTGATGGGTATCCCTTTGATTTCCACTTTTTTTCTTTCCACTTCTTTTTCTTTCTTTTCTTTCTCCCCCTTCTTTTGGAGGGGGGGAAGGCAGAGCAATTGGGGTTAAGCGAGTTGCCCAAAGTCACACGGCTTGTGTTAAGTGTCTAAGGCCAGAGTTCAGGTCCTCTTAGGACCTGAATTCAGGTCCTCCTAAATCCAGGACTGGTGTTCTATTCAC
>CM053597.1:202689700-202748198 GCA_028646575.1 Pseudocheirus occidentalis | reverse complement strand
GGAGGGGAAATAAAATTTCCTAATCTTCTAAGTTAGTAAATATGGTAGGTTGGTTTATCTTTAGTGGTAGTAACATTTTGTTTTAAATTTTGACAGGTTGAACAGACATCTCCACCTGTGTCTGCCAGACTTCAAAATATGACCCTGAATAGCTTGACTCCCAAGCAGCTCTTCAAACCTGCAGTCAATGAAGGAACTTAATTTCTGGCTGAACAAAGTAATTATGATGTATTTTTGTCTTTGAGAAAAATACACAGCAGTTTCTTCAGATTTTGAAGGAGAAATTGACCAAGTTTAAAGTGGAATTTTTGGATTTTGCAGAACGGGCTTTTAGCAGATTTTGTTTTAAAGCTACAACCATGAATATTTAAATGCATTTTATTGGCATAACATATAACATAGAATGCAAGCATTTGCTTATATAGTTTCATATTTTTAGGATTATGGATTTAATTGCTAGTATAATTATGGTCCATGGTTGGTTATCTTTGGTAATATGATTTGTTTATTGGATTAGTGCAGAAAATCTAAAAATTATATGAGGGTGTGGCTAGAGTAATGGGAGTAATCACTAGACTAATAGTGTTTTAAAACAAACATATTAGGATCAGTATACCAAAAGAGTGTTTCCTTCTTTGAAAAAGTGATGTTCCAGGGCCCAAACCGGGCTGAGGGCTTCCTTTGGGAACTGCCTTGAGGGCTTGTTGCATGTTGATGAGTGTGTAACATAGTAGCTGCTTCACTCCTTTGCAGCTGGGTAAGTCTTTTGACCCAAGACTGGTGAATCAGGAAGAGATCAACCTATGGATAATTTATTTTTAGATAAAACAAAGTATGACTCTAAACCAGTGGTTCTCAACCTTCCTAATTCCTCGACCCTTTAATACTCATATGTGGGTGGACCCACGAGTGGTGTCTTGGTTCTTAAGACCATCAGAAATAGGTGTTTTTCGATGGTCTTAGGGGACCCCTGTGAAAGGGTCATTTGATCCCTAAAGTGGTTGTGACCCATAGGTTGAGAACCGCTGCTCTAAACTGTGCCTTGAAAACAGTTCCAGAAATGGGGTTTAAAAAATGTTTTGAGGAAAGATTTTAGAATGCGTTGTAAGATTCTTCCTCCTCAAATGTACACTTACCTCTGAAATTGTTATAGTTAGGCAAATATGCAATTTAGTATATTCCTTAGGCAGCCTCCAACTGACAGTGTAGGAGGAGGTCACCCCACAAACATGCTGGGAAAAGCCTGTCTGCCGTTAGAAAAACTATCTGTGGAACATGAACATTGAGTAATTAGATAAACAGATTTTAAAAACATTCCTTAAAAAAAAAGTATTATGTGACCATTTCTATGGTGTTAATCATGTATTACATGGTAGAATTTTTTAATGTCTTATTGAAATATAGTAAAAAAAAAATGCTGAAAAGAAATTATGTTTGAAAATTAACCAAACAGTTTGCAATAATAGAATATAACCAGAAAATAATTCTGTTATCCCCTCCAACCTCTAGTCTAATTCGAGAGTCTCTTCCATCATATCACTGAATAGTGGGGTCTTTTAGGGACGAGGAGCGTACAAGGTTTTTCACAGACAAGGAATTGTCTTGTAAGGCAACTCATACCACAGATCAGTTCTACTCCAAATCAGGTCAAAACAGAAATTCCCTCTGTTGCACTCTCCCAAGTCATAATTATCATTCAGTCTTTGCTTGAAGACTTAAGTAAGGGGAACCAAGACAGCACAGTTCTACTTTTGAATAGCTATGATTGTTAGGAAGTTTTCTTCATGCCAAACTTTGCCTCTTTGCCACTTCTCCCCATCATTCCTAGGTCTTCCCCGAGACCAGACAAGTCCTATTTATTCTTCTTGTTCTAATGACTTTGCTTCTGTAAATGCAGCCCAAGTTTGCATTAGCTTTTTTGGGGGGGGGGAGGGCAGTTGGGGTTAAGTGACTTGCCAAAGGTCACATGGCTAGTAAATGTTAAGTGTCTGAGGTTGGATTTGAATTCGGGTCCTCCTGACTCCAGGGCTGGTGCTCTATTCACTGCCCACCTAGCTGCCCCCACATTAACATTTTTAGTAGCCACCTCACACTGGTTTGTAGAATCTGAGTTGGAAGAGGACCACCCCCCCTCCAAGAGGCCATCAAGTCCAGCTTGTACCTGAAGAAGTCTTCCCCACACAGCTGAAAGATGGTTAGGCTGTTTGTTTGAAAACCTTCGGTGAGAGGAAAGCCACTCCCTCTCCCCAAGGTAGCCCTTGTACTTTGAGTACTTCATTATTAAGATGACTTTCTTCAGCTTCCACCCCTTGTTGCTGTTATGTAATAATCCCTCATCCAAAAGACCACCCTTCAGATAATAGGTAACTAAAGTCTTTTTGAAGTCTTGTGAAGTCCTCAGTTATCTTGATCCTTACATGGTGTGACCTTAAAGTTCTTCATCAGCCTGCTTCTGCTTTCCTTTGGACACCCACCAGTTTACCAATAACCTAAGATTCACCATCCTGGTTTGTTTGGCTTTTTTCTTTGTGTGAATGTTTTCAAGTTAATTCTCCTCCATCTCGCTCTATTATTTACTGACTTAAATTTTTAAAAACTTAAATGTAGTACTTCCTACTTAAATTTTGTCGTATTGGTTTTGATCCATTTGCTGATTGCACATAGATTAAATTCCATGTCAGATTTACAAATAATATATTCCAGAAAGTCAAGAATGTGAACAGTTTAGTATTCATTTTACTAGAATTCGATGAGGTAATTAGATGCTTGTATCTAACAGTTAAAAGCAGTGCCTTGCAAATAGATGCTTAATTGTTGGATTGAATTGAAAGTGAAAAAAAAAGCTGCAATCTTTCTTGGTCAAAATAATTACCCTTGTTATAAAGATGGCCCAACAGCTGTACCATTTTCTGTATCATATAAAATACTTTCATATACTAGACCTTGGAAGTCCTGCATTATTTTAAGACCTCTGTTTTTAAACTTCATTCATCTAAAGGAAACTCTCAATTTTGTATTCTGTACTCTGCACTCTGCAATATGTGGTCAAAGTGGATTTAGGTCTCAGGGAGTTTATACTGAATGTCATACTTTTGTCTTTTTTTAAATTACTGTTTATTCCACTGTGTACAATTTGATTTTTTTCATACAAATTTGCAACAATTCTGAGCTCCCAAAAACCATACATAGACGATAAATATCATGCTATTAAAGTATTAAATTTGTACAAAAATACTTTACAGTTTAATACTTGTTTGTTACAAATAAAAATACATATTTAAGTGACTCATGATTCTTTCAAACATGATTCTGCTTTAAATTTTCTTTTCTTGCCCTGGCAGTGTTGAATGAAGGAAATATTTGTGTGTGCACAAAAGGAAGGTGAGCTTTTTCATGTAATAAGGGTAAAGAAGATAGTGATACTTTGTCTAAATGGTGTTTGAATTTGTAACCCAAATCAAAAGGGTTTCTAGAAAATGACTATTTTGTTAACGAAGGTTCTACAATCAATATATAGATCTAGTTAATTTTTCAGTATTTAACAGACAAATTATTACCATGATTACTCAAAATATCTGAACAACTGGAAACAGTTGCTCAGGAGGATAAGAAGCAATTGTCACCATTATTGCTTTGAGGGGTGGTAGGAACTGGCGATGGATTTTGTAAAATGTATTTACAATCTCTATAAGTGGCATGGCTCAGAACAAAATATATCTCAGTGGAATTTCTAAATACATGTGCTATACGCCCCTCAATCTGTCAAAACAACATATGTAGTGATATGGATTTGATTTGCCTGGCATTAAGTTGACCTCATTTGCACTTTGTTCTTTGTTTTAGGTATTTATTTCTTTTTTTTAAAAGGAAAACAAATGAACTTAAGAACAAATACCCTCAGATTGAGTTTTTAGTGTACTGTAGTCCTTTTTCAGAGGTTTTCAGCTACTTAAGAAATAATCCCCATTCTTAAAAAAAAAAAATTACAGGTCCCAAGACATGACCTGTTTAGTATTTTCTTGCATAGGGAATAACATACATCCTAGTAAAATTGTTCCTATACTTGGGCAATACATTTCACCACCTACCACAGCCTCTTACGTGCATGTTTGCGGAAATACTTTAACATAACTTAATTTTATATCTGCATCCCTCCCATTGTAGCAGACCAAGAGTTCACAAAACACTACCCATAATAAAGGTAAATTTACAAAGAGTTTTGTTCATACAGCTTACTGTTTCATGAAGACCCAGTAACCAGCTGGTTTAAAAGTGAATTATAAGATACTATCATAAAGGATATTTTAGAAAACGAGATTTTGTTTTCTCTCAAAACCAGTCATATTAAGATGGAAGTATGAAATTGACTTTTTAAAAGATCCTTTAGTTTATTAATGGGAGGGAAGAAAAGACCTACCTACTTTTTGCTATCTTTTTTGCTCTATCATTGGGCTTGGCCTGCCATTTATCATAGTGGTCACCAGAAAAACTTCCAATTTTAAAAGAATAGTGAACATGAGCCATGAGAGACATTTAAAAGCCCCTGTGCTTTACAGTTAATGCCACATGATTGATCTGTGCCTCAAATGTCACAGATATCTTAAAGGGATTTTTGTTTTAGCACCATGTATATATATTGTCCTTTGTCATTTTATAAAAGTCTTTGCTATAATGTATTAGTGGGTTCTCGTGTCTCCAGACTACCACCATGTCCAGTTTGTTGAAAGAAAGCTCTGTTCTGGTCACCCCATTCTCCACCAGGTAAAGTACGTTGTTGATCAGGGACCACCTTCTGAGAAGCCAGGGGGTTTCTGCTAATAACCAGGTCCAATTTATTGCCAGATTCTGCTATGAGAGGTACGACGAGGCAGCAGTCAAAGTCTCTTGTACGGACATGGTTAACCTGAAAGGTCAAGAAGGGCCATTCTGTCATTTTGGGCTTAGTGTTTGAGTCATAAGACAGCACAGTTGAACCTCAAACATAATCTTGAGCTGAAACCAGAAGTTATTTTAAAAGGGGTGGAGACAGAAGAGAGAAGTTGTGCAGTGCAAGGGATACAGAAAGTGTGGATAAGTTTGAAGACAAAGTATCATAGGGGGTGGTAAGTTCCTCTTTCCTAGGTACTAACAATGCCTTAATTGTTAAGTCAAGTGGTTGTTTTCTCCTTGCTCATCTTTGATCTCAACAGCTTTTGACTCTGGATACATCACAGTGATCCAAGACAAACTGGCCTCTCTATTCCTGCTCACTGTGTCTCCTGTCTCCATGGCTCTGTACTGGCCATCCCTCCTGCCTGGAATGCATTCCCTTCTTACCTGTTTCTCAGAGGTCTTCCTTCAAGATGCGGCTCGTTCTGTGTGAAGTCTTCCTTTCCTGAACCCCTCCTGACTGCTAACGCCTTCCCTTCCAAATTACTTTGTATTTAAAGTGTATATTTATTAACTCTATATATTTATGCAGTATATATTAAGCTCACTGTGAATAGGACTTGTCCTTGTAACCTTAACTCCTGGAACAGTTTCTGGTTGATAATTGGCATATAAAATTTGTTGATTCACGGACTGATAGCCTATCCCTTCCAGGATACTCTTCTCTTGGTTTTTGTGTGATGTTGCTCTCTCCTATTTCTTTTACCTGTTTGGTTATTCCTTTTTGATCTTCTTACCTGGATTTTCATCCATGTCCCATCTTGTGCAACCATTAATGTTTTCCATGGCTCTGTCCTGGAGCCTCTTCCCTCTCTGTACCATGTCCTGTCTTGATTTCATTAGCGGCCATTGGTTCAGTGATCTCTATGTAGATGATTCCCAGAACTATATATTCAACGCTTACTATTTCCCTGACTGCCAGTCCTAGTCATCATTGGTTTTGTGCTAAACTTTTCCATCCAGATATCTCATAGGTGGTTTGTACTCAACGAGTCCACAACAAAACTCATTATCTTCCTGTCTCTACTCCACATTTCATTTCTTTTGACATTGTTATTTTTCTTATTAAAGTTCATGATCTCGGGTCCTCTTCCCTTCTTTGGCCACACATATCCAATCAGATACCAAACTTTGTGTGTTCTGTCTCCATACTTTCTCCCATCCATCCCATTCTCTCTGCTCAAATGGCCACCACCCTATTTCAGGCTCTTGTCACCTCCCCTCTAGACTGTTGCAGTAAACTTATAATTGGTTATCCTAACTCAAGTTACTCCCCTCTTTTCCAGTCTATCATCCACACAGCTGCCAGTATAGAATATTTAAAGCATAGGTTTGGACAAGTATTTTTCTCCTCAGACTTCTTCAATGATTCCAGTTAGTTTTAGGATAAATTATAAACTCACTTTGTTATTCAAAACTCTTAAAAATGAAGCTGCTGCCTTCCCTTCCAGACTTTTCAGTCATTCCCCTTCAAACACTCAAAAGCTTTACTTGTTCTTCCTTAAACTTGTCATTTATCTACCACCTCTGGACCTTTACACAGTCAGATTCTCCCCCTACACTTGGAATACAGCCCCTTCTTACCACCTAATCACAGAAACCTTAGCTTCTTTTAGGGTTCACATTAGGGTAATCTACAGGAAAACTTTCCTAATTTCCCTTAGCTACTAGTGCTTCTTTCATCCCTAAATTACCTCTTATTTACTTCTTTCTGTGTTATATTCTCCCTGGTAAAAATGTAACCCTCTTGGATGGGGTCTGGTCTGCTTTTCATTTTGTCATTTGGTTTCCATCACCTAGCACAATACACCTTATACACTGTGAGTACTTGATAAAGGCTTCTTGAATTGAGTTGGTAGGGGTTGAAGTCAAAGAAGGAGGTTAAGAGGGTAGTGAAGAAGAGGATATTTTTGTTTTAAAGATTGGGAAGGAAGATAGGATAAAATTTTAGGACAGGAATTCTTAACTTTTTTTTTTTTTTGGCCTTAGTGAAGCCTTTCTCAGGACATTGTTTTCAAATATATAAAGTTACAAAGGAAATCAACTATATGGAAATATAGTTAGCAAAATTACGGTTTTTAAAAAAACCAAGTTCATAGATCCAGGTTAAGAACACCGTGTTAGCAGATAAAATTGAGGAGAGGATTTTGGATTGAAAGATTTAAAAAAGCTCTTTAATATAGGGAATACCTAAGTATAATTGCAAGGTGTGTATGGGGTGGTGGGGGAGGAGGTACCTGTGGAAAGGGAAAAGGTGAAAACAAAAGAGTAAGGATGATGATAGAACAGTGTCCTAGAAGAAGCAAGAACAGAAATGGGTGGGCTTGTCTTGGAAAGGAGCAGGGACATAAATTAGAAGAAATAGGGGAATATGATGAGAGCTTTAGCTGGGTAATCTTTTCAGAATGAAAACAGTGGTGACTGGAAGCCTGAGGTTAGAAAAAGTTTGAAATGGGTCCTAAGAGGAATTTGACAATATACAAAAATGAATAGGATTGCCCCAGTTGATGTTAAATTGGATCGTTTTATAATGGACCTACTGGTGTATTTTTTTTTCTTTTTAATATTTCTTTTAGTACCAATATTTGGCTACCTCATTAGAGAAAAAAACAAATGGTGAGAATAACTGATGGTTGGAAGAAGGACCAAGGGATCGTAGGCTTTTAGGGAGGCCATCATTAAAATAGATGGCGGGATGTGAGAAAGTATTAGGAGAGCAAGTGAATTCAGAATGGGGACTATTACATTGGAAAAAGAAGGAATTAATAATGAAAGCAAAGAGCAAGTTTAATAGGTTTGAAGTTGCAGGAGAAATAGTTAAGAGAGAGGGGTTGAGGGGTAGGTCTGAGTTTCCAATTTTGATTGCATAGTGAGATTCATACCATGGTGCTGCTTCTTTGTAATAAGATTCTTCTGGCATATATTTAAATAAAAATAAAAAAGCAACAACTTTGGAATCCTCTATAGTGAAGAATTTTGTTTTATTGATTTAAACAGGTCACTTATCCATGCTAATGGAAGCATTTTTTCATGATGGAAAAAAGTACTTAACTTGATTTGAATCAGTTGGCTCAAGGAATTTAAGACAGTAAAGGCCTTGTATACCTGAGTTAGGTGGCAAGTAACTCACCATCGAGATTTGAAGCTACTATCTTGATGTTGTAGAGAGGATGGTTTCCCTAGGTGGGGTGGTTGGTCTTTTTGATCTCTAAGATTATATGATCTTAAAAGAGGTTTTATTGATCAAAATGGAACCAATGTGTGAGTTAAATGTGGGTCATTTTGTCTGTAGCAGCATTAATGTAGGAAAGTTTGTTTCTAGCACTGACCAGCACAAGGCTGTCATAGGTGACGCCTTGGACCACCAGACCTTACTCTAATATCATGTGTTTTCTAAGCAACTCACTGGTCTTACTTTAATTTCCATAGGCAATTCTATGGGGGAGGAGAAGGTTTATATATGAATTAGCCTTCTTATACTACTGAATTTGAACAAAAGGGAGCCATTTCACCCCAGCTCTGAATGCCCCCTGGGAAAGTAGCATCCAAAGTGCCTCATGATTACATACGGGGTGTTTAGAAATCTCCTTTACATGAACTGAGAAAAATTTTGCAAAAAACACCATTTCAGGTAAAATATGCCCAATGTATGTGGCCAAGATCAAGAGTACAATGTTGGAGGGAGAAGCAGAGGATCTGAAATGGCTATGTGTGCTGGGGAGGGTCTGGGATAGAAACTGTTGAGGGTGTTAGATTTGTCCATAGTTACTCAGTTATCTGGAAAATGTGGAAAAGGGACGTTCTGGAGATTGTTCATATTGAGTGTAGAGACCTAGGACACAGCTGACCCACTGACAAAGGGGAATTTGTGGGAACATTTACAAGATGATGCCTTTATAGCAAATCTCCAGGAATAGACAGTTCCAAGGAACTAGTAATTCATTATGGAATGGGGTATTATGTTTATATTGGACACCTTCAGATTAAGAGGGGGCTCTGATTTTGAACGTTTGTGATTTTGTTATCCATTCATGAGTTTGAGGTATAAAGTCAGTCTTTAGACTTTAGAATTTATTTTTATGACTTTAGAATCTAAGAGGCTACTGTAAATTGTAAGGAGATTCCTTATAGGGGAGGAAGGAATAAGTTCTCAGTAAACTGTTATCTAGACCCTCTGCCTCCTGGCATAGGACTGACTGAGTGGGGTCCTCAGACAGCAGCAGTTACTCAGGTAACAGTACCTGTTGCTACAGAAGGCCCAGTTACTCTAACGTTTGGATTGAAACTGGGCCCTAGGAGGGGGATTATTCAGGGCAAAATTTCAGGGGGTGAGAGCTCAAATGAGAAACACTCAGGCTGTGATTTAATAAAGAATGACTGCTTATTAACAGGATGAGGTATCCTGCCTCTTTGGAAGGAGAATGTGTGATGGAGAATATTAAAGCTATTTAGTTGATCTAGGGGTTGTCACCTAGGAATTTAAATAGGAATTTAAGAACCGTATCACTAGCCCATTGCTCTTACCAGCCCAATACCAGAAGTCTAATACTAACCTAGCTTGCTTCTTTGGAATGTGTAATTCTTAGGAATTAAAGGGCTTGTGAAATGAATATTTTCCACTGAATATTTTTTAAAAGAGCGTAGGTCTTTACTGAGAGAGATCCTATTACAGAAGGTATCAGCATTATTCTTGGACTTTTCTTCCTTGAATAATTTTTTCAGTAGAATAAATTGTTGCATTCAGTACTTCTACCTTCCTCTTGACACCTGGAGACTACTTTGTAAAGTCAGGTTTTGAGGTTCTGGCATCATTCAAAATGATGCCAGAACTGTGGTGATGAGAGTTTGGAGAGAGGATCTGGTGGGAAGGTCTCATGGGGTTCAGATCTGGAAGGGACCTTAGAGAAGGGCAAAAGAACAGAGCTGAAAGGCCCTCCTCAGTGGGTTCATCCTCTACTAGATGAATAGACCACCTCTCTCTGCTCCTCAGTTTGCCCATTTGGTCTTGTAAAGTTAATTATATGCTTCACTTTAGACATGCATGGTTGAAATTGCACATTTGACTTTACCTGTAAGAGCCTGTCATACGGCTTTAAGCCACCTAGGTCTCCTGGTCCAGTGGGGCGAATATTTTTAACATATACTCCTTTTTCCAGTAGTCCATCTGATACGCTGAACCCAAAGTCTTCCATGTCACAGTCCTTGTACAGTGTTACCTGTAAAAACGTTACACTGTAAAAATAAACTTCCTAGAATGAGTCTTTGTTTCTGAAGTTTCAGAAACACAAAGAACCTTCTTTAAATTATTGTCAATGATGTTAAGTACTATTGAGACAGTTCTTTCTTCTCAGAGAACATCCCACTATGGAGTTTGTAGTATTTTTTTTTTTTGGACTTGGACATTTTCCAAATCCATCTGGACACACCAAAAAATCTGTTCCTTCTTTTCCAGAAAATACCCTGAGGTTAGCTGTATCCAACTTAAAATTTCAATCACCCACTCAATGTATTGATCTTTGGTTCTTTTGTTTTTCCTTCATTGCCCAGCCTCTTTATTTTTAAATATTTTACCACCACCAAAACCAATGACGCATATAGGGGTAGAAATCTTATAAAAACCATCAGCATTCAGCAGAGTAGGTCCAAGTAAATAGTCACATAAACAAATTCTGCGCGAGTGTTTTAAGGTAGCCTTACCTGTAACACAAGACCCTTGTCTAGGGTGATGGCATTAAAAAAAACCCATTTATTGCCTCCCTGTGCCTGTTGTGGTGCCAGCTGCTTATGTCATTTACTCCTTGGTGACGGATTCAGAACATTCCCCGACTTTGAGAAATGGTGAAAGAGAATCTCAGGACTGGGGGAAATGGCATTCAGCAAAAGTCTCTCAAGTCCACAGAGTGACAGATTGGAGGACTCCAAGATCCCCACTGACACTAGTCCCAGTTTTATGTAATGAAAATCTCTGATCCTATGATTTAGAAAACCTAAATTTTGCTCTCAGTCTACATAATTATTAGCTGTATGATCCTGGTAGTCACTTCATTGAGCCTTAGCTTCCCTTTATGTAAGACAGGCATAATAGTGGCACGCGTCCCTCTCATTGGTTACGTCCTTCCTATACTTTAAGGACACTATTAGACATAAGAGCTGCTGTCATTCACCCCCCTCTGCTCTGTCCAGATGATTCTTTTCCCACTCACGTGGCCCTGGATGACCAAATATCTTGTTCAATTATTTTTCTTGTTGCCTCTGGGGAGTACAGCAAAACCTATTCATCAACTCTGCTTCTTTCTCCAAGGTTTAATTATGAGCCATTCTTCCATTTAGCTGCTACTTGACTGCTAGTGTTTATAGCAAGCATGTTATATCTGATATGATTTAGGGAAGGGAACATCATTCCATTCCATTATTGGTTGTTTAAAAAGGAATCTCAGATTTAGAGTACTAATCAAGATGATGTTTACTGATGGTCCAAAAACTCACATCCCGTCCCTCTTTTTTACCACCTGAAAATGTCACTCCAGAACCAGTGGGACCATACAGGATCAAGGCTCTTTTAAAATTTTTCTTAATTTCATTGGTTGCCATTTCCCCCCAACAACAAAAACTTCAGTACAAAGCAGCTGTTATACTGGTGATGTACTTTTATATAATTAGGTTGGTTTTTGGGCAATGAACTCAGAACCAGAGACATACTCAAAGCCTTTCCAGCATGGTAAGACCCATCAAAGCTTAGATGTTCAACTCACACGGCTTTTAAGAATCCGGAGTCACTTTAGCACTGGAGTAGAAGGACTTTGTGGGACAACAGTTAATAATTAATACTAAGTTAATACTTAATAATTAAACTAAGTTACTGTTATTATTAAGTGCTTTCCTTACAATGATCCTGTGAGGTGTAGGTAGTTCTTACCTCCACTTTACAAATGAAGAAACCAAGGCTCAAGAAATTTAAGTTTTCCATGGTCATACTTCTAGTAAATGTCAGAGCCAGGATTTGAGTTCAGATCTTCTGGTTCCAGTTCCATTGTGTTTAATACCATCTACTCTACCTCTTCCAACTCATCTTGAGTCTAACATCTTATTTCTATGTGGAAAGTTTTGGGGTGATTTTACAAAGCAATTTAATTTGATAGTACTTTGCCCACCTTGGAAAGTTATTTAGGTTAGCCTGAGTTAGGGAGTCATTAATTTCTAACAACTGGGCCAATAATTTCCTAGAAAAGTGGCTGATCTCGTATAACAAAATGAAATGAGTTTAAAAGTAGTATAGGGGTCAGCAAATATTCAACAACCATTTATTTAGCTCCAAGAATCAGTATTTCATAAAAATGGGAACTCCTCTTGCTTTCCATGGTAACATTAAGCTATGGTGCTACTACTTCCATGGTGCTCCTCTACCTTATACCCCTTTCACACAAACAGCAGCAATGATTCTTTATCTGGCTAGAGGAAAGCATAGAAGGTTCCTTTTAATATCTGCATCCCTTATTCAGGCCTTGGCAGACGACTCTTTTTTTCCTGCTTGTCTACTGACTTCTACCTGTTTAACTCAACTACAGTTGAGAATCATTTCTGAAGCCCCACTGCTCTTTACATCTCTGTTACTCAAAATATTTTGTTGATTTTCCACTGTGGTTCCCAGAAATACCAAATTACCATTAATATGCTGAAAGTCCTCCATTTCCTACCAGTCCTATCTTTGACTTTGTTCAAACCCCACATCCATTCACACCCTTGTCATGTGAGCCATGCTTCTCATACGCCTTATACCCTTTATCTTTTTACTGGCTGTTCTGATGCACATCATTGAAATCAGTATCAATGTCCAATTTGGGAGGAACTTCTGAGGTCAATTAATCTAACCCATATTAAACTTGAGTCCTATCTACATGACAGCTATTAAAATATTTGAAGGCAGCTATCATGTGCTCAAGTCCCTTCAGTTGGCATTATTTTTGGAGAATGGTTGTGAGGCTTAGAGATGGAAAGATAGTATGGGTGCAGGGTGAGGGTTGGGGAAGGTGGTGCGTGCAGCTTGACAGATAATATAGGATGGCATACAAAGCTGATTCAAACGTCTACAGAATGAAGCAACCTCAGTGATGCCTACAGCATGGGAAGCATTTTCCAAACTCTAAAATTTTATATAAATGTGAACTATTTGGTGTAGTTCATGTAGTTTATGGCTAGATGGTGTAGTGAATAGAGCACTAGCCCTGGAGTAGGAAGACCTGAGTTCAAATATGACCTCAGACACTTAACATTTACTAGCTGTGTGGTGTTGGGCAAGTCATTTAACCCCAATTGTTCTGCCTTCCCTCCTCCAAAAAGCAAAAAAAAAAAAATGAACTACTGTTCTCATTCTTATATTCTACTATGGATGAGGTCCAGTTTGTCAGTGTCCATCGTACAATGTGGTACCCCAAATAGAATACAGTACTTTAAAGGTTGTTAAACCAGGGCAGAATAGAGATGGCCTTATCCCAATTTCTTCTGCTTGTTCTTATTCTAAAAGGACCAACAGACTTGTTACAGTATTATCTCTAGGCTGGGGCCATCGTTATAAAGCCAACTGCAGTGTTGATGATCCATTATTGTATACTGTAATTTTCTCTAACCTTTCTGGAAGCAAGCCATGTAGCAAACTGCACTGTATTTCACTTTGAACATCATACTAAGTTTCAAACAAACACCATCTGTGTCTCTTAAAAACATACTTTAAGGCAAGGATCAAGACATCTGATTTAGTTTCTGTTCTGACAGCATATTTCTCTCTCCAAATTTGCTTGGTGATCTCAGCAGCTTCTCTGGTTTTAGTTACCTCTATGCTGATGATATCTCAGATCTAGCTCTAACCTCTCTGCTGACTTCCAATCTCATGTCTCCAATTGCCTTTTCAGACGTCTTAAACATGTTCAAAACTGAACTCATTGTCTTTTCCCCAACCTCTCCTCATTTCAAATCGTCCTATTATTGTTGAGGACACCACTGACCTCCCAAGCTTGTTACCTCTGTGTCATCCTCACTGCCCCTACGATTCTCTCTCCAGTCCACCCTCCATTCTGCCCCCAAAGTGATTTTCTCACCCTGTCACTCCATACTCAGTAAACTCCAGTGGTTTCCTTTTAAATCAGGATTCCTCCGGTATCAAATACAAAATCCTTTGGCATTCAGAGTCTTCTATAACTTCACCTCCATACTCTCCTTACCTTTCCAGTATTATTCTTATCCTCCCCATGTGAGGCCCCCCCCTCCATCCTCTACCCCTATGATCCCGTGACATGCTGTTTCATGGACAAGATGCTCCATCTCCCAGCTCTGCGCAATTTCAATGTCTGTCTCCCATGCTTGGAATGCTCTTCCCTCCTCATCTCTGCCTCATGGCTTCTCTGGATTCCATAATTCCCAGCCAGATTCCCACTTCCTACAGGAAGCTTTTCTCAAACCACCTTTAAGTCAGAGACTTTATCCTGTTAATTATTTCCTACTTATCCTATATGCAGTTTGTACATATTTGTCTGTGGTCTCCTCTGTTAAATTGTGGTCTCCTTGAGGGCAGGGACTGCCCTTTGCCTTTCTCTGTATCCCCAGAGCTTAGCTCATTGCTTGGCACATAGTAGGTTCTTCATAAATGCTTCTTGATTCAGAGTTATTGGGATGTTTACAGGTTCTCCGACTTGATCTTAGGAGAGAGCTCACATGTGCTTTCTTAAGAGACAAGAAGCAGAAGCAGAAGCAGAAGCTCAGGTGTTAGGGCTTCTCATCCATGACTGTCTGTCAGAGCCTGAACTGAGCCTCTCTGATGCCGTAGCCATAAGGAAGAAGTTGAAGCCATCTGTTCAGAGGTTAGCATAGTTTTCTTAATCTATCTTTTTATCACCTGTGCTCATTCATTCCAAGGTAGCACCTTGGTCACCTTCCATTTTATCAGACCAAAAGACATTCATTTTTTGTGCCATCCTAGATTATGGGGGTGGGGGGAGGAAGAAGGGGAATGCAGAGTTGTCTTTCCAGCTGCATTCCTCGACGCCAAGAGGAAAAACTTCCCTCTGAGGAACATCAGTTTCCATTGCATCCTGAATTCATTTACAAACATGGTAAACTGGGACAAGGGAGGCAGCTGCAGCCTTGCAGGGGAGAGAGGCAGCCATCGTGAGGAAAGAAAGGGCCAGCTGCTTCACATACTGTTTCCTGCTGCTTTCTGGCAATGGTAAGAGGCAGAACCCTTTTGAAATGAATGTTTAACAACTTCTTTGCTAGTGAATCAGTGGTAGGCTGGATTCTTGGCTAGATGGGGGGTGCTGGCTTTCCAACTTTGAGGGATGAATTGCAACTGAGCAACATTACACATGTTCAAGATTGATGGTAGGGTTTTTTTTTAACTTATATAGAAGGATTATATATTATATATAAGGTATATATTAATATTATCACCAATGTATTATTAACATATATTATTAATAATATATTATTATTATTAATTAATAATCAATATACATTAACTTATATAGAAGGATTTCCAAGCATAATTAGTAAACTAATTACTACAATGATCATAGCATCTGAGATGATTCCTCTAATGCATGGGTTCTTAACCTTGGGTTCATGAATTAAAAAAAATTTTTTTTGATGGCAATTTCATTATAATTTATTATAATTCTTTTGGTTTCATTTTGTGCATTTAAAAAACATTATTCAGAGAATGGATCCAAGAAACAAAGTTAAGAGTGCCTTCTCTAATACTTAAGGCTATCTTAACACCAATGAAACATAAGCCCAATGTCGCCAGTCAGTGAGGATCCTGGGAGTTACATGGTACCATATAACCAGATGTTGGGGGTTATGGTAACTGTCTATGTGGGAATTTGGATACACCTCCCCCACCACATATTGGGATGTGGTGCCTGTATTTATATTGCATGGCATCCAAAACATCACAGAGTATCTCAAGACTAATTAAAATAGATGACACTTGCTCACTTTGGGTGATTTCTGTGGGCATAAATGACATTTCCAGAAGGTATCTAAAAAGAATTGCTAAAAAGTAAAAAATCTTAGTCAAGAAACTGAAGATCCCAGGGGCATAAGTTGTGTTTTCTTAACTATTGCCCATTGAAGGAAAAGCATATAGAAGAGAAAAATTAATTTGGGAGCTCAACAGCTGGCTAAGAAGGTTGTGTCTGAGAATGGAACTTGGATTTCTGGATCATGACTTACAAAAGAGGATGACAGATTTCTAGGCAGAGGAGGAATACAAAGGCTGGTAAGAATGTATTTGCCAAGTGCCAATCAATGGCACTTTAAACTAGAAAGGATGTCTATTATATGTGCATAATATATACAACCAGGTCCCAATTAGTGTAAAAAATGATCTCCCTGAATTTTCACATTATTCAAATTTATATTTGGTATTTCTGTTGGACTGAAAGAAATTGCCATATTTGATATAACTCTGAATAGTTTGAACTTTAATTCATGTGACCACTTTGAAGGATTCATTAGTCACACTAAGCAGAATCTAGCTATATTATCCAAGGTAGATACTACATAGAGCAGTGGTTCTCAATCTTCCTAATGCCGTGACCCTTTAATACTCGTATGTGGATGTATCTGCATGTGGGCAGATCCGCCTGGAGACGGATAGAGGAGCAGTATCTTGGTTCCTAAGACCATTGGAAATATGTGTTTTCTGATGGTCTTAGGGGACCCCTACAACCCCCGTGAAAGGGTCATTCGACCCCCAGGTTGAGAACCTCTGCTATAGAGAGTAGGCACAGGAACAAGAGAATAGTAACTGAGACAATCAGGTATTCACAGTATACAAAAATCCAAAAAAATTTTCTAAAGTATAATCTCTGGCTTCAAATGAGTCTATTTACAAATGAGAAACTAGAGGTCCCTATGCAAGATGGCAAAGTTGACCTTAAAGACGTCAGACTTCGTGGGAGAGACTATAAACCATGGTTCTATTCTGGAGAGGAATGCTTTTATCTTCAGAATAAAAAGAATAGTTAGAAGGTTGGAGGGAGTAGCATTATATATTAAAAAGGCATATTTACATGAGGAAGTCAAGGAACCAGAAAGGAGAAGTATGATGGAGAGATTTGAGGGATGGTCAAAGGAGGAAGAAACAAGTGGTTTTGTCAGTGACGTTTTTGGGAACCCTCATAAGCATGGCACAGGCATGATATAGGAGTGATAGGAGATTTTATGTAGAAGTATCTTATGACGCTTCTCTCTAATAATTTTTTACTTTAGTAATAATTTCATGCGTTAGAAAGTGCAAGAACCAACAAGGGAATTTTTTTATTCTGAATCTGATTCTCATTAACAGTGAGGAAATGGTTTGCTGGTATGGAAATGGTGAGAACTTGGTTGGGGGGCAGGGGTGGGAGGTAGCCAGTCCATTCTAGAGTCTGTGACAGAGTACTAGAGAAAATACAGTTATGGTCTGACATGT
The DNA here is from genome assembly GCA_028646575.1 of Pseudocheirus occidentalis. Classification (NCBI taxonomy): domain Eukaryota; kingdom Metazoa; phylum Chordata; class Mammalia; order Diprotodontia; family Pseudocheiridae; genus Pseudocheirus; species Pseudocheirus occidentalis. The sequence continues at coordinate 202,730,803 of CM053597.1, read as the reverse complement.
ACTCTAAATTTTGGGGAATTGGATTTCAAAAGGTTCTGAGAAAAGATAGGACCCTAGGGGGAAATGCTTCAAGGAAATCAGTCCAAAAGGGATGGGAAAAACTCAAGAATTAAATTCTGAAGACACAAAGAAAAATAATTCCAATGAGGGGAAAAAAAATGGAATTTAACAGATGAAATTGTTGTGGATATACAACGAACTCCCTAACTTAGATTTTAAAATGAAATATACAGAAGGCAGAAGGTGGGTTGGATGAGAATGAATAAGTATGGTACAGTCCTATTAAAATACTGTCTGAAAAGCTAAAGCTTGGAATGAACTGAGGCATGGCTCTGAAGAAGCTAAGGACAGTAGGAAAAGTGCTTTGTTTGTTGTAGCTATGTTGGAAGAAAAAAAAATTAGAGAAAGGATAGGAGCTTTGCTTGAGCAGATGAGATAATTGACAATAGAAAGAAGGTAGAGTTATTTGTTTTTTATATTGTTTGTTTTCTGGGAAAGGAAGAATGCCCTTTATACCAGAAACAACACAACAAAAATGACTTAACAAGGAATTGATATCCAAGACTAACAGAGAGAGAGCCAAAGAGCACCTCACTGCCCTCAAATGAATTAAAGTCTCATCTTAAATAACGACATTTTTAAGCCTTGAAAACCTGGTCATCATGCCTGCTGAACACTTCTCAGTGATGTCTGAAAAATCACAGAAAGCAGGCAGGCTTGATACCCCATTTTCAAAAAAAGGCAAGAGAGAAAACAGTCGGTAAACCAGTCAGCTTAATTTTTTCATCCCTGGGAAAAATTCTAGAATGGATTATTAAAGAATTAGTTGGTGAACATCCAGATAAGGAAGTGTTGATTTTAAAGAATGGCCATACCATGCACAACTAACCTCATTTTCTTTTCTGACAGAATTATTAAGCTAGCAGATAAAGGAAATGCTGGGGATGCAGTTTACCTAGTTATTATTTGATAAAACACCTCATATTTCTTTTAGATTTCTGAGAGGCAATGTGGTAGTTTACCACAATAAAACAAAAGTGATGAAAAAGGAAGCCAAAAAGAAAGCTGTTGGCTCCATTTTTAAAGGAGAATTAGTATGATATCAAGGCACGAGATATGTTGCATACAACATTGACAAGGCACTCAACGAACAAAAATTGTCTCTGATGTTCTCAAGGGTAATGTTTTGAAGGGAACCCTGCTGAAATGTAGAATGATAAGGTTGCTTTTAATAAGTTTAACTTGATTGTGGAAGATATTTAGGGGAATAGATTTTATGATGTAATAGATGTGCTCCATGCTTTAAAAAAACAAATTTGTGGACGATGATAGAAACCCATGTTGATGTCAAAACTGCCAATGACTACTTCCTTTGCCTTTTCTGTATTGGTTTTACCAAACAATGCGACAAGTGGATCTTTAAGATCTGTTAAGCTTAGCAACAACAATCCATCAAATTTGCAAGAAGATGATGGAAATCATGTTCCAGAAGGTATTAATAAATGACTTGAAAGTTATCAATAGAATGTAAGTTATTAAGATGGTGGAGAGAAGGCTGGGACTCACTTCAACTCTCTCCTAACTCCCTGCAAACAACTTTAAATCATGCTTCAAAACAACTTCTGGAGCAGCAGAATCCACAGAAGGATGGATGAAACACTTTTCCACCTCAAGACAACTTAGAAGGTCAGCAGGAAAGATCTGTTGTGCTAGGGTGAGAGGGGAGCAATGCAGGCCACAGACCAGCAGTAGGCCTTGGGAGTGACTGAATCAGTGGCAGTTTCTGGACCTCCCAGTCCAGATGGTAAAGGGGTTAGATGGATATTTGGTTATTATAGGCATCCCTTTGCTGGCTCTAGGGGGGCGAGGGGAAGGAGGGCAGGGGAGGACTTTGTTTCTTTTCCCATACTTGGATCTGGGTCTCAGTCCCAGAGTGAGGAGGACCACTAGCACACCAAGTCTTGTGGCTCCAGGGGAGCTGGGACCCTTGTCACAGTGCTTATGGTCACTCACAGACCAGAGCACAGGCCAGAAGAGTAACAAACACACCTCTGCCCAGCTCATGCCACCTTGGAAGAACTGAAAAATTACAGGTCCCGAGATTTATCTCTGAAAATAGCTGCACAAAAATTCTGAAGTTTGGGGCGGCTAGATAGAGCCCTGGCTCTGGAGTCAGGAGGACCTGCATTCAAATTTGGCCTCTGACACTTAACACTTATTAGTTGTGTGACCCTGGGCAAATCACTTAATCCTGACTGCCCCGCCCCCCCCAAATTCTGAAGTGTGGAACCAGTGCCCCTTCCACTCTGGAAGCAGAACCCCACTTTAGCATAGAGTTTAAAATCAAGAAATAGGCTGGGAAAATGTAGACAGTAGAAAAAGATCCTGACTACAGAAAGTCACTGTGGTGACAAGGAAGATCAAAACCTAAACTCAGAAGAAGACAACAAAGTCAAAACCACTATATCCAAAGTCTTAATTGGTCTGAGGCCATGGAAGAGCTCAAAAAGGATTTTTAAAAATCAAGTAAGAGAAATAGAAGAAAAAATTGGGAAGAGAAATTAGAATGATGCAAGAAAATCATGAAAAAATAAACAGCTTGATAAAGGAGGCACAAAAAATCCTGAAGAAAATAACATCTTAAAAAAAAGAGAAGAGGTTAACTATTAAAAGAGGCACAAAAATCCCAATGAAGAGAAGAATGCCTTGAAAAGCAGAATTGGCTAAATGGAAAAAGATACTGGAAAATAACTCCTTAAAAGACGATTTGCTCAAATGGCAAAGGAGGTACAAAAGTTCACTAAAGGAAATAACTCCTTAAAAATAGGAGAAAATATGAAATGTCTCATTAGAAAAACAACTGACCTGGAAAATAGATGCAGGAGAGATAATTTAAGAATTATTTGACTACCTGAAAGTTATAATAAAAAGGTTCTAGACATAATTTTTCAAGAAATTATTAAGGAAAACTGTCATGATATTCTAGAAGTAAAAGATAAAATAAGAAATTGAAAGAATCTTATCATTCACTTCCTAAAAGAGATCCCACTTCATTTCTTGTATATATATATATATATATATATATATATATATATATATATATATATATATATATATATATATATATATATATATATATATAAAACAGTCAAATTTATAGAATAAGAGTTATTCCCCAATTGATAAATGATCAAAGGATATGGATAGGTAGTTTTCAGATGAAGTAATCAAAGCTATCTATAGTCATATGAAAAATACTGTAAATATTGGTTAGAGGAATGCCCATTAAAACAACTCTGAGCTACCACCCTACACCTGTTATATTGGCTAATATGACAGAAAAGGAGGACAGATGTTGGAGGGGGTGTGGGAAAAGTGAGACCCTAATGCTCTGTTGGGTCTAGTTGTATACTCATTCAACCATTATGGAGAGCAATTTAGAATTGTGCCAAAAGAGTTATAAAACCAAACAATTTCACCAGTAGGTCTATATCCCAAAGAGATTTTTTTTAAAGGAAAAGGACCAACATGTACAAAAATATTTATAGTAGATCTTTCAGTGATGGCAAAGAATTACAAATTAAGGGGATATCCATCATATGGGGAATGGCTAAATATGTTGTGTATGACTGTGATGGAATATTACTGTGCTATAAAGAAATGACAAGCAGGATGCTCACAAAAATCTGGAAGAACAAATAAAAGGCTATTTGTTGAGAGCAGCCTCATGTCCACCTTGGGATTTCCTCTCTTGGAGCTCAGCTCCAGTGCTGGACAATTCTGGACCAGTTATCTTGAGAGCAGAATCACAGTATTGCAGATTTAGAGCTGGACGTCTTTCAGTCCCCCTCACTTGGAAGAAGAGCAGACTGAGTTCTAGAGCATTTGGCTCACCTAAAGCAGCACAGGTAGTGAGTGTCAGAGACAAAACCTATCTCCTCTTTTCTTAGAACCCACACTCTTCACCACACTCTTTTCCCTCCCCATGAATTTCAGCCTTATAGGATATAAGCTTCTTGAAAGCTGGGACTGTATAGGTTTTATCTTTGTATCTCTTACTAATTTGGCCAATGCTGTCCTTGATTTTAGGATTACAAAGAAAATGAGACAGTTCCTGCCCTGAAGGAGTTTGCATTCTATTTTATAGTTTAAATAACTAAACCCCAAAGCAGTAAAATGACTGGTCCAGGAGCAAAAACTAATAAATAGCTCACAAGTCTCTTTCCAGTATATTCTATCAACAGACAGGGCTCCAGCTTCTGCAACTGAACACTTAGAGAAACTAGTGTCCAAATTACGAACTAGAGAATGGTTACTTTAGCCTGGAATCTTCGATCTCCCAATTTCCTTCACCAGTTTTAGGAAATATTTTCTGTCTAATCATAAGTGTACAGAGTTCAACAGAGAAAACATTAGGAAAGTCAGAGCATCATAGGAGAAAAAAAAGCATAATAAAACATTGTGGATTTATCCCCAACACATTTGATATAGGGAAGGATAGCACTCAATATAAGGTAGAGAGAAGAGTGGGGCTTAGAGATTGCATTTGCTACTGACATGTGTGTAACTGTTCCCATATATCCTCACCTCAACTTTCTAATCTTTTACTTTAATTTGGAAAAGGAAACTTGAAAAAGCACACTAGGGTTTCTGTGACATTCTGGGATTGCCATAGACATTTTTATTCTTCTAAGTCAGATAACTGAGAGACCTACAGTTTAAAGGTCATATTGAAGTTTTGTCTTTTCACACTATCCAAAGGAGATTGCCATCACTCAGGCATCAAAAGGTCATCACTCTTGCTAAGCATACGTGTTCCAATGAATGAATGAATGCCCCGGCAAATATGTTAATAATTTATGGTCAATTAAATTTTTGTTTATATAATCTACAAGTGTTGAATGAGGATTCTTGTAATTAATTGTAATTTGACTAAAACATGTTCACTTAACACCACTAAGAACAAATTGACAATAAAAACTAGTTCACATTTATCGTTCAAACATAGCATGCACCAGGACTTAGTAAAAAGATAATTTTTTTTTAGATATTTTAGGTTAAAGTAAAAGCAAAGAAGTTTGATGTTCTGATAATTTGGGGAAAAGTTTTGTCTGAATTGTAAAGTATTTTTAAATGAAATTTAATATTATCAAGTACATAGAAAAATCTGAGATCATGGCTAAGAAAGTCTTGACAAGTAGAATTCTTGATGGGTCTGGCTTCATAGTAGATAAGAATTGTTTATAATTATGCAGTAATTAGCTACATTACTTATCCATGCAAAATATACAATGATTTGTAAAGTATGCAGATATTCTTTATTTCCTCTTTTGTTGACACTGCTAATTTGCTTAGCAAACCTTTACTTTTTAAAAAAAATAATGCCAGGGTGCTTTCAAAAATTCAAATATGGTAGCAATTAAATGACTGAAATTTGGCTGAAATTGCCAAAGTAATCGCTATTGGCTTTTCCCTGCCTCTTTTATCTTTTTTTGTTTAACTGCTTGCATGGCCATTAATCATCAACTGAAATTTTACTTACTTCACATACCTTCTCTCCTTCCTTTTTTGTTTGACCCTGACCCTCATTTATATCCCCACAACTTAGGGAAGATGGATTTCTGGCATTCTCAGAATTCTGAGTTTTCAGAGTTCACTCCTAGAAACTATATTACAAATTTTGGTTAGGTTTTAGAATACTATTCACCTGTTCAGTTTGATTCAATTTAACAAATATTTACTGATCAAGATATCGTATGAGGTGCTATGGAAAATGCAACACCAGGCTGCAAAGAAGTTAAAATCTAGCCAGGCAAATAAAATTTGGATATATGAAAGGCAGGAACAGTAGAAAGAATGCTGAATCCAGATTCAGCAGACCTAGACTTGAATTCTAACTCTTGACACTTACTAGTTCTGCAGTTTTTGGTCCAAGAGGTCGAAACTATTTTCATAATAATACTAAGGTGTCATTTGCCTCTTAAAATACCTTTTCCAACTATGCATCTGTTTAAGGCCAGATTTTTTTCATATACTTCAACCAAAGAATAGACTGAGAGCAGAATCAGATATGAAAATTCAGCTGTCTTCTTATTAAGCCCGATAGTAATGAGCCTTGCAAAAATATGTAAAACAATGCTATTCTCACTAAATTTTAAAAAGAAATTATTTTTCATAAAATACTACCAAATGCAAATTTATTAATTTTCTTTTTAATGAATGAGTATTTCAAACTTTTTCAATTTTAATTTCTAATTTGGCAAAAATTGATAGCTACAGCCTACATAAACAAAAGCTCTTTGGGAATCTTCAGTCATTTTCAAGAGTGAAAAGGGAATCCTATAGTTAGTGTCTGAGGCCAGACTTGACCTCCAGTCTCCCTGACGGTACCCCCTAGTTGCCTCAATTCAGTGTTGAACTGAAATACAAACAAGTAGAGTAATTGGTACCTTAGGTCTTTTCATTTCTAAATCTTGGAGAAGGTTTCCTAGGCTCTCTTTTCCCCTTCTGACATCTGAAATTTGACAGTTAGCAATGAGGGGGGTTTGTTTCATCTGACAATGCAGATATCCCTAGAAGACTGTCCCTTATAGTGGAAAGAGAAGTGGATTTTGACTTAGAAGCACTGGGACTGAGTCCCAGTTGTATTGGTTATCACCCCTGGTCTAAGCAAGTCCAAGTGGAGTCTGGTTCTCTGGACCTTGGATTCCTTATCTGTCAAATGAGAGAGCAGGGGAAAATCAGGCTGAGATTTGGAGCTCAGATGCACCTTCACGTCATGGAATCTAAGTCTTGTGTTACAGATGGGAAAACTGAAGTAATAAGGAGTTAGAGCCTGAATTTGAACCTGGGTCTCCTACCTCCAAATCCTTTACAATTTCTGCCATAACCTTTCAGCTCTAACATCCTGTGGTTCTTACAGTAACTCATCTTTTAGAATGAGCAAACTGATCAGATTTAGATCGTGAGGTCAGCATGGACTGTTAAAACTGTGATAACACTGTGCCTGGGACAGTGCTTGGTACTTAATGGGAGGACACTATGCCTGAAAGGCACAGGATCAGATGGAGGGAGCTGGGAAGGGGAGGTCTGGAATATCAAGGAGAAGCTTTACCTGCTTCACTGGTTTTCCCAGGGCCAGGTCTGGTTCCAAGCGAAGGTAGAAGTTGGACTTCATTACTGGGGCACTGTCGTTCAACACTAATAAACATTCCAAAGAACTAGAGGTCTGTACATTAAAATCAGTGTATATAGATGGATGAGGAATAGAATTCTGTGTTTGGCAGGGGACAAGGCGGGGACTGATACTAGCAAAAGGAGTGACTTCACCAAGCCATGGAAATAGAGGCAGTTAAGGAGGATCATAGAGCTGAAGGGGCATTTAGAGGGCACTGAGTTCACAGTCCCTCATCTTACAGATAAAGAAACTGAATTCCAGACAGGTTAAATGATCTGCCCAAGGTCACACACCTGATAAAAGAGGGTCTTTTGAATTAAGGGGCATGATATCCATGATTCTCCTATTTTTTAGCACCTTAAGGTTTCCAAAATACTTTCCTCATACTTTGGTAATAGTAATAATATTTATATAACACCTACTACATGCCAGGCATTATGCCAAGTGCTTTTCAAAAAATTAACTCTTCTGATGCTCATAACAAACCTGCAAGAGAAGTGCTATTATCTTCATTTTACTATTGAGGATTAAATGACTGGTCCAGTAAATGCTTGAATTTGAACTCAGGTCTTCATGACCACAGGTTCAATATTATCTACTATGTTACCTAGCTTCCCAATAATGAAGGATGGTAGAGTAGGTTGAGAAAAAATTCCTACCCCCATTTTACTGATGAGGAAACCAAGGCATATAGGAGCAAGGACGTCCCACTGGAGCCACAAGTACTAAGTTCTGGAGCTGAGATTTGAAGCCGGGGGTGGGGGTGGGGGTGGGGGAGGGTGGCATACTTCCGATTCCCAGCCCAGTGATCTTTCTTGTCTGTGTGAATCAAAGCTGATACTGAAATGCTTTTTAAAATATTCCTACGATAAGGGAAATGAATAAAAGAGGCAGGGACGATTAGGACAGGCTCCTTTATCTACTGACAAACACAGAGAAAAATGAAAATCTCATGATGCTAAACAGTGAGACCTAATAGGGGCAGGGGATGAAATGTGCTCAGGGCTAGGCTAGCTGGAACTACAATAGAAAAAGAAATGAAGTTAACATTCATCTTGGGGACAGAAGTAAATTAAATTAACCGAGGACAGACTCCACATTGAAGAATTTTGGAAAATTGGAAAAGGGAGGACAGAAGCAATCAAAGAATTAGTAGCTGGGATCACAGGCTTCTTATCTGCAAAGAGAGAAAGAATGGGTGATAAGCCAGGGTGAAAATACAAATTAAGAAACCCAGAAAGGCCAGCAGATGCCAAGGCCTCAAATAGTACACATTGATTGTCCATTCTTCTCTAAGTACGAACATAGGAAATCCCACAGTCCTTGATGAAATGCTTGGCACACAGTAAGCACTTACTAAATGCTTGTTCATTAATTGATTCCTCAAATAAAGAGAGTGACCTTCAAGAGAATCAGTTTTCTGCCTTTTTGTCTGTTCTGTGACTGATACCTGAACATTGTGTCTTCATATCTTCTTTTTCCTTTTTAATGGAAAAAGAAAGGCAAGATTTATTGAGGAGTCTTAATGACTTTATTAATATCAATATTTTATACATGGGGAAATTGAAGCAAATGGGTTAAGACTTGACAAGGGTTTAGTGTCAAGCTGGATTTGAACTCAGGTCTTCCTAAGTAGGCCCAGTACTCTATCCACCACACTGCCTAGTGGCCTCATTTTGATGTTCAATTTAATTGAAACACATAATGGTAGAATAGTTGGCACCTCGGGTCTTTTCATCTTCAAAAGTCTAAGACTTTGGGGACACCCTGTATGCTGCTAGAAAGAAAAGGTCCTAGAGTTGATCCATACTGTATCATCTCTCATATCCTTCCATGGGTGGCGTGCAGCATGGCTTAGGGGACAGAGAATCAGCCTCAGAGTAGAGAAGATCTAGGTTGGAGTCTCCTCTGACACATGATGTTCTTTCTGAGCCACTATCAGTACCTCCTCCAGCCCCCAACAACTACTACAAGTTGGAGAAAGGCTGTAGATCTATATTGGTAGAGGGAACTTCTCCATTGGGAGTTTTCTGCTACATTAATGAAAGGAAGGACAGATGCAGACTCTCATACCTCAAAAAGAAAAACCCAACAACTCCCCCATGAGATGGCACTCCCACATATGTTGAAAGAATTTGTTGTTGATTACTCTTTTCAGTCATGTCCAATTCTGTGACCCCATTTGGAGTTTTCTTGGCCAAGACACTGGAGTAGTCTGTTGTTTCCTTCTGCAGATCATTTTACAAATGAGGAAACTGAGGCAAATGAGATTAAGTGACTTGCCCGGAGTCTGAAACAGCTAGTCAGTGTCTGAGGCCATATTTGAAGTCAGGGAGGTGAGTCTTCCTGACTTCAGGGTATCCACTGCAGCACCTAGCAGCCCCCATTGAAGGAACTAGTGAATGGAGATAGAGATGAGGATGTTGGGTTTGAAAGAAAGAGAAGGAATGAGAGGAAGGAGTGAGCATAGAACAAGACAGTCACAGTGGATAAGAGGACAAAGGGGTAAGGGGAGGGTGGACAGTCACAGAATTGGGAAGAGACCTCTAGGTCTCTTACACCTGGTGTAACCCTGGAGTACCTCTATGCTGTCTCTGACAAGCAGCCATCTAGCCTTAATGTGAAAGGGAGGCAGCGAATTCTGCTTTTGTGGAATTCTGATTGTTAAGAAGCTTTTCCTTATAATGAAGCTGAAAGCTCTTTTTCTACGTTCTAGCCATTGCCTTTACTTCTACCCTTTGGGGGATAAGAGAACTAGTATAATCCCTCTTGTGCCCAATATCTTCAGATCTGGGGAGATCACCATCTTCCCCTCCTAAACCTCTTTATCCCAAGACTTTTCCTACTTCTTTCAACCAGTAATCTTTGAATGGTATTGTTTCGAGTCACCCTGCAATCCCAATCATATTCCAATCTGTCAATGTTCTGAATATGTGGATGTAGAAATGAATGTACTAATTTAGATCTGGTCTTCTCAGGTCAGGGTATAGCATCTAATAAATTGTAGATACTAGGCTTCTTGGAATAATGCTTAGGTCACATGAGCTTTCGTGGCTCGTGTTCTAGACTGATAATGAAACTGCAGTCCGGTAATGGCCAGTTACCTTTTATATGAGTTAATATCAAGCAACATTTTCCACCATCTTAAATTTGCGCAGTTGATTTGTTTTGAACCCAAGTTTTAACACTTTATGTTTATCCCTATTCAAATGAATATTATTAGATATGGCCTATTTTTCTAACCCAGAGGTCAGCCAAGAGGACTGCTTTTGTAGGAATGTGAGCTAAGAATGTTTTTTATACTCTGAAACACTATAAAATTTTATTTAGAAATACAAAAACCATATATTTGCCCACGTGCCCATTTGATCAATGGGCTACAATAGTTTGTTGATCCCTAATCTAACCCACTGGGATCTATTTGCATCCTGATTCTCTGTCTTCCATATTTGTTTCATTTACCATATACACGTTCTATTCTATCTGGGCTCTAATCCAAGTCATTGACAAAAAGTAGAAAAAGCAGGCTCAAATATGGATCTCTGAGGGTCCTCCACGTAATTAGACAGTCAAAAAGCATTTATTAAGCACTTAATATGCATCAGGCACTTTTTAAAAAGCTAGGAATAAAAGACCTTCTCGGTTGACAATGACTATGAGGTGGCCCACTCCTTGGTGGGGAGTAGTTCTAATGCACCATTAGATGCCATGGCAAGGGATGAACCTGAAATTGGTGGTAGGAATGGATCAGGTTGAATGACTGCATCAATCATCCCCTCTCAAGAGTTCTTCCTTCTGACCAATGGCATAGATCTGCAAACTTGGTTGGATTTAGGGATACAGCATGATGCTAGAATGAAGCAAGGTTATTTTGCTCCAACAGCTGAAATCCATGACCACAACCACACAGGTATGGTACTCTAACCAACTGTGTTAACCATTCATTCTTCACTTAGAATGTACCCACTGTGTGCAAGAACCACCAACAGGATGTTAGCAGAGTGGTACTGATAGTACTCAGAAACCTATATTAAAAAATTACATATGGTTCCATAGCTCTGGTAGGAAGCCTGAGCTGGAAGACCCTGGGCTCCATCATGAGGATCAATTAGTGGATTCTTACAGCAAACACTCTCCACTGTTAGACACACACATTCAGAAACATAAGCTACTCTTTTCTCATTGAAAATCGTCTTCACTAATAAACTTGCCTCAGGAAAGATTAATTTACAATGAATGCCTGCTCTTCCTTTCATTCACTTCTAGTCTGTAGCTACTTTTTAACTACAGATATTTGGGTGAATTAGACACATCATTTTTTTTTTAAAGATGCTATATACAGATTCAAGAACTTAGTATATTACTAGATGGGTCTTCTGGGATACCCTCAATCGGTCAATCCATCTGAGCTGTGACAAGAATGCTCAGGATCATCACCTGCTTTTTAGGTTTCTATTTTCTTTATGGGATGAAATACAAAGAAAACTGAAGTGGTCTAGGGAATGTATTCATTTGCATCATGGGAGTTGTGGGGAATGAATGAAAGAGGACAAGTCACTGAATTATGGTCAGTGTGAACATCTCCTTGTTGAGGATGAGTGTAGCCTCCCAAATCACCCATGTTGCTCTCTAGATGTCCCAAACAGATCAACAATCACTCCTACCTTTGTTGCTAAGTGGCCATGGATGTTTCCAAGGAGAAGCATCATGGCATAGTGGTTAGAGATCTGTCTTCAAAACCAAAGACCTGGGTTCAAGTACCACCTCAAACATAATGGCTATGTGACTCTCGGTGCTCTATGCAAACAAAGCCCTAAGACTTCAGGTCGCAGGGAAGATGCCAACCTGTATTGGTCGAGGGAGTTTCCTCACTTGGGAGTTCCCAATACCAATGTAGGTCCAGTCCTCCTTCCACACTATGGAGGCCACCATGTCTTAGATCTCCATCTTTAACACCCAGAACGTTAAGCTCAGTTATCCTCATTTCTGCTGAAAGCTTTCCAAAGAAGAATAAGAGGGAGATATTTTATACTGCTGGGGTAGGAAGAATCTTTTCCCCAAAAGAATCCCATCACTTAGCTTCGGAGCAGATATTAGCTTGTTTTTTGGTTGGGTTTTGTTTTGTGGGTTTTTTTTAATCTGTGGGGGGAGGAGATGATCTGGGAGACCCCATTCCCTCAGGTCTGGGAGGTGAGGGCCCCAGTGACGGGGGCAGAATTCTGCCACACCCTTCCAGCTTGTGCAGAATGCGGTTTGCTTTTTGCACTCTGTTTTCTGTTTGCACGCCTTTGTCATATAGTCACCAGGGGTACCTATTGAAGTTTCAAGGAGGCCTTTCCAGTCATTGCAAGGAAACATTTTGATGTTCAATGCAGACCTAATCTGGGAGTCCAAACACAATAGTCATTCAAGGGGGATTAAAGGTCTTTAAATTTAAGATTCACGAAAAAGAAACACATTAACCCAGTGGTCTAGACCTTTAAAGCTTAACCCTAGACTTGTAAAGCAAGCATCTCAGAAACTCTCTCCTCCCCCATTAGTAATAAAAGCTCTGGGTAATGAATCCTGCAGAGAGAGGAAGGCTGGCAAAGGCTGCCTCTTCCCTGTACTTATTGGCTATTCTTAACCTAATTCTCCATAAACTGAATAACTAATCTCCAGCCTGTTCGAGGACTACACTGTAGAAAAGGGTCTTGACTTTCAGTTACTAGGAAAAGAAACAAGTGGGATTGTTACTAATTGTACCCAATTTAAGTATCCAGCCTCCCATCCCTAATGAAAGCATTATCTGTAGAGAAGAAATGTCCATTCCCTCCAGGGCAAGAGATTCTTAACCTGAGATCTGTGAATTTGTAACTCTGTGTGTTTTACTTTGTGCATTTAGAAATATCATTCTAAGAAGGGTTCATAGGTTTCAGACTGCCGAAGGGGTTCACGAAGCAGAAAAGGTAATGGACACTTTTTCTAAGCAATGGGCAACTGACCTGTAATTTCACAGATATAAGGAACTCCCAGGTGAGGAAATTCTTTCTACCAAGGAAGAACTGGGTTCTTACTGTGACCTTCAGTCCTTTGATCCCTTAGTCTCTTCCTAGGCCAGCCACCCTGCATTAATTGCACTCAGTTTCCTTCCCCATCTCCACCCCTTGGTGAACCAGTTCATCTCTATACTGTCTTTTTCTCTTGAATCTTTTGCCCCCTTATTGTATTATTGATCTTGCATTGCCAAGATGTAGATGCAGATTACTGTCACTGTCTTCAGCCTTTGCTCCCGAATGAAACTTGAGAAAATCACGAAACCAGGCTGTCAGGGTCCACTACAATATATGTTACATAACTTAAACTGGGTTCTCACTCTGGCAAGGCAAGCCTCCCACAGCTCCTCTCTCTACCCAATCCTCTCAGATGAGACTCTTGTCTCATGTTTTACTAAAAAAAAAAGTCAGTTGCTAAGAGCTCCCTCTTCTTCCCTCTTTATCACCCTGATCCATCTGCCACTATCACTTCCTTCACCAATCTTATATGAAGAGGTGGCCCTGCTCCTTACAAAGGCAAGTATCTCTACGTGTACCAGTGACTCCATTCCATCTCATCTGCTGGGATTGCCCCTCTGTCCTTCCTACCCTCTCATTTATCTTCAGTCTCTTCTTGTCTACAGGCTGCTTCAAACTGCCTAGAAACTTGCCCACATTTCCCCCATCCTCACCTCCTACCCCCTAGTTGAGCTGTCTATTCTCACTAGCTATCATTCCATATCTCTCCTCCTGATTGGAGCTTAACTCTTTGAGAAAATCATCTGCAACACATGCCTCCGCTTCCTTTCTTCTCATTCTCTTTTCAACTCTGCAGTCTGGCTTTTGACCTCATTGGCAACTTTCATTTGAAAAAAAATTTTTTTTTAAAGAATCATTAATGACTCTCTTTAGTTTGTAATCGTCTTAAACATCTCAAGTCTAATGGGCTGTTCTCAGCTCTCATCCTTGACCTCTCTGTAGCTTCTAACAATATCAACCCTTTTTCCTTTATACCCTTTCTCTAAGTTTCTTTAAAACACTACTTTAAAGGACACCAACCTAACCATGATGGTTCTCCTCCTCTCTGTCGGAATGATCCTTCTCAGTCTCCTTTCTTGAATCTTCATACGGGTCAGAACTGATGACCATAGATCTCCCTCAGAACTCTGTTCTGGGCCTTCTCTATTTCACTTGGTGATGCCATCTGCTCTCATAATTTCATCTCTCTTCCTTATGCTGATGATTCTCAGACCTGTTTATCCAGCCCTAACCTCTCTCCTGACCTCCAGACTTGCATCTCCAACTACCTATTAGACACTGAAAACTGGATGCCCCTTGGACATCTTAAACTTAACATGTCCAAAACTGAACCAGTCATCTTTCTTCTCAAATCTCTCCTACTTCTGAACTTCTCTGTTACTGTTGAGGGTATCACCTTCTTCTCAGCCACCCAGACTTACAAGCTACCTGGTACCCTCTACTCCTCACTCTCATCCCCCACATCCAATCATTTGGATGCCATTTCCACCTCTGTATACTCCCTCTGGATGCTGCCACTATCCTAGTATAAATCCTTATTGCCTCACACCTGGTTTATGGCAATAACCTGCTGGTTGGTCTCCCGGCCTCAAGTCTCCCACTCCAGTCTATTCTCTACTCAGAAGTTCAATTAATCTTTCGAAAACACAGATCTGACCATTTCTTACTCCTCAGTCCCATTCAATAAACTCCTGAGGCTCCTTATCACCTCCAGGATCAAATATAAGATCTTTAGTTTGGCATTCGAAACCCTTCACAACACGGTCCCCTCATACCTTTAGAAGCTTTGTACACTTTACCCTATTTACTCTGAAGGTCAAGGATACTGGCCTCCCTGATGTCTTTGCACAAGGCAGTCCATCCTCTGACTGTTTTTACGTGCCTGGAATGTTCTCTCTCCTCATCTCCATATCCTGGCTTCCTTCAAATTCCAGCTGAAATCCCATCTATGAGAAGCCTTTCCCTGAGTCTTATGCTAGTGACTTCCTTCTGTCGTTCTCTCCAATTTGTCCCGTATGTATTTTGTTTGTACGTAGTTGTTTTTATGTTACCTCCCTAATTAGCTTGCAACCTCCTTCAGAGGAGATTTGTATCCCTGGTGCTTAGCTCAATGCCTGGCAGATAGGCTTAACAAGTGCTTATTGACTAAACAGTGCAGATTGGCATCTCCCCTGAAAGTTACATTCTTAGCTGCATAGAGCACAGGGCAGTTAAATGATTTACCTAGGGTCACACAACCAGTACGTGTCAGAAGTAGGAACTGAACTCACATTTTCCCCTGTTCCCCATCCCATGCTGCTTCTGTACCTTCTAAGACTCCACAAAATACCACAATCAGACAAAATCTTAGGCTTTTGAATAAGTAAAAGAAGGACTCAGTCTTTTCAAACTTTGAATTTAACACAGGGAATGACCTTGAAGAATTACCAAATTCAAACTCCTCATTTTAAAGAAAACGCACAGAGAAGGTGGCTTGACCAGAGCTGGCCAAATCTAACATTCCTTCCACTACATCTTTTATGTTCGGTCTGTTGGTTTTTCCTGAGTTATTTAAGTTAAGCTGGCTTCCCCAAAAGGGAAGGAGCAGAGAGCAAAGGTCTAGACTCCATCACTAATAAGGTCTTGAAGCAACAGTGTACGCTGCTCTCCTGTTATTACAGTAAGAGAGCAGGTACTGGTCTCCTTAATGGATTCAGAGTGGTCAAGCAGAATTCCGCAGCATCATCAAACACATCTAGAATGGCACTCAATCCAAACATGGCTTAAGACTTTTCCTCCTTATGCTTCATATTCAAGGAAGCTTCATTTTTCCCCAAGACTGTGTTACCCACTTGTGATTCTTTAGCAAAACAAAAAACATTCGCTTAACCCTAGACTCAGGTACCAAATGAGCCAGTGATTATATTGAGCTTTTTAAGCATTCTTCTGTCTCCAGCCTGCCTTCCTAAGCTCACCTCCTGTTACTCCCCATCTTTATATTCCAGCCAAACTGTGCCAATGGCCATACTCCATATATGACTTTCCAAATCCAGTCTCTATGCAAAGAAGACACAGCAAAGGCTGTGTCCCATGACCTGAATGTGCTCCTTCATCTCCATTTTTTAGAATCTCCAGCTTCCTTCAAGGCCCAGTTCATGTGACATCTCACGTGAAACCCTTCCTGATACCCCCTAAGTTGTTAAAATTCTTTTCTCAAATTATCATGCATGTATATATAAAACGCATACACATGTATGCATGTATGTATAAGCATACACATGTCTGCATGCAGATATATGCATATTATACACCTATGTACAGAGATATAGGGAATTAACATATATTGTAGATCTATGTATGCGTGTTTACATCCCAACTGACTGTAAGCTCCTTGAGGGAAGGGTTATTTTTTTTTGTTTGCTTGGTCTTTTATTCTCCAGTACCCAGTACAGTGCCTTGCATAGAGCTGGTACTTGTTGCATTGTTTAAAAGATTATCATAGTTCTCAAAGGCGCCATAACGCATGGAAGTCATAAATTTCAGTGAGTGACCTTATGGATTTGGGCACATTTAGTATATAATTAGTGACAGAATCAGAGATTTCAAGCTGGAAGGAACCTTATAAACCATTCTATCTAAGCCCTTCATTTTACAGATGAAGAAATAATGAAGTGATTTGCCCAGGGTCAGAAAGGCAGTGAAAGGCACAGGAACCTGACCTCAGGTCTTCTGATTCCAAAGCCAGTGTTCTTTCCACTGTGTCATTTCAAGAAGGCTGGTTATCACTGATTTTAAATTAAAAAGACCAAAGGGTCACCTTTGATAAAAAGCATGAGGGTTTACTTTTAAGCCAGTATTTTAGAATTAGACCATAGTACCACAGCATTTTCATGCTCCTCAACAAAAGCACACCATTGGGAAAATACACTCAATTTAGTCCATGAATGCCAAATGCCAACTTACAGAATACTAGACTAAGTATTTCTCTCTTTCTCTCTCTCTCTCTCTCTCTCTCTGTCTCTGTCTGTCTCTCTCTTTTTCTTTCTCTCTCTCTCTCTGTCTCTCTCTCTCCCTCTCGCTTCCCCCCCCCTCAATTTCTCCTCCCCCTCTCTTTTCTCTCTCTCTCCCCTTTCTCACCTTGTGCAGTTCCACAGGAGTTGGGGACATGATCTCTTTGATTTCTTGCTTGATTTTTCTTGGAGGCATAGACTTTCTACCCATATCAACAGGCAGGGTGTTGCTTCGAGTGGTCTGGCTGTAGTGGCTCCGGGATGTGCTCCGTTCTTGGAAGCTGGCCTGGCGTCCTAACTGACCACGTGATGGTGCGGAGGCCTCATGATTCAAGCTCAGTGTGCTCCCCAGCATGATTGTTGCCTGTGGCATTGACAATTTTAAGGAGGGAGGGGGAAATTACACCCTTGAACTGATGAAGAGGTATTATTGCTAATCCATAAGCATATTCTCCTTTACCCCAATCAAAATATAGTCACTTCAGCGCACAGCCAAAGGCCAGAGAATGGATGTACAAGTGCTCTATGTTTGGTCTGTAAAACTTAGGAAACAGGTTTGTAATGTTTTGTTACATTCAAAATGCCCAAAGAAAATGTCGGTCAAAGTCCTTGCATTTTTAGGTGTGCACATACTTAGAGCAGTTTGGAAACTGGAACAGTGCAATGCTCTAAGCATTTGCTTCCTGCATACTCTGACATTTAAAAAAGCCCCATTTAGAATGCAGGATTATCTTTCTGTGGAATTGGAACAGAAAGAATGCGCACAGGCAGCCAACCTTCTAGTGAATTAATTTCCAGTAACAGACTGAGGCCTCATTCAGAAATCATGCTGCCCCCAGAACCAAATCTACAGTTACATAGAATCTAGTTCATGCTACAAAGAGAAAAAAGACCCTCCTCTCATGTTTACCTGTGTCACCCTCCCTCCCAGTTCTGTTAAATGCTTAAATTTCCTTATCTTGGCCCCCTCAAAAAATACCAGTCTTTTTTTCTTTTAGGATTGTGGTTACTTCCTAACTACTTTGTGGTTCTCTGTGGAGAACCAAGGCTAAGAGAGGTGCAAGAAAAATCTCTTAGGACTGAAGGGTACAGATGGAGACATTTTTTGGATGGGACCAAGGTGAGAATTTGTTTCACCTGACTATACGTACATGTTGGCAACAGGTTTTGTTTTTCTTGTTTTCTCAATTAGCAGGTGGAAGGGAAGAGAAAGAGAAACAGATTTTCATTTGAAAAAAAATTAATTAGAAAAAGAAAAGAATTATCATCTGTTGTCTCTGCTGTGCTTACCACTTTGCTAAATGTCTGTGAGATGGGAACCGAGCACCACAACACCAGAAAGATTGCTCAGTGCTATGTATACAACATGATATATGAGAAGTGATAAGATTAATTCTCACACAACATGAGTGTTGCCAGGATATTAATTGCTTTGATTAACTAACTATAGCTGGGTTCCAGAAATGGACCCCCAGCAGAATTCACCATTAGATTTGGGTTTGTCTTCACCATAGGATGTTTAAAATTCTGCAAATTTTTTTTTCTTTCTAAAAATAGGGCCATAATACTCTTGCATCTTTTAATGTGAAGATACTTTAAAGACAAACCAGGGCATGTAGCATCTGATAGTGAAAATATATTCTTCATAGTACATGGTATACGTGCCACAACACAGTCTGGTTGCTTAATGAAAACCATATTAAACTCATAACCAATGGGGTAGCTAGGTGGTGCAGCAAATAGAGCACCGGCCCTGGAGTCAGGAGGACCTGAGTTCAAATCCGGATTCAGACACTTGACACACTTACTAGCCACGTGACCTTGGGCAAGTCGCTTAACCCCAATTGCCTTCCCTCCTTCAAAAAAAGAAAACAAAAAGCTAGTTATCAAGAATGGACAATGCAAAGGGGCTATGAGTATCAGAAGGGAGTCCTGATGTAGGCTCTACAAGAGATTCTATTATTTTAAACTACAGCAAAAGAGCAACTAATGAGAGCCTTTGTTTACTATAGATGTTGGGAGTCACTTTAAGTTGGGAAGTCATAAGATTTAACAGAGTTCCTTCTTCTGTGTCACTTTGGAAAAGTCACACAGGGGCAGAATTTAATTGATAACCATATCTAATAAAAATAACTCAACATGGAAAAAATCTCCACCTTTATCAGTAATCTTAGGAAATACACATGCGCTACGCATAGTCAAGTTTTAACTCATCCATGGGTAAATCATGTTATCTGAGCTAAACCTTGTTTTTAAACTGATCCACAGTTGGCAAATACTTTCTGATGACTTTCTTTGTTGATATAGGGCACTCCTTTTGGCTGGCCTCAATTTAGCTCAATTAGTCTTTTTGCTGAAAGGTATGAAATTAGCATTTATATAGCATCTATTACACACCAGATATTTTATTTTTAAATTTAAAAAATTTTAATTAAATTAAAAAATTTTTAAATTAAAAAATTTTAAATTAAAGTATTTTTAAAAATTTTAAACAAATATTATATTTGATCCGCACAATATGACTGTGAAGTAAGTGATATAGGTTTTTGTTACTGTTGTTCTTTTTGGAGAGGGGAAGGCAGGCCAAATAGGGTTAAGTAACTTGCCCACGGTCACACAGCTAGTAAGTGTTAAGTGTCTGAGGCTGGATTTGAACTCAGGTCCTCCTGACTCCAAGGCTGGTACGCTGCACCACCTAGCCACCCCAATAGGTGTTATTGTTATATTTTATAGTTAAACTTATATATTTATATATTATTCATATATTGTTTACATTTATATATTATCTATATATAATTTATATATTATTATATATTTTATTATGTATGTATTTTATAGTTAAAGTTAGACAAACCACAGAGTAACTTGCCTAGGGTCATACAATTTTTAAGTGTCTGAGGCCTTATTTAAACATGGGTCTTCCAGACTCTAGGTCCAGGGCTCAATCTACTGTGCCTCCAGCTGCTTTTATATGTTAATAATCAATCAACTTTAGCTCTTGCTTGGCTGAGGTCTCTGCTCTCTAGTTACTTTCCAGAGAAGTTGCAGGAAGCCCTGAAAAATCCAAATATTCCATCACTCTCTCTGTTCTAGGCTATGTTTGAGAGACGGCACTTTTAGCTAAAGGTCTGTAGGAAGGTCAGGAGGAAGAGACAATGATTAACAGTTGAGGAAGTTCCCATTCCTGTCTCCACACTTCGATATTGTTTAAAGTGAATTACAAGAATGTGAGAACAAAAGTACATAGTATTACTGATCTTAATAGTACCCTTTAGGGGTGGCTAGGTGGCGCAGTGAATAGAGCACCAGTCCTGCAGTCAGGAGGACCTGAGTTCAAATCCGGCCTCAGACACTTAACACTTACTAGCCGTGTGACCTTGGGCAAGTCACTTAACCCCAATTGCCCTGCCTTCCCTCCAAAAAAAAAAAAAGAATCCTTAATAGTACCCTTTGTTTCTATCCAGCTATAATAGTGTGGCTATGCCCTTGTATCATCACTCAACATTGCTAAATAAATACATGCATCTCTCTAGCTAACAGTCTCTCCAGTGTTGATGGAGTTTACTTTCTGATGTTTACTAAAGTTTACTTGGCACAAAGTACATCCTATCGCCCATACACAGTAGTGTTTATTTTTTCTGAGAGAGACCATGGAAATAGAAAAGAAGTCTGGGCTGGGAGTTAAGAGATAAGGGGTTTTAATCCTCACCTTTCTGACTGTGTAACCTTGGCTAAGTCACAATCTCTTTGGGTATTAATTTCATCACCTATTACATAAGGGAGGGGATTGGAATAATCTCAAAATTAGTTTCCAGAAGCTTAAGTTCAATGAAATTTCAAAATTCAGACTATTCTTGTAGATTATATGAAAATATACACAGAGATTAAAAAGGAGCAGACTAATAGCAAACTTGCTAATTAACTTCTAGTTTATACTTCTTTTGCCAATTTGCTCATTATTTGGTTGAACTAAGGTTTCCTACCTTCAAATAAATGATTAATTAAGGCTATGTATTAAATATATATACATAGTCAATATATGTCATGTTGACTATTTTTAATATAAATTATGTATAATAATATACTGTATAATGTTATATATAATATTATACATGTATGTATAATAAAGTATGTAATATAAATAACACAATGCATTAATGTATTAATGAATTTATACTAAATTAAATATGTATTAAATATATAAATTAAAGAATATATTAAGATATCAAAGAATGATAATTTGAATTAGACTCTTTAAAAACCTTAAAACAGGGGTGGCTAGGTGGCGCAGTGAATGCAGCACTGGCCCTAGAGTCAGGAGGACCTGAATTCAAATTCGGCCTCAGACACTTGACACCAAAAAACTAGCTGTTGATTTTGGGAAAGTCACTTAACCCCAATTGCCGTCCAAAAAGCAAAAAACAAAACAAAGACCCTTAAAACACGACGTGAATGCCAGTTATCATTATTATTACTAATTGTATATATATGAAACTATGTATATGAATTTCACAAGTGGGATACTAGTTCTGTCAATGTTTTTCACATGAATATTTTAATCAAAGCACTAGGTCACACATTTATTCACTCCTGCTTATAAAAATATAAACAGAACTCAGATTTATGAATTTTCTAACTAGTCTTTGCTGTAAATTTTAGTCTCTGTTAAATCTATATTCAGTATTTAGTGTGCTTGGCACACAGTAGGAATTTAATAAATGCTTATTGACTCACTGACTATGGACCAACTATATGGGTATGTAGGTGAACCTGTTACCTATTGATGTGGTGAATTCTCAGTAGGGGAACTTTCCCTACTAATTAGCTACATCTTTATAACTTAAAGAGTTTTTGGGGCGGCTAGGTGGTACAAGAGTTTTTGGAGCGGCTAGGTGGTGCAGTAAATAGAGCACTAGCCCTGCAGTCAGGAGGACCTGAGTTCAAATTTGGCCTCAGACACTTAACACAAAACTAGCCGTGTGACCTTAGGCAAGTCACTTAACCCCAATTGCCTTCCAAAAAAGGGAAAAAAAAGTTTTTGAGGATGGCTTGGGGCACTGAGAATTTTCTGATCCTAGGTCACACAGCCATTAGAAACCATCAGAAGAAGGACCTGAAAGTGAAGTCTTTCTGAATCCATAGCTACCATGGACATATCACACTGCCTTTCTATACATCTAACTAATTTAATTTCTGTATTTCCATTTCTATTGGACCCAGCTGACAGAAGCAGTATCAAAGCAGCCCTACTGACTTCAGCAACTCGGTTCCTTCTGGAATGATCTATCCTAAAGTTCCCTTTCACAAGGGAGCAGTAACCCTGTGTAGAAATATTCTCCCATGGCAGTCACAGCTTCTACAGACTGGAAAAGGCTGTACCAGAGGAGGGTCTATTACTCTTTGTAGTTTTACTCAAGACCAGAAAACATTGCAGTTAAAAATAGAAAGGCCATCTGAGCCAAAGCATTCCTGTAAAAGACAGTGTCGAGGCTGGTTTTTGAGGGTAATAAAAACAGATGCATTTATACACATAATTCAGTTTGGGCTCTTTTCAACAATTAATTTAAATATGGAAAAGGTGGTGACTGTTCCCTATGAACCAACTGTTAGACAGTTACTAGTTCTGCCACGTGTGAAATTTGAAAATCCACAAGGAGGAAAGACTCTTCTAATCTCAGTTTGCTTGAATTCCAGAGCTGTCATCCACTTCCCTTTTCTTGAACTGGGCTCTGAACAACAGAAACTGAGACATTATTAGCCTGTGAGATCATGCCATATGAAATTACGGAATTTATCAATTCAAACTCATAATTGCTCTTGACAACCCTACTTGCAAATACACACAATAGTAGAATCACACCAAAGGTCCATCCATGCAAAGAGAAGCAACATGATACAGGGGCACAACATCACCTTAGCACCGAGGGAGGTTTCTCCTCCATTAGGCCATTCACATTCCTTACGATTACCGAGGGACTCCAAGTGACATCAGAATGAAAATAACATCCTGCCACTTTTTGCAGCCCCCACAAAATTTAAAAGAACATAAAAGGAACAGTCTAGGGCTTCTCACTCCAAAGTGTGAATGCTGCTGGAATATTAATTGCTTTGATTAAAGAAACTCTCTGGGAAGGTACTAGTAAAAGATGGATTCAATTATTACACACCATCTCCCTCCCCCTCAAATTTACACTAAATAAAGCAAGCAAAGAATCAGGATTTGCAATTAACAGCAAGGCATTGTGTGATTATTTTGGCTGCTTAAAAAAAATGTCAGCTGTGCTCATTCACCAGCTGCCACATTACCTATTTTAAGGACAGAAAGCAAGCAAAAATTTCCTCTTATGTTCCTCTTAATGACTGAATTAGTTTCTATACAGATACAAATGCTATCATGCCAAGGAACCCTCCTAAACCAGCTTAACAGAATGGGATGCGCGGCAGCTGTGAAACCAGGTTTGGATTTTTGTGTTTTGTTTTTTCTTTTTTTTGTTAGCAATCTGGTGGGAAATGCTGCATGTGCAGTTGGGGTTAGCAGGGCAGGATGGCAGAAGCTACAAGTCAGGAAGCCTTGAGGGTGGAAATGGGAGAATAAATCATTTCAGCAGCATTTTTTAAAAAAAAATCAAATTGCTTTCTGGAGGGCAGGGGGCAGGGAAGGCAGCTTCACAAGCAAAAAAGATTAACATAAAGGGTAGGTACCAAGAGAGTCATGTTTCTCAAACACAGACGCCTGTCCGCTTTCTCCTGTGGAGAGGGGTTAAAGCTTTTAAATGAGCTGGAGTGAAAAATGCAAACTGATAAAGGTAAAAAGGACCGAAAAATGAAAATTGGCTGGAATCAGTGATGGGCAGGGTTGGTGCTACCTCAAGCTCTCTCAGGATTCCTGACTGTCCACAGGTTTCTAAGTCCTCCAGCGCCTGAGACCAGAAATTCTCTTCCTGTTCCCCATCAGCATTGTTGTGGGCGCCTGGAAAACTGTGAACACACAGAAGAACTTGGGTTAGACTCAGCCATCTAAGCTGGCAATGTGTTTGTCCCCTGAATCAAGATTTTTACCCCTTGTTCAACATACGCACATCATTTATGACAACAGAGAAATTAGTGTGGAAAGTAGAGAAATGGACCAGAAATAACTGGGAAATTCACAGTGATGTGTGAGGTGTGTGTTTATGTAAGTATGTATGTATGTATGTATGTATGTATGTATGTTTTCCTTCTACTTATCTGGGTAGCAGACAGTCCTTCAATTTTAGGGGTCCATATGGCATAAATACTGAAGGTGCATTCATCCTCACCACAGAACAATTCGATGATTGATCATCTGGTGAAATCAAGACCCCTCGGGAGTGGGTTGACTCTCACCCAAGAGTCTGCTTGGTACCACGGACAGAGGGCTGGATTTGGGCTCAAAGGACCTGGGTTCAGATCTTGGATCAGCCACTTCCAATATGTGAGCCTGGTCAAGTTATTGCCCCCCTTCTTTCTGGGCCTCAGCTTCCTCTACTGTCCAAAGAGGAGGTTGTACTAGATGGACCTAGACAGGATCTAGTTCTAGATCTATGATCTACTGATTCTTCCCAGTAGCATTTACCAAGGAGCTCAGCTACTGGACTAAACAATATGGTAGAAACTGAGGGCAGCTATATGGGGCAACGAATAGAGTATCAGGCCTGGAGTCAGGAAGACTCATCTTAATGAATTCAAATCTGGCCTTGGAGGTTTACTAACCACGTGACCCTGGGCAAGTCACTTAACTCCATTTGCCTCAGTTTCCTCATCTGTAAAATGAACTGGAGAAAGAAATGGAAGACCACTCAACTATCTTTCCCAAGAAACCCCCAAATGGGGTCACACAGGGTCAGACATGACTGAAATGACTGAATGAAATAAACTGAGGCTGTTGATTCTCATCCTGATTCCACCACTAAGATGTGTCTTTGCAGACAAATCACATTATTCCTATTGGGAGGAAGATGATGAGTATTATGGCTCAAGGGTTACTGAAATCTATAAAGAAGGTCAAATGGACAGAGCTTTGGGAGTATTCTGGTTTTTTCCACCTATGTCATTCTACATAGGCCATGGGCTCCCAACATTTCCCCCTATCAAAAAAAGCAAAAATAAAAACAAATGGTCCAGACTTAAATCAAACAGGTTTTAGGAGACGACATTAAAAAAAAATGAATCTTACTACTGAAATCCAAACTTCTAAAGATTACACAGCTATCGGTCATATCACCAAGGCACTTAAGGGGTATCAATTTTCTGGGCTTTGTATAGAGGATAAGATGATCTGAACCTGTTAGATAGATTAAAGCTATACCTTTTAAAAATTCACTTTGCTACCATGACTTTTTGCTGATTAGTTACTGATTTGCCCTAGAAATTTGCCATGCTTTCGTGGAGCACCAGATTGAAAAAGAATTTCTTGGCCCAAAGCACCGTCTTGAACATGTCTTTGCTAACTCACAATGACTAATGTGGACTCAGTCAGCTTTAGTACAATGGAAGAGAGAGGCAAAGGTTGCTAGACCTTGTTATAAAGTGAGAGGCTGAATTTCAGAAACAACCTTAACTAATAAGAATCAGTCTCATTACTGTTCTCATTAGATATGCTTTATTACATTTTCCTTTATTCTAGGCAAACTCTGTAGGAGTGTGGAGATGGAAGACATCCCTTCTCCCATCTCTACACTGGAAATTTTCTTCCTTTTCACATTAGTCTCTTAGAAGGGAGAGCCCCTTTCAAGGATCAGCTCCAGCAGCTTCTTCTACATGAGGGTCTCTCTTGACCCCCTTGTCATTAGTACACTCTACTTCCTAACCCCCAAATTAACTTGTTTATTTTATAAATATGTATATTTGTATAAGTTATTTCCTCCCAGTAGAATATAAGTCTGCTGAGGGCAGGGACAGTTTCATTTTTGTCTATGTATTCCTACTGTTTAGCAGAGTATCTTGCGTTTTTCTTCTTGGTCTATACATGTTATTTCACTGGTACAGTAAACTCCAGATTAAAAAAAATCCTTCCAATGCAGATATGCAATTCTTCAGCAACTTATGGCCTTTTAGAGTTGCCTGAGGACACTAAGAAGTTGAGAGGATTACCTAGGGTCACATAATCAATATGTACCAGATGTAAAATGGAACCCGAATCTTAACTCCAAAGAGGGAAAAGGATAACCATTTATTCTTGATCTTTAGCTACTGCACCACTCAGCCTGGCACAGAAGAGCCACTTAATAAATGTTCGTTAAATTCAAATTACACCATACGATTGATTCTATAACTTTATGTGCTTTGCTCAACATAGTGGTATTAACCTGACTGATGATTAATGGGAAGATATTTGTAGATCTGAGTGCATGGTGCCATGATGGGGGGGGGAGAGGAAGAGAAGGGGAGAAAATATGAAACTCAAGGGACTATGGAACTGAATGTTGTGAACTAAAAGTAAATAAACCAATTTAATTTAAAAAAACACAAAAAAAACTACATTGTGGTATTACCCACACTGCCCTTGCACACTGTAATTCAAGAAGCCCAAGAAATCAGGGCAATTTTAAAGAAAAGCAAGACTATGGGAAGCAGGGAAGCACAGATCTGGCCCAAATTACCAAGCATGGGAAACAGCATCGGAAGACGGGGCTTCACACAAAAAGTCTTACCTACTAGCTGGTGGTCTTTCCCATTCATAATCGCTCAGATCTACTTCTTGGTTTAGTGTCTTGCTCGTTGGGGACAAACCACCTCTTTGTTTAGGATTCCTCCATTCAAACGCATTGAAACTGGATCCTGAAGCCTGGAGGCCAGGGCCTAAAAATTTAAGCGAAGGATTATATTCTATTTTTGAAGAAATGACATTGAAATGAATGCAGTTGGTTTCTGGTTCATCTTGGCATTTTGTAGTTGTCTCTGCCTGTACTGTAAAAATGTGTGAAGAAACTGACCAGTATGGACTAAGTTTGGTAAGTTAGTGTAGAATATTAAGATTAATGATAATACTAAAAATATCTTGCATTTGATATCGTTGACTGTCATCTCTTCTCTTACTTGATGCTTTTCCCTTCCATGCTATTCCTCTTTCCTGGATCACTCCCTGTCTATAAATGGCCTTTCCCCCCCAACTTCTGAAAGTGGAATGTTCCCCATGGTTCTCTCCTCGCTCTTCTTTCATCTCAACATTCTCTTCCTTTTCAATTCCATCTGCCCTTTGGTTTCAATGATCCATTTTACATTGATGATCAAATCTATATATTCAGTCCCAATCTTACCCTTGATGCATAGACTTGTATTTTCAACTATACTTGAAAAACCTTAAACATGTTCAAAATTGAACTTAATTCCTTCCCAAATCCTCCTTCTCGTCTCCACTTGCCTATTTCTGGGAATGGCAGCATCATTTTCCTTGACACTCATGCTTGAAAATTCAGTCATCTTTGATTCTTTTCTCATCACCCTCCATATCCAATTAACCAGTTTTCAAGTTCTGCTGATTCTACTTGTTGAAACATTTCTCATTCATCCCCTCTTTTCTTCTCACAAAGATACCATCTTAGTACAGATCCCTCACTATCATTTGACTGAACTCTCTTAATAGCCTCCTAAGTGATTTTCCTGCTGAGGTATCATGGCTTAGTGGAAGCAACACTCTAGTTGGAATCACAGGACTTGAGTTCTACAAATTCTGACTCTGCCTATGTGTCCTGTGGCCAAGTGGCCTTGGGCAAGTCACTTAATTTCTATTCAACTAGTTTCTTAATATGCAAAATGAGGAGGTTGGTCTAGATCACCTCTAGGACTCCTCTAAATCTAAGATCCTTCACATCAGCATCAGAATACTTTTCCTTATGCAAAAGTCTGTTTGGGTCTCTCTCTCCTCTTAAAAAATCTCTAGAGGCTCCCCACTGCCTAAACACACACACACACACACACACACACACACACACACACACACAGAGTCCTCAGCTTGGCAATCAAAGCAAAGCTGAATGATTAGGCACTTCTTGACCTGGTCTATCCTTTCTTGCCTCTGCATACTTGAACAGACCATCCCCAGCTTTGGAATGAATTCCTTCTACTTTTCTGTGTACTCAAATCCTTCTCTTTAAGGTGGCATCTCCTCCATGCCTTTTCTGAGCTCCCCAAGTCAAATGACACTTTCCACAACACATTTCTCAGCATTTTGTCTGAACCTTTCCTTTGCACTTCATCCCACTTTGTCTCGGATTGTACTTATTTGGATTTTTGCCTTACCTGTCATTGGAGTATAAGGTCCTTGAAGGTAGGGGATCATTGTACTTCCAGCGTTTAGCAAAGTGCCTTGAATATTACTGACACCTAATAATTGTTTATTTTATTGAATCAATATGTTTACAACTTAAAGAAACCCTACTTTTCCTTTTAAATCATTTGATCCTTAAAACCCTATGAGATTTCTTCTATTCTACCTTCAAAGCTGTCTGACTCCATTTCCAACTATGCGTGTACCCTTCCCCATTTGCCAGTTCTACTTTGCATATTTACTTCCCCCAATGGAATGTAAGTTCCTTAAGGCAAGGGACGGTCTTGCTTGACTATATTTGCGTTCTCAGTGCTCAGTATAGTATCTAGCATATAATTAATATTTAATACATTCTTGATGTCTATATCTACTTACCCACCATCTACCATCTATTCAAACATCCAACTATCCATCCATCTATTTATCTATCTACCTGTATACACACCTATTTATCTCTTCTATCATCTGTTATCTATCTATAACACCTCTCAGAGGCAGAAGAGAAAATTTGGTCTCTGAATGGTTAAGTGATTTTGCTTAAAATCACAAAGTAAGTGGGAAAGCTAAGACCAGAATTTAGTTCTCCTTCCTACCATTTCAGGGATGGGGAGAAGGACTGTACCTGTGTGTGCACACACACACATTCTCTCTCTCTCTTTCTCTCTCTCTCTCTCTCTCTCTCTCTCTCTCTCTCTTTCTTTCTCTCCAGGGAGTACCTTCACTGCAACTTGTAGTCTGAGAGTTTCCTAGAGCACTGAGAAGCTCTGGTTTACATTCAGAGGTGAGATCTGAATCCATGTCTTTCTTCCTGACTCTAAGGCCAGTTTTCTATCTACTATGCCATGCTCTCCCTTTCTACCACAATATCTCTCTATAAAGAAATAATATGATGGAGTCCAGAAGACTTGGGCTCAAATCCCACATGTTACATTTATATTATCTATAGGGAAGGAAATCTCAGTGCAGTCACTTTTGAGTCAGTGTTCACTTCACCAAAGCTGGTACTACAGTCAACAGTCAGAATCTAGAGACTTAATAAGAGGAGATCAAGTCTTAAATTCATTCCAAGCAAGTTGGCTAGGAAGAACAAGGTAACATATGAGGACATGCTTTAAAAACTGTAATGCATAATATATTATTATTCTATTTGAAAACTGGTCTACTGCTACTGCTACTGCTACTACTACTACCACCACTACTACTACTAATTATTATTATTATTATTATTATTATTATTGTTGTTGTTGTTGTTGTTGTTGTTGTTAGGAAAGAAGGCATCTAAATCTTTCCTCTACACAGGTTCTGATATATCTTAAATTTTATTAAGAACAAATGGCAGAAGATGTAAGTTTTCAAAGGTATATCTTTTCATTATATTGAATGAGGCCTACATTTCTTACAGACCATAATTAATACCAGAATTTCCCATTATTACAAGCACAATATACTGTGTTGAGAGATACACACGCTAAGAATGGCTTTCTTATTTAAATTTTGTCCTCTGTGATAGCACTAAAGTTAACTACTTCAAGAACCACAGAGGACAATAGACATCCATGAGTCTTGTTGACTGCACCATGGAATTAATTAGGTACATATACAAGAATATGTGGGACCAAATCCCTCTAACATTTTTGCTCCAATGTCCCTCATCACATTTTCCCACAACTGCTATAAATACAAAGGGGGTATGTTAGAGCTGGTATCTATCTTACTTGCTAACAGTCTAAGAAAAGTCCAGTACTCAAAGGGTAACAGTCCTCCCATCCAAGATTTTGGTCCCAAGGCCTACAATACAGCTCAGGGACATAATCTGCAAGCCATCCTTATTAGCCTCCAGTCTGGTGAGCTCATACTTTATAACAATGCAGAACTTAGGAAATATTTACAGTTCAACATTTCATCCTGTTTCTCCGACAGCAGCAGAAATGTGATTAGCTGGTAAGAAGCCATGTGTGTGATGAATGTGTAGTTTGCCACCTACGAGGCTGAATTATACTTCACTCTGAGCAGCCTCTCCTCCAGAAGAGAAATAATAGGGGTATAGCTACAGGACATTCCTAGCCTATAGGCAAGCTTACCTGTTTGTTCTCTGAGCCAAAAAGAGAACTGTATAAGATCTAACTTTTTTGTGTGCTGGAAAAGGGGTTAAGGAAGGCCTACACTCTTCTTATTGGCTTGGTAAAAACATTTCAGGAGCCCCCTTCTGAGATCAGCACTGAAACCAGTGAAACCATTCAGCGTCATTGGGTATACCTCCACAAAAGCATGATATTCATTCCCAAGTCCTGAAGAAATTCTAACTTGTTAAGACTCAGTAGTTGAATGTAAGAGTCTGCTTTAATTTCTTCTAGTAGGCTGGGCAAGAGACAGATGGGTCAGTATCAATTCATCACAGCTGCTCAGGAAAATATCTTGAAGTACTTACCAAATATATAACAGTTTGCACCTTTTCTGGAGCATTATTTAATGATATGGCATCACTAAGTGATGAGAAGTATTAAGGGGTTTGTGAAGGGTGGGTGTTGAGATTAAATTATACCTAGGTATAGAATTGTCACCTGAATTCAGTGGCAGAAAATCTAGTTTCTAATCCTAGCTATTTGTGTCTCTGTTAGAGGTTGTAGGCTCATTAGGTGGGAAGAGAACAGTAAACTCCCACATAAAAGGTCTCCATCAGTGTAGCAGATGAGTCAGAAAAAGGGATGACAAATACTAAAGCTCATCTCTCTATGTTACTGATCCCTGCCTCCAATTACCTCCAATTTACCCTGTACCTATCTTGTTGATGTATATATATACTTGCCAACTGTATCTTCCACAATTGATTCTAGGATTTTGCCAGGAATTAACATTGAGTTCCCTAACCCATAGTTTAAAGAATCCACATGTTTAAAAACCAAGATATTTGCTTGTTTCCACTCTTATTGTCTCTCTTCTTGAGTTTTCAAAATCACAGAGAAGGGTTCGACAGTCAAATATGAAAGCTCTTTTAACTGACTTGGGGTATGGCTCATTGGAAGCATGATACTTGAATTGAGGAAAACTAGGCCTTCCTTTGCCGTTTATAATCTAATCACTTAAGGAAAGTGACATGAATTAAGGACAGCTAGCTTTCTTCTACCATTTTATACTCTAATGACTTATCTTAGGTTTCATTTTCCTCCTGGCCCTTTGCATTTTAATTCCATTGGTAGACCAAACAGTTAGCTAGCTCTGTTTACTTGGTTCAAGCAGAAGAAGTGTAAATTCTCTTCCCTATGATAGACCCGTGGATAACCGAAGGACGGATGTGCAATTTACCAATTCTTCCTCCCCACCCCCCAAACTAAAAATCAGTTTCTTCAACTGATATGGCATGGTATGGAATCATTTCACCAGTCTCTGGATATATTCTAGTCTGTCAATGGCCTGGCACTCAGAACTGAAAATGATGCTTCTGATGTGACCAGGGCAGGACTTTTACCTCTTCTATTCTGGGCATGATGACTCTGGTAATGTAGCCTCAGATCGCATTGTTGTTCAGTTTGTCCCTCATTCTCGAAGGGAATGACATGACATCAGGGAGACAATGACATGACTTGCACTTGACTTTTGATTTGAGTGAGTTGAGGGCTGAATTGGCTGTCATAAATACTCACGACTCATTAAGCTTCCATTTAAACTAAAATCTCAGTTCTTTTTCTCATTAACATAGGCATGCCCCTGTTTATGCTAAATCTGTATAGTGGATTTGTTTTTAGAACTCAAGGTATAGGACTTTATATCTGTCCTTACCCGATTTCAGCTTACTAGATTCAGTGCACCGTTCTAGTGCTATATAGGTCCCTTTGGATCTCAAAGTTGCCATCACGGGTACCAGCTATTCCTCCCAGATTCTGTCATCTGAAAACTGGATAACTGTGACATCATCTCTGCTTTCGTCCAAGTGGATAATTAAAATGTAGACAATAGGGCTGAGGATATATCCCTGTGGATATATCCTTCTCTTAAGGTCAGTGCTAATCAATTAATCATTGATCTTTGTGCTCAGCCATTAGACAAGGTCTGAATCCAGTTAACTGTACTATTATCTCTATTACTTCTCATTTTGTCCACAAGGACAGCAAGAGACACCTTTTCAAATGCTTTTCTAGAATCTAGGACTACAATATCCTACTTCATTCCCTTTTATTATCTTAGTAATCATCACTTAATGAATGCCTGCTATAAGAATCCATTTTCAGATGATCACAACCTATCATTTTAATAGACGGTTCAAGAATTTTGTCAGGAATCAAAGTCAATTTCACAAGTATATCATTTTCAGATTTCCCTTCTTTGGAAAACTGGGCCATTTTCTTTCTCTTCAATTTTGTGAAAATGTCTCCTGCTCTCTGATATTTTTTCAGAGGTCACTGACTACGGCGTAAACAATCACATCTGCTAATTCTTTGGACACCTAGAGATATGTAGCTTGTTAGACCTGGGGACTCAAACTCGCAGAGCACAGGCATTTGCTCCCTTGCAAATGCTCCTCACTTTTCCTGAATTCTAAGCTTTGCTCATCATTTTTATTCTATACAAGGTAGTCTGAAGATTATTTTCCCTTGTAAGGAAAATGAAACAAAATGGTTAGTTGAGTCATTAATTTTTTCTGTAATCATCTATTAATCACAGACTCATCTACTCAGCAGATGAATTCCTTCTTTAATCCTCCTGTTGCTGTCCATAAAGTTTTAAAAAGATCATTTTGTCGCTCTCTGGATTTGTTACTGGCTTTAGTTCTGAGTCAGTTCCTGACATTATTTTTTACCGGAATTAGATGTCCTTTTCACAAATATTCTTCCTATATCATAGCTGTCTTTCTGGCATCTGCTAGGTGAATATATATATATATATGTATATGGATTATTTTTTCTCTTTCTCTTCATTTTCATTTTGCTTCCTAATCCCCACTTTTCTTCCTGATTGAAATAAATTACATTATCAGAATTCAGTATCAAAAGTCTTCACACCTGTTTTAAGCAGTTTTATAGTTTTAGCACATGGGACCTTTTATATCATTTCTCTGAACTCTGAAATATATTCTCCTAAAATTTACATTATGTGTCACATCCTGTGTTGACATTTTTTTCCTTTATCTATCACAAACTCCAAGATGACACGTCCTCCTCCCATGGCTTCACTAACCCTTCCTTCTTAGTCAAAATCAAGTGCTTTTCCTTATTGTTTCTTCTACCTTTTGAAAGATGAAATTATCTGCATTTGCTTTGCTTTTAGTGGAGAGAGACCTCCAACTGAAGTCTCCCAACATAGCTATCTATGACTCCATGCTTGTTTTGGGAACTCTTTCAAGAACATTTCATCCAAATCCTCCAGCTGGCTAGGTGGACCTTAGTATAATCCTACTGCTATAGGGTTTCTGCTTTTCTTTTCTTTGATCCTTACCCAAATTCTCTCTTTTATACTTTTCATCTCTGGTTTGTGAATCTCTACACCTGTGGTTAACCTATGATTCTACAATTCCTTGCCTTCTAAAAATGATGATGCTAATAATCTAGCATTTATATAGCATATACAATATATAATACGTATACAATGAATATGCAATATATCAATATAGTATATATAATATATGTATATAATATTATAATATATAGCAAATATACCATATAGCATGTATAATGTAGGTATAGATGTAGAATATATGTATAAAATATATAACAGATACGTAATATATGTATATAATGTACATATGTACACATAATAGACATATATGTATATAATACATAGCACATATAATGGATATATAATATATGATATATAATAGATATGTATATAATAGATATAATATATATAACATATACTATATGTATATATAATAGATATGTAATATATGTGTATAATATATAATATAATATATGTATATTATATATATGCATATTATAAATATAATCTGGCATTTATATAGTGCTCTAAAGTTTATAAAGAGCTTTACAAACATTATTTTCTTTGATCCTTATAGCAACCCTGGGAGGTAGGTGCTATACCTTATTTTACAGATGGGGCTCCTGAGGCACACTGAGATTAAGTGACTTTTCCAGGGTCACACAGCTAAAAAATGTTTATGATTCTGTATTTTAACTCAGCTCTTCCTGATTCCAAGTGTAACACTCTATCTGCTGTGCCATTCGACTGCTTCTAATTTGTCTTCTAATCTTATCTGTTACTTTTTTTTTGAGGGGGAATACAGGGCAATTGGAGTTAAGTGACTTGCCCAAGGTTATGAGGCTAGTAAGTGATATGTGTCTGAGGTCAAATTTGAACTCAGGCCCTCCTGACCCCAGGGCCAGTGCTCTATTCACTGTGCAACCTAGCTGTCCCTATCTGTTACTCTTGAATAAGTTATGAATTACATTCTACCAAGTCTAAAAATCCCACCCCCTTCCCATATGATTCCTCTGGCCCCTGTTCCTCTAATAATATAGTACTAGAAGACTCATCTTCCTGAGTTCAAATTTCACCTCAGATACTTACTAGCTGCATGACCCTGGGCAAGTCACTTAATCGTGTTTACCTCAGTTTCCTCATCTGTAAAAATGAGCTGCAGAAGGAAATGGCAAATCACTCCAGGCTCTTTGTCAAGAAAAATCCCAATGGGGTCCCAAAGAGTAGGACATGACTGTTAACAGCAGCGACAGATAGATAGATAGATTCATAGATAGATTCCTATGTAGATAGACAGATTCGCTGATAGAGATAGACAGACAGATAGATAGATAGATAGACAGACAGACAGACAGATATATAGATAGATAGACAGATAGATTCATAGACAGATGGATTGATTCATAGATAGAGTGATCATAGGGCTCTGTAATGACTATACTATATATTAGGACTTTCTTTACTGTGGAGCAGGACAATGGGGTTACACAACAACCAGACAATTTGAAGGACTTTTGAGGCTCATGGCAGCTTGACATACCAATGATCCTTTGTAAGTAAACTCTATCTGAATTTGGAGAAGCCTGTAGCTGCCACACTTGATCAACTCAAGGGCAACCTTGAGCAGAAAAGGACTCAAGACCTTGCTCGAGAATTTCTAAATATCTTCCTGCCTGGCTTACTGTGTTTACAGATGTCTTCTTCCTTAAAAGGCATCCCACTTCCCTCCCCACCAGAAAGCCTCCAGCAACTATAATTTCACCCTTGTTCATGATAGATCAATTGATGGACAGATTGATAGATCAACAGATAGATGGACATTCAGACATACAGACAGTCAGACAGTCAGACAGGCAGCCAGCCAGATAGATAGATAGATAGATAGATAGATAGATAGATAGATAGATAGATAGATAGATAGATAGATAGATAGATGGACAGACAGACAGACAGATAGATGGATGGATGGATGGATGGATGGATGGATGGATGGATAGATGGATGGATAGATGGATAAAGTCAGCTTTATTTACAAACACCAGTGATGTGTCTGGCTTGGTAAAAGGTGCTGAATGGAAGTCTAGCAATGTCTCTTCCATAGATCCTTTACGTAAAATCAGGATTGACAAACGAGCAGCAGTTTCTCCACCACCACCATCACCACCCCCACCCCCATCCACACACCCAAGGGTCCAGTGAAGCGCGCTAGTATGCCAAAGTGCTTCCTGTGAATGATTAATTACTAACAACTGAATACAAGCAATACACTGGGTAGCAATATAAGATGATCAGTCTTGAATGGAATTCATCTGCACATTTAAAGAAACATTTTTTCTTAACCCTTAATGCTGCTAGAAATGCTTTGATATTCCTATGTTGTATTTACAAAGTTGGGGGAACATTCCATGTTTCTCTCTGTCAAAGCTTTCCCTTAGAGATCAGCTTGATGTTGTTTTGTGTGTTTTTGTCCTGTCTTCCCACCCACTGGGCACAGACTGAGTTTTCATATAGACTGATTTTATATACTGCCTGGCAGAATTACAAGGTCTACAAAGGAAAATCATAGTATTTATTTTTTTTAATTATTACTACAAAATGATCCAATAATGATTATTCAGAGCTGCTACCTCATGTTCCCACTCTAATTCCCAAGAAGGCAGGAATGAATGGGTAGCAAATCACCACCTAATCTCTCATGCACACCTTCAGCACTTACCAATACATCTTTAAGGAAAGCAGGCTAAAAAGAAAAAAAAATTGGGTCTATCACCAGCAAACCACTTCAAATGCATGCCCTGCTTCATATTAATCTAGGCTCAAAGGACCAGCTATATGAATCTAAACCCTTGGACAGCAATACATCAACTGAGAGCCTATTAGTGTTTTATCAATGTTCCCAAGTTCTCAGTGTCTGGAAAGAATAAACCCTAGGTCTGCTCAGTGAGGGCTTCAGCCTCATGTGGCTGGAAGCACAGCTGGACCACAGCAGACACCAAATCTGAAATGAAAGGAGATGCTCTTGGAAGGGCAGGGGATGAGGATGGGAGGAAAGTGAGCTGCAAAATCGACAACTTCTCTGCTCCCCATTCCAAACCCTGGGATGTACCTTGACTTCCATAGCTGGTATCCATACCAGAGCTATCCCATGATTCAACAGCACTGTCCACGCTGGGTGCTGTACCGCAGTAAATGTCGGAGTGTTTGCCTGGTTTCTGTGGAGTAGATGTTTCATCCTCTACATCACTCAGCTCACTTAAATGACTGGGAACGGGGAATTTCTTGGGACTTGATGCTGAATGGACTTTAAAGACAGGAAATTAATTTAAGCTTCATAGCAAGGTTAAAGGAAAAGAAAAAGTTACTCAATTCTCCCTTGGCTAAGAACAAAAGACTGGAAAGTCATTTCCCGTAAAGTATACACACAAATGCACACTTGGACATTCTTTTTGAAGGCAAGAAACACAGGAGTAATCATTAGCTGTCTGAGGAACAGTACCATAGTTCTAGTTACACTCACCATCTGTCTGCTTCTTAATTTTCAAGGTGACAGTCTCTCCTGCCATCTGTAACAAATGGATGGCTTCACTCAAAGGTTTTCCCTTCAAGCTACTACTGTTGATGGCTAGGATTCGATCGCCAATGTGGATTGCACCGGTTCTGAAACAACAAATAAAACTTATTGGAAAGGTAAATATAGCGCTAGCTTGTTTCCCTATAGCAATTCCTTGACACACTTCACAGAATCATAAAAAACACAGGGCTAGAAGACACCCCTAGGGGGTCTGCTCATCTATTTCCTTCCAAGGCAATTGTTAAGAGAGAATTGCTTCGACTGGGCACTTCTTTTTGGTTTCTAGCATTCAAAGAAAATTAGAGAAAAGATTTTTAACTACTATTCAGAATTATAAGACTTTTAAATCCCCAAGAGACAAAAACATTTTTTTAAGCCTAATGAAGCAAATAATAAATCAACAAATAAGTAAGATGACATTTACTTAACAGTGTAACTTTTCCCCAAAGATTTTAAATGTTTTGTGAAGAATCGATATCCCTATTCTACAGAAGTAGACTATTGGACAGGCACTGATGGCAAGTCTTATTCCAGGAGATTCACAGAGAACCACTCCTGTAAAGGTTCTTAGGTTCACGATCCCCAGAATTTCATACTTACTATGTCATACAATTCAATTCAATAAACATTTATTAAGTGCCTCTTATGAGCTGTGGCAATATGCTAAGTGCTGGGAATGCAAAAAGAGGTAAAAGTCCCTGTCCTCAAGGAACTTACAATCTAATGGAGATAACTTGCCAACAAATATACACAATGTAAGTTGCATACAGGATAGACAGGAAATAATTAAAGGAGGGAAAACACTGGAATTAAGAGGGATTAAGGGGACAGCTAGGTCTTGCAATAGACAGAACACTGGCCCTGGAATCAGGAGAACTGAGTTTAAATTCAGCCTCAGATATTCATTAGCTATGGGACAAGCACTTAACCCTGATTGCCTCCAAAGTGAGGGAAAAACAGAGAGATTAAGGCTTTCTGTAGAAAGTGGGATAATAGTTGGGATTTAAAGGAAGCCCAGAAGATCAGTAGTTAGAGTAGAACAGTGGTTCTCAACCTGTGGGTTGCAACCCTTTTGGGGGTTGAACGAGGTTGCCTAAGACCATTGGAAAACACATATTTCTGAAGGTCTTAGGAACTGAGACACCACTCCTCTATCGTCTCCAGGTGCATCTGCCCAGATGCAGATATGCCTATATGCAGATACGCCCACATACAAGAATTAAAGGGTCCCAGCATTAGGAAGGTTGAGAACCACCGGAGTAGAGGAAGAAGGCCGTTCCAGGCATGGTACAAGCAGAGAATATGCTCAGAGTTGAGAGATGAAGTGTTGTTTTAGATTAGCAACTTGGAGCTAGAATTTTGAGCCTAGCTAAGGTACTACTTACATAATCACATAGTGTTCTTTTTTTAGGCTGCGTCCTTCATGGGTCACAACCCAATTCTGCATTGATCACTGGAAAGGTGGTGAAGGCAGTTTCGTTTCTAAAAATACCCAATCTTCTTTTATAGTTAACATATAGGAAAGCAGACTGTTCACTGGAATGAACAGCCTGAAGGTTAAGAGCTATAACATTCAAGATTTACCATGAGAAATAATTTTTCAGATCTAAAAGATGAACTGAATATTTCCTAAGGATAGTGATCATTTTAAGTGTAAAGAAGAGAAAGGGATAAGACTGGACCCTGTGATTTCACTGGGATAGGGAACTCTTTGGTGAGAACAGACTATGGAGAGTATGAGAAGACTGTTACTGTGCTTGAGAGAATACAAGTGTATATTAATGCAATTCTGTTATATGGCTGTACAAGACAGGTTATAATTTTATTTTTGGTGAATTTAAATGAAAACTTGATTTTATTCATTTTGCTATTTGGTATGAGGGGATAACAGCTCACATTTAGATAGTGATTTAAGATTTGCAAAAAAAACGTTATACATAAAGGAAGGGAATAAGGGTTTATATGGTACCTACTATGTGCCTGAGCTAAGTGCTTTGTGAATATCACATATGAATCTCACAACTAATAAACAGGTACTATTGACATTAAGATCATCTCCATTTCACAGTGAAGAGAGGGGAAGGGAAGAGAATAAAGATTCATACAGTGCCTACTGTGCGCTTTACAAATATTACCTCAACTGACCCTAACAACAATCCGTCAAGGTGGGTGCTGTTCCAATCCCCATATGACAGATGAGGAAATGGGGACTCAGCACAATTCAGTGATTTGCCTTTAGTTACACAGCTAGGAAGTGTCAGAGGGAGGATTGGATCCCAGATCTTTCTGATATCAAGTCCAGAATTCTCTCCACTATGCCTGACTAGGCTGGAAATTCAGACATGTTACATGAATTTTTTTTTTCTTTTTGCATTTGTTTGCAGAGTAGTATAAGCATTGGTTTGGAACACACCATCCATGATTCCCAGCACTGTGTATATATATGGTGGCAGACCTTAATTACCAATATCTATTTTAAATACATGTTAGCTTATCAGAGAGCCCTGTATATTTTTTTTCCTACTTCTGAATGACTGGAAAAGAGGCACCGATAGACTACAGGAGGTGGAGTCAATCCATCAATCAATAAACATTTATCAAGAGCCTACTATGTGCCAGCCACTGTACTGAGCACTGGGTATACAAGAAAAAGTGAAACTAAATAGATTCTGCACTTGGTGGTTCATCTTTAATAATATGTTGGCTTCACAATCAATAGACTCCTCCTGGTCCCCAAGAGGTCAGTGGATGATTTTTTAAAAGCTCTTCAATTTTAATATTATCTTAAGTAAAACCCAACTAGAAATGTAAACCTTCTGGGTCTGGAAGTAGAAGGAAGGAAACCACAGGAAGAATTCTTGAGCAAGCAAGAAAAGATTTCTAGATTGTTCCCTTCCATTAGTTTCAGTATTAGTGTGTGGGAGCCTTAAAACACCTCTGTATTGGGAGACCCATCCTGCCCTACCTGAAAGTGAGAGGGGCGATGGAGGAGGACATAGGAGG
Organism: Pseudocheirus occidentalis; assembly: GCA_028646575.1. Classification (NCBI taxonomy): domain Eukaryota; kingdom Metazoa; phylum Chordata; class Mammalia; order Diprotodontia; family Pseudocheiridae; genus Pseudocheirus; species Pseudocheirus occidentalis. Next base: position 202,690,293 of record CM053597.1, on the reverse strand, counting down.
GAGCAGATTAGGGGAGGGGCTTTACAGTGGGATGGCTCTTTGGGGGTTGTGGGTAGGGAAAGACAGGGGGAAAATTTGTACAAAGCTTATGGAAATGAGTGATGTAAACAAGAAAATAAATAAAATAATTAAAAAAACCCCACCTATGTACTAGACTACTCATAGTAAGCAGGCAGAAAAGGATTAGGATCTGAGAACTGGAAGGTCATCTCCTGCAATACTGTCATTTTAAAGATGGGAAAATGGTGGGGCAGCTAGGTAGGGCAGTGAATAGAGCACCAGCCCTGGAGTCAAGAGGACATGAGTTCAAATCCGGCCTCAGACACTTAACAGCCATGTGACCTTGGGCAAGTCACTTAACCCTAATTGCCCTGCCTTCCCCACTCCAAAAAGATTTTTTAAAATGGGGAAATAGAAACCCAGTGGGGGCAAAGCAGCTCCCTCAAAGTCACACAGGTGGATTAGGAGGGAGAAAAACCTAGATCACAAACTGGGGAGACGTCTGAGGCCATAGAATAGCCTAGCTCTATGTACTAATCATAATTCCCAACCTTGAAATCCCTAAGAATTCAGTTCTCTGATGCTGTCTTTTT
>CM053597.1:202643647-202689600 GCA_028646575.1 Pseudocheirus occidentalis | reverse complement strand
CCCCCTACAGTAGTATTTCTTTATATTCATATAATATAATTTGTTCAGCCATTCTTGGATAAGGCCAGTGTGGAAAGCTGTTTTACTTGACTGTATCTATATCTACATTTACGTCTACATCTATATCTAGATATACATACACATATATGGGTGTATATGTATATACAGCATGCATGTGTAAATATACTATATGTATATGTGTATATATATTTGTATGTATGTATACATATATCTATATAATTTTATTTTTCAAGGGAGCGGGGGAAATGGAGGGAAGAGAAAGGAAATTGAAGAAAAAAGAATTCAACTCTCTCCATGGATCAGAGGAGTAAAAGCAACAAATGCTAATGTTTTTATAGAGCTTTCAGATTTGCTGATCACTTTACACGTTACTTAAATTGATCCTCACTACACCTCTGATGTGGGTGCTATTATTATCCCCATTTTACAGATGAAGAAATTAAACCGAGGCACAGAAGAGGTTAAGTGCCCTGTCCAGCGTCACAGACCCAGATAAGTTCTGCAGCAGAATCAGAGCTTGGATGCAGACTGACCATGTGTGTATTCTCACACAGCCCCCAGAGCACTCATTTAGCCCCCAGGGATGTCTGAGAAATTGCATAAAGAAATGGTCAGTCTCGTTAAGAACTTCAGAATCCACCCCACACTGTGCATTCACAATGTACATTTGGGGATCTGAGGGGCTCAGCTGCTAATGAGCCAAGTGGGAACAGAAGGATGCTGAGCTGTCACAAGCCAGAGCTGTTTCTTTGGGCAAACCTCTTAATCTCCCTGAAGTTTTTGCTTCCTCCTCTATCACCCTGACACAATACAAATCTTCCTTCAAAGGGGTGTGAGAAATACAGCTAAACTATTCATCAACGTAGTTCATAAATTTCCAAAGGGTCACATCCACCCCAGGTAGTGGCACCTTCCTCCATGATGTTCCTCAGTGTCAAAGTGGCCACAGGGAGCTCTGAAGCCTTTGCTGAGCCCCTCAAGGGCCAAGGCACCCCCTCTGAAACCACTTGGTATTTAACTACCATGGATTTTTAGTTTATCTATATATATATGTCTATAAAAGTATACATATGTATATAATATATATATATATACATATATACACACATATATAGATAGACAGACAGACAGATGATAGATAGATAGATAGACAGATAGACAGATAGATGGATAGATGGGTGGATAGACAGATATACAGACAGACAGATAGATGGATAGATGGATGGATGGATAGATAGACAGATAGATGGAAAGATAGACAGACAGACAGATGGATGGATGCATAGATAGATGGACAGACAGACAGATAGATAGATAGATGGATAGATGGATGGATGGATGGATGGATAGATGAATGGATAGATAGACAGATAGATACTTATCTATATACACTTCATTGTTGTTTCTTTTTGAGGGGGGAAGGCAGGGCAGTTGGGGTTATGTGACTTGCCCAAGGTCACACACGTGTTAAGTGTCTGAGGCCGCATTTGAACTCAGGTCCTCCTGACTCCAGAGCTAGCGCTTTCTGCATGGTGGTGTCACTTTGCCACCTGAATGTAAACTACTCAGAAGTAACGATTGCTACATTTATTATATTTGTATCCCCAGTGCCTGCTGCCATGCCTGGCTCATAGTGCATGCTTAATAAATACTTACTGACTGATTCTGAAGCCATGAGATCAATCCTTTCTGGAGGTATAAGGAATTTAACCGGTGAGAGAGCAGGAGGAAAAAGCAAGTTATCAGGCTGCTGAAAGCAACATCTTCCTCAGACTTTACCTTTCTGCTAATCCTCCTTTGGTAAGGCTGGAAATAATGATGGGATCAAAAGGCTCCTCGGTTCCCGAAATAGTGATGCCGAGGGGGCCTCCGTAGCGCTTGAGCTCCACGGTGTAAATGATGGCCCCAGAGCTCTCCTGTTCGTCTGAAAGGAAAGTGGAGACGGTGAGCCTGGAAGGCTGGGGCTGGTTCTGGAAGAAGCAAGAAAGTGTGTGTGTGTGTGTGTGTGTGTGTGTGTGTGTGTGTGCGCACATGTTCATGTGTGTGCGTACATATATGCAAAAATTTGTGTAACTGCAGGTGTCAATGTGTCTATGTGCATGTGTATATGTGTCTGTATAAGTGTATAAACACGCGTATCTATATGTGTCGTTATAGTGTGTCTGTATACATGTGCCTATATAGATGCATGTGTATATGTGTGTATGCTTAAAAGTGTGTGTGTGTGTGAACATCTGTGCATATATGTATGTGTCTAGATGGATAGAGATGTGTGTATACATATTATATTGTGTAAAATGCATATGTGTTTACAGGGGATATGTTGTACATTTATGTAAGTATATGCAATAAATGCATCATACGATATGTGTTACACGTGTTTGCAAATTATAGTTTGATAATATGTGTATATTTTACATGCAAGTACACACCTCACATATTTATGCACCTCTATCCTCACATAACTATACACACATTTATCCCCACACACAAATATGTTCACATAGAAATCTATGTAGACATTTAGGTAGGAAGCCATAGGACAATATCCTCAAAAGATGTCATTTCATGTGAAACGTTCATTCATATCTTTCAGAGCAAGTAGGAACCATAGTCCTTTGATTCCTGCAAACAGACAGCATACTCAAGGTTGTCAGTGCCAAGGAAGGAACTCATTGTCCTAGATAACAGAAAACTAAATAATTCATCTGACCGGATTCCACTTAGGTTTCAGGAAGAGAATGTAGAGGCATGAGCACATGAATGATTTAGGGTATTAGCTAGCAGGATATAGTTATTTAGAGACATACTGTTTCCTTGATAGAATAAAAGCTCCTGGAGGGCAAGGGCTGTTCTGTTTCTGCTTCTGGATTCCCAGCACCTAGAACAGAGCCTGCCATGGAACAGGTACTTTGTTTGCCATTGGACTGACTCAGGAGCCCACGCCTCCCCCTTAAGATATTAAGAGTCCAGAGCACTAATCCATCTGATTGGCTAAGCTTTGGAGCCCATATCATAGGGAACTTCAGCACAGAACAAACACCTTGTGGCGATAAGTCAGCTCAGAGACCGAGGGCTCAGGAGGGTTGATAGGCATGTATTTTTGAAACAGATGGTATTAGCTCCAGTTACATAACACTTCCTAGTTTAGAAAGCATTTTCTTCCCAACAACCTTTCAAGGTAAACAGGGCAAGTGTTATTACTATCATTATTCTATAGATGAAGAAATTGTGGCTCAGAGAGAGCCAAATTGAATGACTTCAGATTACCCAGGTAAATGTCGGGGCTGGGCCTGAAACCCAGTCTATCAACTCCACATCCCGCTGCTTTCCCACCATCACAATGCATTTCCTAGAGTTGAGAAAAGTGGCAGAATATTTTCAGGCATCATTTAAGTGTATTGCTGATGCTGTTAAGGTAACGGAGGTGAACGCGGACCCAGCATTGTGTGGTGGAAGGAGGGTTGAATTTGGGATCAAAAGACCAGGGGCCAAGTCCTTATTTTGCCCATGTGCACCATTATGACCACAAGTATAACCACTACTGTGGTGTTTCAGTTTCTTCATATACAGACTTATAGGGTTAGATTCAATGATTTCTGAGCTCCATTTTAGCTCTAAACCTATGATCCTATGACTAGATTGGGGCTGCTAGGTGGTACAGCGCATAGAGTGCTGGGCCTGGAGTCAGGAGGACCTGAGTTCAAATCCAGCCTCAGACACTTACTAGCTGCATGACCTTAGGCAAGTCACTTAACCCTGTTTGCTTCAGTTTCCTCATCTCTGTTAAATGAGGTTGAGAAGGAAATGGCAGGACACTCCAGTATCTTTGCCAAGAAAACCCCAAATGGACTCTTGAAGGGTCAGACATAATATTTCATAACTGAAATGACTGAACAGTAACAACAAAAAAGCTAGATCATTACAGTTTCATTCAAAATGATAGGTGTATCTTAAAAACAGAGTAATCATGTTAAGGGCAACTAGGTATCTCAGTGGATAGATTGATGGGTCTGGAGTCAGAAGACTCTTCTTCTTGAGTTCAAATCTGGCCTCAGACACTAACTAGCTGTGTGACCCTGGGCAAGTCACTTAAGCCTGATTTGCTTCAGTTTCCCCATCTGTAAAATGAGCTGCAGAAGGAAATGGCAGGACACTCCAGTATCTCTGCTAACAAAACCTCAAATGGGGCCACAAAGAGTCAGACACGACTGAAAAACAACTGAATTGCAACAATGACAAAAGTCTTATTAATGAGACATCAGTGGTTTGAATGACCATCTCCCCTCCTCACATACTAGGAACCCATTCTCATCCACTATTAAGCACTATTAGTATGAGTACACAAGAAATCTAGGAGTGAAAACTGGGTTGAACAGATAAGAAAAGGGACATGAATACAATTTTCTCACCCTTATGTAAAAGGTATAACAACAGGGCCAATTCTATGACAACTTTAGAAATCGAAGTGTTTTCTCTGCAAAAAAATATTTCAAAAGCATGCCCAGAAATCTTTATTTCTTCCTTGAGCCTATGGTTTCTGAATTAGCGTCTAGCTAAGGATACAATGAAACAGCCTGCTCCCTCCTTTAACTGAATATATAGTTTTCAAGGTTGGCATGCATGAAAGAAAACATTATTGTGTCCCTGTTTTTAGAATGGGCAAGTATTCTGTTAGGATATAAAGTCTTAAAATAAGGACGACAGAAAAGCTTGAGTTAACAGTTCAGTTATCAGCAAGCTCAGTGAAGGATTATTTTGCACAGAGTGGTCTGCAGAGGAATGGTATAGGTAGAGGGACAAACACATCACGTGTCCTATCTGGCCAAGCCCTGTTCAGCTTCTGGCTTTGCAGAGCTCTGGAAGACAGCTATCTTTTCGACTTGCTCACAGTTCCTGTAATGACTAGGTGTTATACCAAGAGAATTAGGGGCTACGTCCCATTCTGAACTTCCAGGAGTTCATAAACAATGAGTCTATCACCAGAGAAAGGCAGTGTGGTAGAAAAGAGAGAGGTAGAACAAGTAGCCTTGTAGTCAGAAAGATCAGCTTGGACAGACTTCGGGAAATAGTGGAGGATAGAAGGGCCTGGTGTGCTGTGGTCCATGGCGTCATGAAGAGCTGCACACAACTGAACAATGACAAAAGTAGTTGTGTGACCATGACCAAGTCAGCACTCCAGACAAGCCTCCATGATGAATATGTCGAGATGGCTTGCCAGTGTATATCAATGGATGGATGGAGTTTCAGAAGAGTTGCTGATTGTAATTGGTGTAAGTAGTTCCTATTTAGGAAGTCACATACACAATGAATCATGGGTCAAAACCAAAAATGAAGGAAAAAAATCTCAAAAAAGAAACCCTCTTAAATTTAGGAAAAAAAACTGTATTCGAATCAGAACATATTTATCCTGGAAAAATTGACATCTGGCCCTCAACAAAGCTATCTCCAATCTACTGCTTAAGCAGCTGGTAGTAGGTGAATGATTGCCTCTAATAGTCTGCTAAGTGCATCATCAGAATAAGGTTTGATTTATATGGTGAATGTAAGCCAAATCCATCCATTTTTTATGTTCTGTGATAGATGGAAACCATTTACAATTTTAAGGATCTCTTTATATTAAGTATAAGCTACTTTCTTTGGCCTGCCTCTGTCTAGTCTACTTTGGGCAAACCCTTCGAGTAAAAGTCAGCAGAGTTAGGATACAAGTTATCTCAGGGAACCTCATTTGGTTGTCTTAGGTAAGCCATTATTTAACCAGTTTATCTAATCTCACATCCCCCAATACTGTGGTCCAGTTGAATATACAGTAAGCCTCTTGGCTGGGAGGGTCACTATGCAGTTGGTACCCAGTGAGAAGCTGATTTGCTCCTCTATATCACAAAAAGCATCCCAAGATCAGAGATTTAGAGGTATAAAAGATCTTAATGGTCACTCAGTCCAGCTTAGTCATTGAGACGTGAGGTAAGTGAGCTCAGTATGAGAAGAGTAGATCATGTCATGGGAGCAACAAAATGTGAGCTTGGACAGACTTCAGGAGGTAGTGGAGGATGGAAGGGCTTGGTGTGCCAAGTGTGGTCCATGGGGTCACAAAGAGTCAGATACATCTGAACAACAAGAAAAGCAGCAGAAGCACTGTTTAGATGCAGGTCTTTCTAACTCCATGTCCGTTGCTCTACCAGTGGTTCCCAACCTTCCTAATGCTGTGACCCTTTAATACTCGTATGTGGGCGTGCCTGCCTGGAGATGGATAGAGGAGCGGTGTCTTGGTTCCTAAGACCATCGGAAATATGTGTTTTCCCGTGGTCTTAGGTGAACCCTGTGAAAGGGTCATTCAACCCCCAAAGGGGTCATGACCCACAGGTTGAGAGCCGCTGCTCTATCTATTAACCCCAGCTTCTGATCTGCTGTGATATACAGCAGGGAAAGCTTTCCACCTCCAGGATTCTTTCACGCACTTTACAGAATCTGAAAATTCCTAGGTTGGAGGAGATCTCAGTGAATATTGAGTCCAACTCATGTTGGAAAAGGAATCCCCACTACCACACTGTGGCTAATGGTCTTCTGGCCTTTTCTGGAAAATCTGTTGCTTTCCAGTGCAGCAAATTCACCTTCTGGACCACTTTTTTCTTACTTTGAACCTAAAATTACTGCTTTGAAATTCACTTCTTTCACCCATCCCCCCATCATTATTTCTCTTCCTGCCAGAGAGAACAAATCTGATGTGTTACACACATGACTGCTCCTCAAATATGAAAGCCTTCACCAGATCCTATCATTCTTTCAAGCTATTATTCTGTCTCCTCTTTGTGAAACTCCTTAAAAAATTATCTATACTTGCCTCTACTTCCTCTTTTTTCTAAAACCTCTAAAATTGGGCTCTGACCTTATCATTCAACTGAAACTGCTCTCTCCAAAGTTACCAATGGACTCTTAACTGCCAAGTCTAATGGTCTTTTCTCACTCCTAAGACTGATCCTTCTTGACCTTTTACCATTTGACTGATACTCTCTCCCTCCTTCTCTCTCTTTCTGTCTCTGCCACTCTGCCCCTTTTCTCTCTCTCTTCCTCTTTCTCCCCTCCCCCCACCAACTGCACCTTATTTCCCATTCCCTGTCTCCTCTTTGTGTGACAATGTTCTCTCTTGGTTCTCCACCTACCTATCTAGCCAATCCTTCTCAGCTTCCTTTGCTGACTCATCATCTATGCATGTGCCCATTACCTTTACCCTGGGCTCCCTTTTCTCTCTACTTTCACTAGGTGATAGCATTCAATGATGCCTACACACACATTTATACATATATGAATACATATGTATAGACAATATACACACATTGTGTGTGTAGATACACCCCTACAAAGATACACATACATACACACATCCTCAGTCCCTTTCTTGAGCTCCAATCTATGTAAGTGATATGCACTTAAGTTAGGATAGTGTGAATGGTGACAAAAAAGACAAGCTTTGGCTACTGGTATGTGGAAGAAAAGAGTTGAGGATGACACAATTAAGGTTGTGAACTTTTGTGACTGCAAGGACGGAGGTGGTGAGGGCAGTAAAAGAAAGTTCAGAGGAGGAGGGAGTGCACGATGATGAGCTCTGGTTTGGACATGCCAAATCTGAGCAACATCAAGTTCAAAATGCCCACTGGGCAGTTGGCGATATTAGCCTGTATGGGTTGGGAGAGGGGAGAATCTTGAGGCAGGGACCGAAGTGAGGATGCTCTTACAATAGTTTGGAAAGGGCAGGATGAATGAATGTCAGAATATCCTAACACTGTACTTCTAATGCAAGGAAAGAGTGATAAAATTGGAACCAGCAAACCTAGGCTTGGGTGCTCATTCTCTCATTTTCTATGTGTGACCTTGGGAAAGTCACATCACCTGTAACAACTCAGACAAGACGAGATGAAAGTCTAAACTTAGGTGGTGGTCCTGTATGTAGAAGAAAGGTAAAAGGTACAAGAGGTTTTGTAAGGGAAGAAACAAGAGAGCAGAAATATAATCAATGTTTGTTGATGGAAAACTATCTTATTTCTTCTGAGTCTTTTATTAAGGCTAAATTTTTCCCAGTTTCAAATCTCAGTTGGTATGAAGTCAGGGCTCTTCACCATTCCAGTTGTCTTCTTCTTGATGATGTAGTTTGACTCTGGGAGAGTACAGGGGGGCCTCCTTTCCGTATGCCGGGAAGCTATCCCTCTCAATGTAGCCCATGACCACATGAACTCTGCCATACTCACTCATACTGAAAACTTCTAGATATGTTCTGACAAACTACAATTTACGACGCAGTGGAGAAAGCACTGAATTTGGAGTCAGGAAGTCATAGATTCTCATTTAGCTTCAAACACTTATTGTTGTTACTTTGTTTCAGTCACATCTGACACTTTGTGATTCCTTTTCTGGGGGTTTTCCTGGCAAAGATACTGGAGTGATTTGCCATTTCCTTCTCCAGCTCATTTTACAGATGAAGAACTAATGCAAACAAGGTCAGGTGACTCACCCAGGGTCACACAGCTAGCGTCTGAGGCTGGATTTAAACTCATGAAGATGAGTTTTCCTGATTCCAAACCCAGTGTCGTGTCCATTCCACCACCTAGCTGCTTCCAGATGCTTATCAGCTGTAAGTAAATCACTTATCCTCTCCTCACCTCTGAAATGGAGATAATATAAAAGCAACTACTTCACAAGATTATTGTAAGAATCAAGTAAGATAATATATGGAGTACTTTGCACATCATAAAACACCATATTAATAGAAGCTATTACTTTTCATCTTGTTCTCATAGAAATGGTCTTGGAACAAATCACTATTCTGCTATTACTCTTTTCTATTTAATGTTCCAAGGATTGTTGCACAGGTGGATAAAATACCTGTTCTTCTGCAAGTGACTAAAAGTACTGGGGTGTAAGTTCATCTCCTGTAGGTTCACAAAAAGTGTTTTGTGGATGACAGGACAGTGGCCATGACGTGCACCTCATCCTATTGCCACGTGGCTGATTTCTTCGGTTAGTTCTCTATATTCTGAAAGGTTTTTATTCCATTTAGGTTCTGAGATTATAAATATTTGATATGGTTACTGCTATTAAAATGATGTTCTTCCATTTTTATGGCTCATTGTTATGTCTAGGATTTTGAACAATAGTTCACTCTGTGAAAATAGTCCAGTTCTGTCAAAGTTAATTGGCTAATGATTCAGGATATTTTGAAGTCTATATTTGCAGTGTGGAGATTTATCTGTCAGTACGTGAAAGACAGCAGGCCATTTCATGTATAATTCTAGCCACCAGGTTGTGTCTTGCTGCGTAATTGGTAGGTGCTAAATTTTTGAAGCCTGCAAAGAAGGAGTTGCTCAGCTACTAACATTTCCTTGTATAATCAGCATGGATCAATAAGTTTGGCTTCCTTAAGGATAACGCATCCATAATTCCTGGTGGTGATAACTTGGTCCTGCATTGCCACTTTCCATAAACAAATCTGTATGACAGCCATTTGCTCAATGCATCTTTACTAACACATTGCTGGTTGAATTCATATGGATTCAGCTCACAGCAAGCCTTCAGATTCTACTTTTGGGTCTTGGTCACCCCAAAGGCTCCATTGGGAGGTAAATCACTTTTAATTAGGTCCAGCAAAACTGATGATATATACTTATTGCCAGCTTTTACTAATGATCAGTAAGGTGATGTCTGCTGGTTATAAAAGGATTTCTGTAAATTTTTAATCTGTTTTTCATGTGTTCTGAGAAGTCTAAAAATTGTCTTCCTTCTTAATGATGAGGAACTGCTAATCCTTCCACAGCTGACTTAGGATGATAGACCCCAGGTCTCATTAATGTCTGACAGGTTTTTATTAGAATATTTTCCAAATCTGTTAGGTTTGGAAACATTTTATGGTTCCAAAAGTATTTCAAGGCTTGTATTACATTGATGTTAATTGCTTTAAAGTGTTTTTTAAAATTTCAGTACTTCAGTAAGTCCTAACTTACTTAGCCAAGGCTTTTTCCATGATAGCTTTATGCTCAATGTATTTTTCCTGGAAGACAACAAGCTATTTATAAGTGATCATTTATCATCATTCAATTTGAAATCTGAATTTCAAGCTTGAAGCCTTCAGTCTCTCTTTTTACTTGGCATGTATTAAGAACTTGATGCTTATTGAATTCAAAGGGTATCCTTTGAAAAAAGTTCCATTAGACTATGGGTTTTTAATCTGGGGTCCATGAAGTTGTTGTTGTTTTTAACTTGATAGTTGTATTTCATTATAACTGGTTTTCTTTGTAATCCTATGTATTTTATTTTGTGCATTTAGAAACATTCTTCTGAGAAGCAGTCCCTCAGCTTCATAAGACTGCCAAAGGAACTTTTGTATTAGATAAAGAAACTCTTTAATGTATTTTTTGATAGAGCCATATATCTCAAGATGATTTATCTATGTCTACATCCATCCATCCATCTATCTATCTATCTATCTATCTATCTATCTATCTATCTATCTATCTATCTATCTATCTATCTACAGAATAACAATTGAATATGACTCCCTTTTTTATTTGGAAGCCATACTTAATTCTATTTAGGTGAGATGATAATGTATTTAAGGCTAGGTGGAGTAGGTGGAGCCAAGGTGGCAGAGTAAAGGTAGAGACTTGCCTAAGCTCTCCCCCAAACCCCTCCAAGTATCTTTAAATGATGACTCTAAACATATTCTAGAGTAACAGAACCCACAAAAAAATGGGGTGAAGCAATTTTTCAGCCCAACAACCACATAGAAGGTCAGTTGAAAAGGTATGTTGCACCAGGGTGAGAGTGGAGCACAGTCCAACACAGTTAGTGCCAGTGCAAATTGGGCCCCAATAAACAAGGAACAGGCCTTGGGGCAACTGAATCAGTGGGCAGCCCTGGAAATGTCCAAATCTTTAAGCCCACAGGCAGTAAGGTGATTGAACAATGCATCATAAGGAGATTTACAAGGGTTCCTTTACTGGCAGCAGAAGCAAGAGTCTGTTGCATTGGTTCTATTTAGATCCAAGTGACAGTCCTGGGTCTTAGTCCTACTGCAAGAAGGACCAGTAGCACAGAAGAGCTTGTGGCCACAGGGGAGCAGGAATTCTGGGCATAGTTCTAAGGTTTAAAAGAGTGCTTGTGGGCACTCACAAACTAGTGCGCAGTACAAGAGAGTAGTAAACATATCTCTTCCTACATTATACCACCTTGGAAGAGCCAAAAACTTACAAGTCTCCAGAATTCTCTCTGAAAACAGCCACACAAAAACCTGAAGCTTGGGACAGTGCCCTCTCCATTTGGAAAGTAGAGCTCCAGTTTAGCATAGACTTAAAAGTCAAGAAATAGGCTGAAAAATGATCAAATAGCAGAAAAAAAATTCTGACCACAAAAAGTTATTATGGTGACGAAGGAAGATCAAAACACACACGAAGAAGAGGATAACAAAGTCAAAACTCTTGCATCCAAAGCCTGAAAGAAAAAAAAATGAATTGGTCTCAGGCCATGGAAGAGCTCAGAAAGGATTTTTAAAATCAAGTAAGAGAGGTAGAGGAAAAAATGGGAAGAAAAAAGAGAATATTCCAAGAAAATAAAGAAAAAAAAAGTCAACAAAAAAAGTCAAGTAAAGGAGGCATGAAAAATACTGAAGAAAGTAACATGATAAAAAACAGAATAGGCCGAATGGTAAAGAGGCACAAAAATACAATCAAGAGAAGAATGCCTTGAAAAGCAGAATTGGCCAAATGGAAAAGAAGGTACAAAGAAAATAATTCCTTAAAAGTTAGAATTAGGAATACTATTGTGGTATAAGAAATGGGGAGGAGATGGTCTTCATATTTACCTGGAGAGGCTATTGATGCTAAGTAAGAAGAGCAGAACCAGGAAAAATTTGTACACAATCACAGACACATCATATGTGTGATGACCAACCTTGATAAACTGGACTTTTCTCAGCAACACACAGTTATAAGACAACTCTACAAGTTTCAGGACAGAAGGAGATATCTACATTCTGAGAAAGATCTAGAAAGAACAGTATTTAAATGGAGATTGAAGCAATCTACATGCTATTGTTCTTTTCCATGTTAGGTTTTGTTTCTTTTTTCCCATTGTTCACTCCACTGGTTACAACCCTTCTATACAACCAGACTAATGTCCAATGTGAAAGTATTTGCAGATCCTATACTTGATTGCATGCTTGCATGGATGGGGGTGGGGGAAGAAGGAAGGGAGAAAATTTGAATCTCAAAGGATTCTGGAATTGAATCTTGTAAACTAAAAGTAAATAAACAAATCAATTTTTAAAAGTTAGAATTAGGCAAATGGAAGTCATTGACCTTATGAGACATCAAGAGAAAACAACAAAACAAAATTAAAATAATGAAAAAAAACAAAATCAAAAGAATGAAAAAAAATTAAAGAAAATATAAAATATCTCATTGGAGAAGCAAATGACTCAGAAAATAGATCCTAAAGAAATAATTTGAGAATTATTGGACTAGCTGAAAGTCATGATCAAGAAAAGAGTTTAGACATCATCTTTCAAAAAAGTATCAAGGAAAACTGCTCTGATATTCTAGAACCAGAGGATAAAATAGAAATTGAAAGAATAATTTCCTAAAAGAGATCTCAAAATGAAGACTCTCAGAAATATTATAGCCAAATACTAGAGCTCTTACTTCAAGGAGAAAATACTGCAAGCAGCCAAAAAGAAACAACTCAAATATCATAGAACCACAGTCAGGATAACATAAGATTTAACACCTTCTTCAGTAAAGTATCATAAGTTTTAGAATACAATATTCAAGAGGACAAAAGTGCTAGAATTACAATCAAGAATCACCTATCCAGAAAAAGATGAGTATAATACTTCAGGGGAAAAAGTGTACATTCAACAAAATAGAAGACTTTGAAGAATTCCTGATGAAAAGACCACAGCTGAATAGAAAATCTGACTTTGATACGAGATGCAAAAGAAGCACAAAAAGGTAAACAGGAAAGAGAAATCATAAGGGATTCGATAAGGTTAAGCTATTTATTTTCCTACACGGGAAAAAGATAGTTATAACTCCTAAACAATTTCTCATTATTAGAGCAATTAGAAGGAATATTCATAGACAGAAAGTAGAAGTGTGAGTTGAATGTGTGGTATGATTATCTAAAAAAATAAAATTAAGGGATGAGAAAGACTGCACTGGGAAAAGGTGAAAGGGAGAGGCAGAATGGGATAAATTATCTGACATAAAAGAGGTCTCAAGGAGATTACAGTGAAGGGGTAAATGACGGAAAGGGTTTGGGGAGCACATGAACCTTGTTCTCATCAGAATTGGCTCAAAGATGGAATAGTATACATACTCAGAAATCGGTCTTTCCATATAGCAAAGTAGGAGGGAGAGGGGAAAAGAAAAGGCAGGGGAGAAGCTTATAGAAGGGAGGGCAGTTTGGGGGAGGTAAAAGTCAGAAGCAAAACACTTTTGAGAATGGACAGGGTAAAAGGAGAGAGAGAGAGTAGGGTAAACAGGAGGAAAATAGGATGGAGGGAAATAAATAATTGGTAATCATTACTGTGAGATAAAGACTTCATTTCTTAAACATATAGAAAACTGAGTCAAATTTATAGAAGAGCCATTCCCCAATTGATAAATAGTCAAAGATAGATACAAACAGGCAGTTTTCAAATAAAGTAATCAAAGCTATCTATAGTCATATAAAAATGCGTTCAATCACTATTGATTAGAGAAATGAAAATTAAAACAACTCTGAACTCCTACCTCACACCTGTCAGATTGGTTAATGTGATAGAAAAGGAAAATAACAAATGTTGGAGGGGATGTGGGAAAATTAACATACCAACGCACTGTTGGTGGAGTTGTAAACTGGTTCATCCATTCTAGAGAGTAATTTGGAACTATGCCTAAACGTCTATAAGACCAAGTAAACCCATTGACCAATTAATATCACTACTTGGTCTGTATTCCAGAGAGATAGTAAACAAAAAGGAAAAGGCCTGGTTTGTACAAAAATATTTATATTAGCTCTTTTAGTGGTGGCAAAGAATTGGAAATTGAGGGGATGCCCCTTAATTGGGAAATGGCTAAACAAGTTGTTGTATATGATTGTGATGGAATACTATTGTGCTTTAAGAAATGATGAACAGAATGCTCTCAGAAAAACCTGGCAAGACTCCTATGAACTGATGCAAAGTGAAATGAGCAGAACCAGTTGAAACTTTTACACAGTAAGGCTAGGAAGGACTGTCTAAGGGGCTTAAAATGTCTCCCTGAAAGATACCAGGTTTTATATCAATTGTTCTAGAGCCAGTGGTGGGGAATGTATGGCCTTCTAGGTCCTTAGATGCAGCCTTTTTACTGAGACCAGATTTTCAAAACAAATCCTTTTATTAAGGGGACTTGTTCTGTGAAGTTTGGATTCAGTCAAAGGGCCACACTTGTGGACCTAGAGGGACACACATGCATCCTTGAGGCCGCAGGTGCCTTACCTGTGCTCTAGACCTTATAGTCTTGGTGGCAAGTTTTAAATACAGTCTTTGTCCATGTGAATATCAACTACTAGAGTTCTCACAATACTTGATTCTGTTTTGTACAGCATTTATAGGATGTGAACATGCCATAAGGCAGTGGTTCTCAACCTTTCTCATGCTGCGACCCTTTAATATTCATATATGGGTGTATCTACATGTGGGTAGACCTGCCTGGAGACAGATAGAGGAGCAGTGTCTTGGTTCCTAAGACCATCGGAAATACGTGTTTTCCAATGGTCTTAGGCAACCCCTGTGAAAGGGCCATTTGACCCCCAAAGGGGTCGCCACCCACAGGTTGCGAACTGCTGCCATAAGGGCAGAACTAGACGGTTAAAGGCTTTGAGATCATAAACAAAGGCAGTAGAACTGTTAAAATGTTTGGGGTGGGAGGGGATTCAACAGTTACTGAACTGCAGATAAGCTGTTCTTTGCACCCCTGGAACTTGGTGGCTCGCCCTTTTTTGCTTCTCTGCTGATATTAGTAATCCAAGCTGTGCATGCTTTCCAAGGAGCACAAACACATTAACAGGCTTCTTTTTGGATGGGTTACAGCTGCTGTCACCCTTTGGAAGCAAGTGATATCTTCTATTAAGAAAAATGGGATCAAGCTTGAGAGAAGGCTGGTAAAGTGGTTTTTTATTTTGGTCTTTTTTTTTTTAACAAAAAAACAGACCACAATTCATACACCACTTTGTAACTTTTGATCCAATAATTATGGGCCTTAGCCATCTAGTTTTACAGAGAAGTTAGGTTTCAGTCACCTCCCTTGATATATCTGTTCTATCTTTAGATTAAAAGTGCAGAAACTCATTTTTTGGACTGATCCAACTTGCTTCTTCCTTCCCTCCCTTCCTCTCTTTCCCCCTCTTTCTTCCTTCCCTTCCCCCTTCTCTCTCTCTTCCCTTCCCTTCTTCTCTCTCCTCTTCACCTTCCTCCCTCTCTCTGCCTCGGAACTAGGTCAGTGGAAGTACATGAGAGAAGTGGTGACAGAGAGGACAAGATTTGACAAGTGACTGGATGCATCATGTTAGTAAGGAATGATGGATGAGACTGAGGCTGGACTGGCGCCCTTGAGAGTAACAGCATGGCTTAGTAAGGAAAGATAATGAGCTGCATTTTGGACATGATGAGTCTACAATTCCTTTGGGATGTCTAGTTTAAAATGCTTTACAATAAGTAACTGGTGATGTTAGAATGGAGCTCAAGAGACAGACTGGGACTGGATCTATGTATCTGGTAATCATCTATGTAGTCATGATCATTAAACCCATGGAATTTCATGAGTATCTCTCCCTGCTACCATCACTCAGTAGCCATTATTCCTTTAACTAAAGTTCATGCTGTTCATATCTATCACCCAATCCAACTCCTGGGGGTTGTTGTCTACAGACCCCCAGGTCTGTTTCTCCTTCCTCAATGAGTTGAGTAGCTGGCTCACAATTTTTCTCTCCTCCCCAACTCTTGCCCTCACATGCCTTCTACTTGGATGGGTTACAGCTGCTGTCACCCTTTGGTAGCTGATATGTGATACATTCTATTAAGAAAGACGGGATCAAGCTTGAGAGAAGGCTGGTAAAGTGGGGTTTTTTTTGGTCTTGTTTTAAAAAAAATATCCATGTGGACTCCTTCAAATACCCCAACCAATCAGTTCCCTCAATCTATTCATTTTCCACATGCTATTCTTCTATCCCACTTGAGCCACACACAAAGATGGTTGGCCGCTTGATCTTGTCATTGCCCACAAATGTACCACCTCTGTGTTCAAGAATTCTGAAATCCACTTATGATCTATTGGCTTTTCAACTCTCCCTTTGCCTTTCTTTACAAAAGTCTACTCTCCATCTATACTCTATACCCCAATCTCTGGGCCCCTCAGTTATCTCCCAAGCCATCTCCCCTACACTGACCATTCTCTTCTCTTTTCTCTATCTTGAGCCCTTGGTGAACTAATTCTACTCTACGCTTTCCTCTTCTCCTGAATCCCTAGCATCCTTATATGTCTGATTACATCCATCCAAACCTCAGCCTTACAGCACTTCCAACATTTACCACCTATGCTCCTATACACATGTGCTGTTGAATGAAAATGGAGAAAACCATGCAACCATTCTTACTAGGTCCCTTCAAATTTGTGTTACACAATCTCAACCAAGCTTTGACTGCTGCTAGGCAATTCTATACTATACTTCCCTTATTAACTCACTATCCCACTCCTCACAACAGCTCACCATTTTCATTCCTCAAAACTCCCTTGGTCCCCCCTCTACTCCACCCTCTAAGATGAGAATCTTGCCTTATATTTTACAGAAAAAAAATTGAGACCACGTGCTCTTAGCTCCCTTTTCTTTCTTTTTCCTCATCTCTTATCACTCAGCTGCCATCCACCATGATCTCCTTCTTTACCCCTATCTCAAATGACCTTGCCCCTTCCCAAGGCCAACCCCTCTTCTAGCAAGCCCATTCCATCCCATCTTCTCTCCTCTGTTAATCTCACTCTCATTTACAGTCTTTCTCTGTCTGGTAATTCATTCCTGACTGCCTACAAATATGCCCATGTTTTCCCTAGCCTTATCATCATCCTGTATCTGCCCTTTTTTAGCAAAACTCCTTGGAAAGGTCATCTACAATAGGTACCTCCACCCTTCTTTCTCTGTCTTCTTAACCCCATATAATCTGGTTTCTGATCCAGTTATTCCATGGAAATTGCTCTTTTCAAGATTACTTGTGATCTTAGCTGCCAAATCCAGTGACCTTTTCTCCATCACCTCTCTGCAACCTTTGACAATGTCAATCACCTGACAGTATCAAGTAACATTTTCTTCTCTCTAGGTTTTCAGAGTACCATTTTCTTCTGGTTCTTCTCCTACTTATCTGACTGCTCCTTCTCTGTCTCCTCTGCTGGATCCTCTTCCAGATCACACCCTTTAACTGCAGATGTCCTCCATGCTTCTGTTCTGGGCCCTCTTCTCTCTATTAACTTTTTTTCTTTTTGGAGGGGGAAAGGTAGGGCAATTAGGGTTAAGTGACTTGCCCAAGGTCATATGGCTAGTTTTTGTGTTAAGTGTCTGAGGCCAAATTTGAACTCAGATCTTCCTGACTCCAGGGCCAGTGTTCTATTAGCCGCCCCTTCTCTTCTCTTTTACTCCACTTGGTGATCTCACTGACTGCCATGCATTTATTACCATTTCTATGCTGATGATTCTCAAATCTACCTTTCCTGCCCCAGTTTCTCTGCTGACTTCCAATCTTGTATCTCCAACTGCTCTTTGGACATCTCAAACTGGCTATCCAGTTTGATACTTGACTCTGTTACTCAATATATCCAAATTGGAACTCATGATCATTTCCTCAAAAACTCCCCCTGCCCATATAGACACACATACACAACTTCCCTATTGCTGTAGAGGGCAACATGATCCTCCCACCCCTCAGGCTCATAACCTAGAAGTCACTGTGGTTTCCTCACTAGCTCTCACCTCCCATATCCAAGCTTTTGCCAAGGCCTGGTGAGTGCACCTTTGCAACATCTTTTGAATGTGTCCCCTTCTCTCTTTTGATGCTGCCACCTCTCTGGTGCAAGACCCTATTACCCCATACCTAGATTCTTGCCAATAGCCTGCTAGTGGGTTTGCCTGCCTCAAGCTTCTCCCCACTCCAATCCGTCCTTCATTCATCCACTGAAGTGATTTCTCTAAAGGACAGGTCTGACCATCACACACACTCTCTCTGTCAACTCCAGTGGTCCCTTCCACCATGCTACTTGATCCAGAAGAAGCTTCCATAAGCCCATTTATGGAAGCCTTTCTTCCATATTAAGGTGAGCCCCATGGAGCGGACTATGGCTTTCACTAGACTGAACATCTGTGATGCAGCAATTGTTTAATAAAATTGTCAGAGCGCTTACAAAAAATAAAATAAAATAAACTCCAGTGGCTTCCTATTACCTCCAGGAGAAATGCAAAATGCTCTGTTTAGCATTCAAGGACCTTTATAAACTAGCCCCTCCTAACTTTCTAGTCTTCTTATACCTTGCCCCCAAAATACATACTCTTTGCTCCATGACACTGGCCTCCTATTCCATGAACAAGACACTCTATCTCTCACTCAGGGCATTCTCTCTGGCTGTCCCTCAAGCCCAGAACACTCTCCTTCTTCCACTCCAACTATTGACCCCACTCTGGCTTCCTTTAAGTCCCAAATAAATCCCATCTTTTACTGGAAACTTTACCTAATTATTGTTAATTCCATTGACTTCCCTCTATTCATTATTTCCTGTTTATCCTGTACATAGCTTGTTTTGTACATATTTATTTACCTGTTGTCTCCCACACTGAAGGTGCCTGCCTTCATCTGCCCCTTTTGGTATCATCAGGGCCTGGTATATAGTAGACGCTTAATAAATGTTTACTGGATGATTGATGGTAGGTCCTGGAGGGCATAGTGGCAGGGCAGATGATAAAACCTAGAAAATCTCCACTTCATCAGAATAGCTGACACTCAGACCAGATATTTCATTCTCATCAATACCACCACAGACCTGGAATTTGCTCCCTGAACTGTTCTGACAGTGCCCAAGTAAGCTTCAAGTTGTGCTTCCAGATCCATCTGTCTACTCAGGCTTTAGCCCAGTTGGCATCCTTATGATCCCTCAGTTTTCGATATGGATTAGAAACGCCATTTAGAATTGAATAGCTGTAAGATTTCTAAAATGTAAATGCTCAAAGAGGAAGTCCCCGTGATGAGAAGGGAGCTATTCTAGGGTTAACTGTGAAATGCAACTTTTTGAGATAAATAAATGTTGCGTTAATAGAGAGTTCTCATGTAAGACTAAGCAGATGCTAATGATATAATAAACAGCATTTATGTCACAGCAGAAGGTTTGTGACTATTAGTGAAAGGCATGAAAAGAGGCCAGTCTACTTTCTTGGGCGGCTCCACTCTAGTTAAGAAAATTAATGGCACCATGAAACAGATGTAAAATGGAAGCCTTACTTATCAGTGATGTTCTTTTCAGGAAACTTGAGTGCTGTCTATTTAGCAAACTGAAAACTCTGGCTGGGATCCATGATGGCAGCTGCTTTCTGAATCAAATAGGGACACTCAGACTTGGGAGAATAACTTCTAAGGGCCAAAATTGATGGTTCATCCAAAGTTCATGGGGGCCAGCCTGATCAAATGAGCTATTCAGAGAAAGAGCTTCTAGACTGGATCTCATAAAGTTGACTTTCTGTCCTTTTCATATGGCCATTACACCCTGACGTGTCAGAGTAAGGTACAGCATTATGGTGCTCCTACTCCATTGCTGAATTTTGAAAAACTCTATTCAATTTTGCTTTATATGAAAACTGATTATTTATACTCCCCCAAGTCAGTAAATATATTGTGGAATCAAGTGAAGGAAACACAGAAAGCAGCTATTCTAATGAGGAGATAGTTTTTTTTTAAGCAATGTAAACTGTGGTATCTGCCATAGTCTGTGCTTCACATTTGGGAGCTTATGGTATGATATTCTGGCTAGTCTAAATGCAGTCTCGCTTGAAAAAATGACTCACATTGTGGTCTCTGACTTATTTGCTGGTAAACAAATCTTCTGAGTCACAGTTCTTTAGGTAACGCTTTCACTGAATGCTAAGGGCATCACACAAACCTCTATTTGGAAATATGGAAAGATAATTCACCTCAGAAATAACAAAAGGCAGCCTCCAAAAATGTCAGTGCACAGTTGGAGACTTTTGTGAAAGTATTGATGGACCTAAGAATAAGAGTATCCATCTACTAGAGGAAAAAAAACAAGATAGAAATAAAAAAAATGCATAATTCTAAGATGTTGCTTCTTGCTATGGGGTATGGATGGCTGTGTTCAAGTACATGGATACTGAGTCAGGAAATTCAACCAAAGAACAGTCAAAGACGGTAGAATAATGGCAAATCAGAGACTGGGGTGAGGGGGAAAGCTCTGTTCCAAAACTAATTTCTTTTCATCATTGAAAGAAACAGCAAATGTGCATAAGCCTGGCCAGTTGAAGAAAGAGCCAAAGGTCATCTACAGAAAGTTTCAACAATGATCGGCCTATTTTAAATCTAGCAGTTTTAATAAAACATTATAGTTAATGACTATGGAACTGTGTGCGACAACAGAATGAACTTGAGGACAGGGACCTTTTCATTTCTCTCATTGTATCTCCAGTGCCAAGAATTAGGGCCTTGAATCTGTCATATCCAATTGAATTCATTGGGTGCCATGAAGAGACTACAAAAGACAAAGCATCAGACCAGAGGCTTTATCAATGCTCAAAAAGAGTTCTATGACCTCCTTGAACAAAGTAAATGGAAAAGAAATGAGAGAGGTGTCCCCGGACAAAATGTTTACATCTTGAAGAAAAATCAGTTAGAGCTAACAGCGGTGCATGCCAGCCAAGGAACCAAGTTATATTGGGTAGCTGTAAATCGTCTAGCTGTGACTGATGAAAGTAGCATTGAATTAAATAAAGAATTGGAAGCCTCCGCCCGTAGCATATACAATCTACAATTACTGTCAAAAACATTTCAAAGTTTGGGCAAAATATATCCTCAGAGATTTACAGTTATAAATGATGCTTTGAGACGCAAGTCCTACACAAGATCTCATGACAGAAGATGACAACATTTCCATAACCAGCCATATGAAGAATTATCAGTCAATTTCAGGTCTGTCTCTCCATGCTTTGGAAATCAGTGTTTGCAGCAAGAATTAATCAATACTTTCCAATCAGTCATATCTTGACAGAAGAGCAAAATATATTCAAGAAAATCATTTTATGTTATAAAAGGGGGAAAAAAGGCCACCTATCGATATTAGTAGTCCATTGTTTTATGGTCTTAGAAATGTCTTAGCCATATTTTCCTGTTTATATTTGAGCTTCGTTAATCAAGACATTTTATGAACCAAGATTTCTTGGTGGGAGACAGAACACTGGGATCTCCCCTCTCTTCAGTATATTATGGATGATCAGAACAAAAGTGCCGAACAATGACAACTTAAAAAGCAGGTCTGTAATAGGTACGGTTAAGAGGAATCTGTTTTGGACTTGCATGCCCTTTCAATAACCCCAGGGTAGATGAGTACCTTCACCAATACATCTCAATGAAATGAATATTATATAACAGAAACCAGATGAATATTAGGTGTACTGAATTGACCAATGGTCTCCAAATTAACTGCTCAAAACTTTTTTTTTTTTTAAAAAAGCATCATGAAAAACCACCAGGGATATGTGACATTATTGTCTCATCCTGACCAGAACCCAAACCACCAACAGCTGGATTCATAATACATCAAGGACCTATGATTAGTAAGTGTGGACACTCCCTAAACCAAACACACACCCACATCCTAGCCTCTTCATAACTTACAGCCTTAGAGAGCTGTTTGCAGCTCAGAGAGTTTAAGTAACATGCTCATGGTCACTGAGCTAGTAGATATCAGGATTCATGAATAGTTAAGTAACGTTTGGCCTCCATGCCTTCTTTTTAGGTACCAGATTCTCTTACCTACTCAATTTCTCCTGTGCTGATGCTATTCAAATCATTCAGACTAAGGTATTAGGAGTTTTATACACCCTGTCTGTCGGCAGGCTTTATATTTGAAAACAGGGCACGTAGAGGGAGAGATTTAGAATAAAGGGAAGAATACTAATTTGGGGATTTCTTATATCAGTTGATGGAAGTTTTTGTGTTCTCAAATCACACCATGCAGGTGAGCACCTATGCTTTAAGCAACTAGATCTGCACATTCATGTTCATTTATGAATTTTGTTTTGTGCCCAGTTTCGGATGAGACCTTAGTCTACAAGAACCGGTATCTCCCACCGCATCCTGGGCCACGTCCAGTCATCCTGATGAATATCTGGCCATTGGACCCACATGGCTCTGGAGGAGAAAGTGATGCTGGCGACTTTGCACAGCCCTTCCTTACTCAAATCCAAGTCAACCACAAGTCATGTCATCATCTCCTGATGTCATGGTCCTCTTCGAGAATGAAGGACAAAACACAACACCTTCTGAAGACCTACAAGTAGATCTGTTAAGATTTCAAAATATTACCTACACAGGACAGTTGCTAAATTTACATTAGAGAAAAGGATTATTGGGAGATATGAAGAAGCAATGAACAAAAAGGCAGACATATACCAGAAAATGCGACTCTGTTTCTGTCCAAGTGCTTGGTGGCTGCTTCTGAAGCTGCTGCCAACTTGTCGGCATGCCCTGGCTTTGAATGTTGGAACGTCCCCAGCCACGTGCAAAATCTATACTCATCTTTTTACTTTGAAAATAAGGCAGCTGAGCTCTGCTTCAGGTTGGCAGTTGATACAGCAAAATATGTTTCCCAAAAGGCAGAGCACTATAGGTTCTCTCCAAAAATAAACCCAAAATAGAAAAGAAAAATCAAAACCAAAACCCCAGCAGTGGTTAAGTTTGAAGAATGCTGCAATAAAACATAGATGAATCTATAAAGGGGTGGCATGAAATTTAAAGTGGGAATGGTGAATTATCAATACCTACAAGACACATCTTGAGGGACAAATTTCTTGGTGGGAGCTTTTGCCTTTGAAAGAATCCTAGAATCTATTTGTAAGGACAAGGGTTTGCTGGGCAGGTGGCCAGCAGAAGAGAGCACATGGGCAACATGGTGGCCTGTACCTGAAACCCATGGGAACTGATGGTATAAAAATGCTTTTTGGACTGCTTAAAATCATGGAGGAATCAGATGGTTACTAGCATATGAACTTTTTGGCAGGGCAAAAACCCACCATTGCTGGTAGTATGTGCAGCGAAGAATGCACTTGGCCAAAATCAGAGAAAGTAACAAGGAAGAAAGAGAGAACAGGAGAACTGAGGGAAATGAATCACACATTATTTCATTTTAGGTTTCATTAGATCATATTACCAGAGTATATATGTAGCCTTTACACTGTGTGGCTGGAAATGCTGAATACTTTTCTTGTTGTTATTTGGTCATTTCAGGTGTGTCAGATTCTTCTTGGACCCCATTTGGGGTTTTCTTGGCAAAGATACTGGAGGGGGTTGCCTTTCCTTGTCCAGCTCATTTTACAGATGAGGAAACTGAGACAAACAGGATTAAGCGTCTTGCCCATGGTTGTTCTACAGCTAATAGATTCCTGTGGCTAGATTTGAGCTCAGGAAAATGAGTCTTTTCGACTCCAGGACCAACACTCTATATACTGTGCCAACTAGCTGCCCCATTAGAAGGGGCTATTAACATAAAGGAAACCATATGGACAATCTGAGTTAACACATTCATCATGTCTGGCAGAATAAGATCTACTTTCTCTAAGACTGTAAGTTATGGACAGGTTGTGGTGTAGGCATATGTTGGTGGAGGGAGCGTCCACACTTATTAATCCATGTGTGGGTGGTTTGAGATCTGGTCAGGATAAGACATACCAATGTCACAGCACTTCTGTTGTTTTCTGTGATACTTTTTAAAAAGTCTTTTGTGTTACCAAAGAACAAGATTTTCAGTTGCTGTGATTTCTCTTTTCTTTAAAAGTCTGTGTTTTATTTCTGAGTGATACCATGGCAGGGCTATTTAGAGGGCCTTTTGTATTCAGGACATGCTCTATGATATAGTAGAAAGGTTGTTGGATTTCGAATCAGAGGACCTAGATTCAAATACTGGCTCTGCAATTATTAACTATGTGAGCCTGGGTAAATCACTTAACTTTCCTCATCTGCAAAATAAGAGTTTAATACTAAATGACAGCTATGATCTCTTGAAGCTCTAAATCTTTGTAAGATTGGCCTGGATATTTTGATTTCTCACAGTCATTTTAAGGATGAAGGAATTAAGAGAATGCCATAGGTTGCCAGAAGCCACCCATTTTCATAGCTGACTTTAGTAAAGGTGTTATCAGATGGAGAACCCTCCTTCCCAACTCTGCTAACACCATTTCTCAGGTTTTGACTTCTCAGTTGTGTAGGGGGAGACTTCACCTGACTTATGATCTGAGGAAATGCAATCTGCTAAATGTACTATATTACCATGACCCCAAATAGAGGCGAGTAGCCTTGTATTGAAGATTGAACTTTGAAAATGCTGCTAGAAGCAAATGTTGGAACTAAGTGCACTGAAGAGCTGAAAAGGACTTATTCAGTCTTTGCACACGAGGAATCTATCACCATTTAGAGAAACAAAGTGATTTGTGCAAGGTTATACGTTTACACATGGCAGAGCTGAGACAAGAAGCCAGGTTCTTGCATTCCCAGCTTCTTCCATATTTCTTCAATGCGGAGGTCTTGGTAGTATTCATAGGAATGAAACATACCCAGAAATCCCAAAGAATGAGGTAGGTGGGCTAAAGAGAAGCAGGGCTTATTTTAGGATAAAGCCCCAGTTTGGGGGTCAAGTAAATAGCATAGTAGATAGAGTTCCGGGACTGGAGTCAAGAAGACTCCTCTTCCTGAGTTCAAATCCAGTCTCAGACACTTACTAGCTGTGTGACCTTGGACAAGTCACTTAATCTTGTTTACCTCAGTTTCCTCATCTGTAAAAGTAAGCTGGACAAGGAAATGGTAAACCATTCCCATAGCTCTGCCAAGAAAACCCCAAATGGACTCATGGGGAGCAGACAGGATTGAAAAATGATAAGCAACAACAAAACCCATTAGCTTCTTTTGCTACGTATACGTGAAACTGAGAAAATGCCCATTTTAAGAATCTGTATCACAGTCCCAATACACGACTCTAAACTGGCTGAAGATTCTGTAATCTGATTCATGCCGGCTGCTATCTCTGAATAAAGACTGAAAGACTTATGAAGGTGGAAGACAAGATTACAAAAGTCGACTGTAATTAAGTTTATGATCAATACCAGAGTTATCTTCATCTTTACGGATCTTGAGCTTGACGAGGTCCTCACACTGCTGGAGAATCTGAACTGCGTCTTCCATGGAGCAGTTGTCCAGTCGGATGTTATCGATGGCCAGCAGTTTGTCCCCAAGTTCTAGGGTTCCAGTTCTATTAAAGGAATGTTAACAGATGAAAAAATTAGTGGGCCCTTAAGTGGGCTGTTTCAAGTATCATTAAATATAATGCAGATTTTTGAGATTTTTTTTTTGCATTTTGGAGGGGGGAAGGTAGGGCAATTGGGGTTAAGTGACTTGCCCAAGCTCACACTGCTAATTGTGTGTGTGTGTGTGTGTGTGTGTGTGTGTGTGTGTGTATGAACTGTCTGAGGCTGAATCTGAACTCAGGTCCTCTTCACACTAGGGTTGGTGCTCTATTTATTGTGCCAACTAGCTACCCTGTATAATGCTGACTTTGAAGGAAAATAATTTTTCAATTAAAAATTGTCTTTTGGTTTACTTTTTTTTTTACTGTCTTTTTTTAGGGGGGGGATGGCAGCTATGACATTTAGCTGCCAGCTATTAAAAATATTAAATGTATTACTCCATTCAATAAACAGCTAACTAATTGATTTAGGCACTAGATAGACTGTACTCAGGGGAAGATCTCAAATGCCACCTTCTGCATGAGGCCTTTCCATGTTTCCCTTCTGTCATTTGACTATTCCATTTTAAGGTTACTTTCCTTCTATTCTGTATCAATAGTGAATGCACCTGCTACATGGCTAAAGCCCATTGGGATTCAAATGGAGTTATTTGACCATGCCTTAAACCAGTGATTCTCAACCTTCCTAATGCCGCAACCCTTTAATACAGTTCCTTATATTGTAGTGACCCCCAACCATAAAATTATTTTCGTTTCTACTTCATAACTGTAATTTTGTTACTGTTATGAATCTTAATGTAAATATCTGATACACAGGATGTATTTTCATTGCTATGAACTGAACATAACCCACAGGTTGAGAACCGCTCAAAAACCCAAATCACTCTCTTACTGATGGACCAAGGTCTCAAAGTGAAAGTGAATAACAATTGTTTCTGTTTTGGCCAAAAACCCCAAGAGTCTTCCCCTTCCAGACTAGGTCGTTTTGGGTTCTTTTTAACTATGTAAAAGAGGCATTCTTAGTCTCACTTCTTACCTAACCTTAATCATTGAATGGGCTCTGCCTCAGACAAACTGAGACCTGTTGAAGGCCTTAGCTTAAAAAGACCAAGATCTTCCATTACATCTGGGGCCACCTCCAGTCTTCCTGATCACTGGGCCCACATGACGCTGGAGGAGATAGTGAGGCTGGTGACTTTGCACAGCCCTGCCTCACTTAAACCCAATTCACTTGCAAGTCATGACATCACCTCCCTGATGTCCTGGTCCTCTTGGAGAATGAAGAACAAAAAGCAGCTGCCTACTAATTTACATGTTATCTCTCCTTTCTTCCCCAAGTTTGTCGCTTAAGGGAATCAAGCTGGTTTCTTCTTTTTATCTTCTTTGGTATCCATAGTGCTTAATGCAGAACTTGGCACATCACAAGAGCTTAATCAATGCTTACTAATTATTCATTGATTGGTTGATAGTCCTCTTTCTACTGCAGAAAGGGGCTGCATTCTGCATTGGTTAAGGAATGCTTTGCAGCTTTATTTCTGTACCATACTCTTGTCAATCCCTCAGTGTAGGAGGAAGAATTAAGGGAAGACTCAGGAAAGTGAAATATGGAAGTGGTGCCTAATGGCTTTACTAGTAACCTGTTTGCTTTGGTTTGGAAGTAATCAGGATTAAGTGACTTGCCCAAGGTCACACAGCTAGTAAGTGTCTGAAGCTGCATTTTAACTCAGGCCCTCCTGACTCCAAGGCCAGTGCTCTTTCTACTAGTTACCTTACTGCCCTTCTACCAGTGATTGGTGACTGGGAAGCCTTTGTTATTTCCAACTATGCTCAATGAATCACATGCATTTCTGGGATGCAGTGACAAGGGGTCCTGCTATGTGTTCTGGGGCTTATGGAAAGCAGAACAAGCGTTACTTAGCGACTGGAAATACCTACAATGTTCCAAGTCTGAGAGAAGCATTTTAGGGAATAATTTTTTGCTCTGAATCCAAAAGCTACTCCTGACTTGGCTTTGCTTCCTAGCTGAGACCCTTTGTGCTTACAACACAGGCTTTGGCATCTATCGTTGGGTCTCACCTCAGGTTTAGTGGGTTTCTGTGCCAACCAGAGCGTGTCTAAAAGGTTCTGTCTGTCTGAGCCAGGGAGGAAAGAACCTAGCATGGGGTTGGGATTTTCTGTTATGCAATTATCTCTATGGGGTAGCTGTCATGAGAAGAGCCAAGCTCATCTTTAGGTCAGAGAAGGTTGGATGGGAAGTGAGCAGACAAAAAGAACATATGTTGGACCCACAGCAGGGGAAACATTCATAAAAAACTCCTTGAAAGGATGACTGAATGAGAACTATGTTACATAGAGAAATCAGTTATTGGCAGAATAGAGGTCCAGTTAGTTGTTGGTCTGAGGCACAGCTAGGTCTAGGCTAGCCGATCGGATGGAAGAAGTTTGCCCATTGTCTCACCTGTGAGCCACACTGCCTCTCTTAATGTCTGAGATTACAAGGGGATCTCCTGGTTTTCTACTGGCTGGTGCTATAAAGAGAAAGAAAAAATAAATTAGCAACATTTAAAATTGATTTTACACATAAAACTATATTCCTTTGGCTATTTTTTAAAAAGTACTGTGTAGTTTGATAGATAGTATAACTGTAAATCCTGATTATTACTCTATAGTGATAAAGCTTTTAACATGTCCTAGTAAGTGAATATTTAGTTTCACCGACAGCAGTATTTTGTCCCCACCTGGTAGGATTTGGACACACAGCAGTGTTATCATCATCATTCAGAGTTACAAACAAAGCTATTTAGTCTCATTTATAACAGTTGACTTTGAGTTTTCTATTGTTTCAGGCACTGAAATCACATCAATAACAACAACAGTGATAATTTACAGAGCGGCAAAAGTCTTTATATATGGTATTTCATTCATATGCTAAATATTACAAGTTACCTCCCCTGAATGCTATAATATAATGAAAGAGAGATCAACTCCAGCTGGGCAGGGGAAGGAGGAGAATGGGATCAGAGTAGTCTCTGCCTTCTGAGATGGATTTTGAGGGATGGGCAAAATTTAAACAGGTAGAGTTTGGAGGTGGGTGGCATATTCCAGGTTTGGCGATTATTCCTAGTTTCCAACAAAGCACAAGGCAGAGAGGAGAGGGAGATGGCCTCAGATTCAGGAAGACATCAGCTGACATATTGTTGGACAACTCTCTTAATACTAGAAGTTGGTAGAAAAGTGGCCAATTTGCATTGGTAGAGGGAGGCTATTACCAGGAGTTTCCCTATACCTGTGAAACCATAGTCTGGTCCCTATCTCTATTCTTCCTACTAAGTATACAAAAGAAATCCCCATCATAATAATGAGTTCAGAATAATTGCTCCCTGGAGCAGGTTTGTATAATTCTTTTATGCTATGAATGACCAAGTTTTCGTGACTTCCATTCTTACCATATTTCAACACTGCCTCTTTTGCTGGGCATAGGTCATACAAATCAAAACATAACTCATGTATCACGAACAAATATATTTTCTCAGAATCTGCCAATATATTTATAAAACATTTTGCCAAGATATATAACCACCACCCAACAATCAATAGCTTTTCAAAAAAAAAATTTATGTTCCATTGACCTGGCCTCTAATCAAAACCAATAGAGAAGGAAAGACAGTAAAGATCGACTCTGTGACCTTTTAACCAAGGGAAGCATCCCCAGAGACTTTTTAGAAGTTGGTGCATTTATGAACACAAGTGAAACAGTTGAGAGCATGCCAAGTTCCCCAGGGAAATTACAGGGACACCTGTGTCTCAGCACTGAAGGACTTGTGTTTTGAGAAAAGGAAGCAAAATGCTCTTATTGTCCCCTGGTCAGGAAGAGCTGCTGACTCAGAGGACCTTGGGAAGGGAGCAGCTCTGGCCAATGTCTGTCTCTTCCTTAACTAGGCTGATACCTGCCCAAACTGCTCTGGTACACTGTGAGTTCACAGAATCTGCAAAATGTCAATTCAATGCATATTGTATTTCTGGCACTGTGTTACACAGAATCATTCACCTGAAGAAGCTTATAGTCTCTTGGGGCGGAGGTAGATTAGAGAAACACACAAATAACCAGAATACAAGGTCAAATTAATAAAAATCAGTGAATAATACTAGTTAGAATTTTTGTATAGTACTTTAAAGGTGTGCAAAGCACTTTATAACTAATATATAATTTTATCATCACAACAACCCTGGGAGACAAGTGCTACTATTATCCCCATTCTATGGGGCAGACAGAGGTTAAAGTGACTTGCTCAGGGTCACACAGCCAAGAGTGTCTAAGGTAAAATCTGAACTCAGGTCTTTGTGACACCAGGCTTGACAGTCTATCCACTGCACTACCTACATACTAGGAAGTGTTAGAGGGAGGTATGAGAAAATCTTATTGTCAGAGTCTCAGGGAAGACTTCATTAAGAAAACTGGCCTTTGAGATGGGATGTATAAGGACAGATAGGAAGAGGGAATAACACACGCACTCTGCTAAGTACAAAAATCTATCTTTCCCTACAGGAAAGGAGGAGTGGAAGGGGTAAAGGGATGGTGATGGGGGGTGATAGAAGGGAGGGAAGATTGGGGAAGGGATAGTCAGAAGCAAAATACTTGAAAAAGGACAGGGTGAAAGGAGAGAGAATAAACAGGCTGGAAATAGGATGGTGGGAAACACAGTTAACAGTCATAACTAGGAGAAACATTTTGAAGCAAGGACAGATAGGATTTAGATCCACAGAAATTTAAAATAAGGATATTCAAGGCAGAGAAAAAAAGACTCAGCAAAGTCATGGAAGTGGGAATGCATAGGATGTATCCTGGGACAGTTTGACTTAAACATTAGGATGAAGGAACGACTCAATTAAATTCAATTCACTAAATTTAAATTTGTAAGAGTAGTTAGGTGTTGTAATGGGTAGAGTACCAAGGCAGAAAGACTCATCTTCCAGAGTTCAAATCTGACTTCAGACACTTAGTAGCTGTGTGACCATGGACAAGTCACTTCACCCTGCTTGCCTCAGTTTCCTCATCTGTCAAATGAGTGGGAGAAGGACATGGCAAACCACTCCAGTATCTCTTCCAAGAAAAACCCAAATGGGGTCAGGAAGAGTCAGACACGATTGAAACAACTGAACAGCAACAAATTTAAATTCACTGAATATATCGTAAGCTCTAAGGAGAAAGGGGAAGAGCAAGCCCAAAGGATAGGCTGGTGATTTATTATACAGGCTTTTCAATGTCAGAGTAAGGAATTTGGACTTTATCCTGTAAGCAAGGGGGAGATGATGGAGCATTTTGATCAAGGAGGCACATAAGCAGAACCGTGTTTTAATAAGATTATTTTTATAGCATAGTTAAGGATAGATTGGAGCAGGAAAAACTGGAAGCAAAGAAATCATGTGGATTGTGGTGGTCTAGGCAAGAGGTAATAAGGTCTTAAGCTAAGATGATGGCGGTGAGAATGGAAAAGGGAGGAGAAACTGATTGCACAGAGAATTTTTTCTTTGGAGAAGGACTCCCCCACCAACAAAGATTACTGTGAAAACCTGACTGAAAATGAATAAAAGATAGGACAGGGCTTCTTGAGGTCAGATACTCAGTTTCCTTAAGGTCTGAAATGATTTTTTAAAAAAACTGGATAGTCAATGTAATTTGGTACGGCTGCCCAAACGCCTCATGTGGAGCCCCAGGGAGAAGCCAGAGCATAAAATGAGAGAAATGGGCATCAGTGATTGAAAATTGTTCAAAAGCCTACCCTGTGAAATCTGCTACATTACATGAGGCAGTGCTGTGGGCCTGCAGGCAGTGGAAAAGTATGCACAATCTTTTAGGTGATTTTAACAGGTTTACTACTTAGCATTACAGGGAAACATACAGAGGAATTACAACAAAAAAACAAAGGGGAACTTTACCAGTTGCAGGGGTTTTATTAGTTAATCGTAATCCTCTATGCATATTCTAGGAATCAGGCCTTCATCTTGTCCTGACCTTGCCCCTTTTTCCTCACAAGCCCTAAGCCAGGACAAATTCTGTGTTGTTCATTTATTTTTCAGTCATGTCCGACTCTATGTGACCCCATTTTGAGTTTTCTTGGAGAGATATTGGAGTAGTTTGCCACTTTCTTCTCTAGTTCCTTTTACAGGTGGGGAAACTGAGGCAAACAGGGTAAGTGACTTGTCCAGGGTCACACAGCTGGCAAATGTCTGAGGTCAGATTTGAACTCTGGAAGACGAGTCTTCCTGCTTTGGCACTCTACCCACTACACCATTTAACTGCCCTTTAAATTTAGTGAATTTAATTTAATTGAGCCCTTACACCAGGCTTGGTGCTTGCTCTATGCACTGTGGCACCACCTAGCCACCTAGGTTTCTAGCTAATGTGGATTCACATAATTGTTGAAACTGTTAAGAGTTTGGCCCTTCTAGAAACTTCTTTCCTTGATATTAGCTCAACTCCTAGATGCACACCACCTAGACTGGATGATCTATTGCCAATCTTGATGTCTTAGCCTTCTCTCTTCTTCAGCCCCAGAGATGGCAAGCTGATGCAAGCCTTCATCACCTCATGCCTGGGTCACTGCAATAACCTTCTGGTTGGTTTCCACACTGCAAGTCACTTCCCACTCCAATCTGTCCCCCACTTAGCTGCCAAAGGGATTTTCTTAAAAAGCAAGTCTGACCACTCTACTAACTAACAGCTTCCTATTACCTAAAGCAAATTTACAAGGCACTAGACTGCAGGTTGAAAAGCAAGTATTTTCTTCTTTGCCTGATGCAGATGAGTCTTTGTCCTGGATATTAGAAGTATAAGGAACTTACTGTTACCTTGCTTACCCTAGACTAGGAGTTGTTTGGTACGAGGACCAGGGACATCATTATGTGATGGGTTATGTTTTGACTTGTGCATGAATTGGATTTAAGTGAGGCAGAATTGCACAAAGTTGGCAGCATCGTTCTCTCTTCCAGAGTCTGGAGGCAAGACAAAGTCAGGACTGGTCCACTGACATTGACATCTTCAATGATTGTCTAAGCTCTAAGCATTCCTCAGCACCTGCTTGAGCCTTAATTGGAACAAATTGTTCGCATCTGTCCATTCTACCAGGGGAAGTCTTCACGTGCTTGGGGGTAGACCTCCCCTTAGTTCAGAGGCAGGTTTGAGGTCTGGGTTTACAACCTGGTTTAGTCCATCTGTTAAGGCAGTTTTATTGGAGTGTGTTTCCTGCACATCCAAAGCTTCTTGGCACCATAGGTGAAAGTTGGGTCAAACTTAGATACCAAAAGTAGAAGCAACCTGGAAAAGGTCTCAACAAGCCCTCCCACCAGAGGTGCTAATCTCCACCTACTATGTGCTAAGTCTAGGGGATACACATGAAAACAAAGACAGTCCCTGTCCTCTAGGATTTTACAAATTAATGGAAACTTATTTTGTTTTTAAAAAATATTTTGAAACCTGTATTTCAATGTAATTGGTTTCCAATTCTAAGAATTTTATTTTTTGCATTTAAAAACATTATTCTGAGACTGCCAAAGAGGTCCATGACACACAAAAAAGGTAAAGAACCCTAGAGTTTTTGACCATGGATGTACAGGAGCTCTGTCCTTGGTCCCTGGCTCTTTGGATGAGAAAGATCATTCCTTTTCTGGCCTCCAAAGATTACTTCCTGGGCTTAAGTCATCTTTCAATATTCAAAGATTCTCTCCCTCTCTGTTCCCTTCTCATCTTTCTTTCCCTCTTCCCTGTTGCTCCCTCCTACAGAATGAATGAAACTCATCTTCATATTAAATACAGGAATATTAAGTGTTTCAGAAAAAATCAGCATATATTTGTTTTTAAAAAATCATAGATTTTGAGCTGGAAGGCAACCCCTTCATACTGAAAATGATGAAACTAACACCCAGAGGAGGAATGTGATGTTACTTGTCTAGGGTTACACAGGAAGTCGATGGCAGAGTCAGGATTCAAACTGAGGGCTTCTGATTGAAAATCCCAAGCCCTTTCTACTAAATCAGTAAGGTTCTCCTGAAACTATGAAATTCATATGATACATGAATGAAGGTTCTGTTTTCCAGGTTATATTGTTCAAAGTAGAAGAAATTATCTAACTTATATGGGTTATTTAACCATTTGCTTTAATTGGATTATAATCAAATATATATATACATATACGTGTGTATTTATATACATATATAAAACACACACACATATACACACCCACCCACATATCATGCATCTCTCTCCCTCCTCCTCTTCCTCTTCTTCCTCCCCTCCTCTTCTTTCTCTCTCTCTTCTTCTTTTCCTTCTTCTCCTTCTCCTCCTTTTCCCTCCCCCTCCCCATTCCTCCCTTCCTCCCTCTTTCACAGATAAGAAGTGAATTTAATTGCCTTTAGATGGAATTGTGGGCATAGGTTTTGCTATAAAATCAGCAAAAATGGTAACAAACTTTCCTTCTCTTACTTAAAATACAAAGAGGGTGGGAAAAGGGAAAGAATTATAGATTTGTTTAGTCTTTATCAGCAAAACAGTTTTGTGACTATATCAAGAAACAATAGGAAGCTTCAGCTTTAGTTAGTCCTAACAAATAAGCCCCAAAGTAAAAGCCTCATCTATACACTTGTTAAAACAGAAAACACCACATCTTTATCTTAGTTGTTCAGCATCGATGGGGGAATGGCTTCGCCAAAGAGATTATTCCTCTTTCTGCAGATCTGAACTCTTTCTTAGAAAGATACGCCCACATAAGTCACAGGATGCAGAAAGTTCTCAGGAAAAAATATTGCTAGATGGTTTGATGCAGCTTTTAACTTGTCACTGGAAAGAGGGATTCTATATTCAATTTCCCTAACCATCTAGTACAGGTCAGAGGCACACAGAGATCTGAGTGAAATTCAAAGGGACATGTGGAAGAAGAAGTGAAATTGGTATTTGATTGAAGAGAGCATCAGTCAAACCAGAATGTGCCCTCTCAACATCTATCCTGTGTATTCTCTTTGTCCTGCTGGGCCATTTCACTTTCCTACAAATAAAAAAACCAAACCCACAATGCTATAATAAATCTCGGTATTAAAGCAGTAGCATCAATAAAAGGGATGTCTGATGCTAATGTGCTATAAACATCTCATCTGGAACTTAAGAAAATTAACCTAAAACTGCTCACCACATTCAAAATCACAGTGACTCATTTCCGAGTTAATTAGGTATGGCAGAGTGAGCAGTAAACCAAGTGTGAAACACTTTAATGAGGTGTTTCTCAGAGACAAGAGCTTCCCCTCTGAAATACAGAAAAAGTTTTGGTAAGGGGAAAGAGTTGTGTCCTCAGAGGGAATGAAAACTCAATAGGAATGTTTGTTCTGCTTTTCTGCAGCCCCATTTCTGGTAGAAAATCTAACACGATCCAGAAGTTTCCTCGCTGCCCCCCTTGTGTCAAATTCACAAAACCTGATTGATTAGGAAACAGAAATTTTATTGAGTAACAAGAAAATCAAATGGCACAAATGCTGTAGGCCTTTCCCAATAGAGTTTAAAGATTTATAACGTTATCTCCAGGCTAACATCAAATAAAGGCCCATACATGGGGTAGACATTCTGCACGCTCATTATATATGCATCGCTTGATGTCTGTTCAATATCTGTCCATGTTACTGGAGTCTCTGTTAGACGGTAAACTCCTAGTGTTCAATACCTGAAGACCATCACATGCAGAAACATGCTTTGGGTAGGCATGAAAATGAATTCTTGTCAAGTTCAAGATCAAATTCTTATTCTTCACTAATAAAGTACAAATGCCACTCAAGAGAAAATATAAATTTATAGTGATGGTAATTAGTCAAAGCGAAACCTTAAAACTGCCAAACAGTCACTCATTTAGCAAATAAACCTATGATCTCTGCTATTTATCCTGCTACAGAGTAATATACTTCAGAGCTATGCCCAGGGTCCCATTCTCATTCAATGCTAGAAAAGATTTGGGATTTTGTCAGTATGTATGTTCCTTGGACAGAGAGAAAAATCATCTTTTTCCATGCCTTAATAGAAGATACTTCAGGAATGGCTGCTGTCGCCTTTCTTCTTTCCCTGTGCCCACCTCTAGGCATCACCTGGCAAGTGACCAACCTTCTGGAGATAAGTCTTTGCACAATTAACTAAGCTCGTCCTTGGACGACAAACTGCTTATCGCTGGGCCCATACTTGAACTGTTTCCATCCTGGGAGGCCCTACCAGATAGCGTGCTCCACTGACAGAGCCTTTGAGGACGCCACGTTCTTTTCCAAAATCATAATGAAGCATTTAATAGAGGATTATCTTACTGTTGGTTAAAAAAGTGCATTTTAAGAAGTTCCTAACAGTCTTAATTTATTTTTCATCCATACTTCATTCTAGCTTTTTGGAAATAGGGATAGATCGCTTAACTCTCCTCTCCCCCTTAACCCAGCAAAACAAACTGTTCTCAGGAAAGAAGGCAGCAAGGAACCCACTCAACAAGGTCAAGGTGGTGGCTGAGAGGATTAATAGGACTGGGAGTTTTTATTTCAAAATTGACCTGTTTATTAAGAAGGGAGATCACTCCCAATGACTATCAAATCTGGCTTAAAGTTTAAAGTGCAGAAGGTACCATTTTCTCTCCCATTCACAAGGCAGTCTACAGAGAAAGCAATTACATATGTGAGTTGATCAGAAATTGTAGGGAAGTCATAGGGAAAATACACAGAGGACTTCTGTTCTCTCTTGCAGGAGCCTAGAAATAGCTCTCTACTCTCTCTGCACTTTCTTTCCCAGTGGGCACAGGAATTTCTTGATGTACTACCATCTCTTCTGCTATGGTTTTCTGTTGGGCTAACCCCCCTTACCCCCCACCAATATGATGGTCTTTGGTGTCTCTACCAGGACACTGGTGGAACAGGGCATTCCTGCCTCTCCCTTTCCCTCCTCTGTGTGTGTATGTATATCTATAGGTGTGTGCAAATATGTATATATCTATATACACACATCTATACCAGGGGTAGGGAACCTGTGGTCTCGAGGCCACAGGTGGCTTTCTAGGTCTTTGGGTGCAGCCTTTAGACCGAGTTCAAGTTTTACAGAACAAATCCTTTTATTAAGGGGATTGGTTCTGTGAAGTTTGGATTTGGTCAAAGTGCCACACTTGCGGACCTAGAGAATATACACATAGACATATACATGTATACACACATAGATTTAGGTAGCTACAAAAAGATATAGATTTTTTTTCTCCTTTTCTTCATTTTTTTTCATTCTTATATCTGAGATTTAGAGCTGGTAGGCCATGTGACTTCCTGCCAAATAAGCCAAAATGGACAGATCCTTAAAAAAAGTACTGATTTAAAAAAAAAAATCTAATTTAATTTCATTTGAATGTTTGTGTGTCTTTAGAGTTATAATTAAGAATTTGCAGTCTTAATTTGTAGAAGCTATTTTTGACAGTTACATGTTTCTACTGAGCCAGTCAAATTGAGAACCGCTTATTAAATAAGTACTTTCTAGACGCCAGGCACTCTGCTAACAAATACAGGAATAAAGAGAAAGGGACAAAAAGCAGTCTCTGGTCTCAGAAAGCTCAGTCTGATGGAGGAGACAGCATTGAATCCACTATGTATAGACATGACATACATAGGATAATCTGGAGAAAACTGAATTAAGGGAGACTGGGAAAGGCTTTTTGAAAAAATGCTGGGATTTTATCAGGGATCTGAAGAAAGCCAGCAAAGCCAGGAGACAGAGATGAGGAGGGTTAGCTCTCTGAGTGGCATGGGGGACCACCAGAGAAGACATATGGAGTTGGAAGATGGAATAGGTCCTGAAAGGAACATGGAGGGCCACGGTCACTGGATTGCAGAGATTGTATTCAAAGTCCATTCACTAGTAAATTCTCATTACTTCTCCAACCCCTGCGCATGCCCAGTGGAAAGTCTATCGTACTACTAGATGACCCCAAATAGCTTCTGGCTTTGGAAGGGGGCTCCAATGAGCTGTCCCTGAAGCAATGCTCATGCTTCTTGCTTTATTAGCAGCATCATTTCACGAATGGTACTATTACAATATCATGTAAGCACCATCATGAGCAATAGCCCAACTTAGCTTTGCAAACTCATCTCTCACTGCTATTTCCCATCATACACTCTCTGCTCTAGTTAGACTGGGGCTGGTCTTCATTTTCTGAACACGACTCCTTCTTTTAGGCTCCCGCTGCTCCCTCTACTACGTTCTTCTTCCCATATCTGCCTAGTGAAATCCTGCCTGTTAGAGCAATGGCTAGAGGAGCCAGCGGAGCTGGAAAGTGGGGCACTCATTTGTACACCATCATCATCATTTTCAAGATCATTACAGATCTATGCAGTATATGAAGGTTTGATGCTTTAAAATGTTAGCTGAATTGAATCCTTTGTGTCAATTCAATAGTTAAAATATTTATTATCTAGAAACCAAGGAAAAGATCTCAAATCCTATATCCTATTAGGAATTTGATTTATATTATATTAGGGTAAATAAATAGCCTAGGTTGCTAAACGAATCATGAAGTTTCTCCACCCAATAACCATTACCTACTAAAAAAACAAAAACAAAAAAACAAACCTTCCAATGTAGTGAGCAATGTCTCTAAGACAAACGGACCAAGGGAGGCAGGACGATGTGGTAGAAAGGATAGTGGTTCTGAATTGAAGGACTTAGGTTTAAATTCTGTCACTCATGTGTAACTTTCTAAAGTCACAACCTCCCTAGGCCCAAGTTTTCTTATAGGTAAAACCGGGGGGGGGGGGGGGAGGTTAAATTAGATGGCTTCTCTACATTCTCTAAAATCAGTCTCATGAGTAGGTAGCTAATGTTGATAAGGCTAATGTTTCACAGAGAAAGTACCAAGGAACCAAGGGAATTATTGAATTTTTGAAAATAAACTAAGGAAGTAAAAAACCAACAGAAAGAGGTGGAACCAGACAAAAGCCTTGATAATCCTACTGCATTATATATTTTTTATTATCCAATAACATTTTTTCAATAAAACTTCTTATTTTTCAATAAAACTTCTTGCTTTTGCAATCTCTTTCCCTCCACAGTTTTCTCCACATATTCTAAGATTTTGGGAAACTGCTATCCTCACACAAGATACTCTTATCT
The DNA here is from genome assembly GCA_028646575.1 of Pseudocheirus occidentalis. Classification (NCBI taxonomy): domain Eukaryota; kingdom Metazoa; phylum Chordata; class Mammalia; order Diprotodontia; family Pseudocheiridae; genus Pseudocheirus; species Pseudocheirus occidentalis. The sequence goes on along the minus strand of CM053597.1, from coordinate 202,650,867 downwards.
CCCGAATGAGCATTTTCATTGGCTGTCCCTCAAGTTTAAAATGATGTCCCTCAGGCAGTGAGAAAATGAAATGGATATAGCACTGGCCCTGGAGTAAGGAGGACCTGAGTTCAAATTAGGTCTCAGACACTTGCCACCTACTAGTTGTATGAATTTGAGCAAGTCACTTAACCCTGAATTCCTCCCTCAAAATTCTCTCTCCTTGTCTCCAGTTCCTCGTTTCCTGGGTTTCATTTGAATTTCAACTAAAATTTCATCTTCTGCATGAAGCCTTTCCTGGTTCCCTTTACTGCTAATTAATGCCTTTCCTCTGAGATTATTTCTAATTTGGCCTAGACTGTAAGCTCCTTGTTTCCATGAGTCTATAAATTCTTCGAGTGGGAACTGTTTTTGTCCTTATTTCTATTTGCAGTATTAAGCACAATGACGAGTGTATAGTAGGCACTTAATGAATACTAGTTGACTTGACTAGACTTTGAGCTTGCCACTAGACCATGAGCTCCCAGACGGCAGAGTTTATCTTTTCTCCTTACATTGCATCTTGAGCACTTAGTACAGTGATTGGCACATAGTAGGAGCTTAAATTCTTTTTGACTCAATTTTCTGGAGTTCTTTATAGAATTGCAGAATCATGCTTTTCCTTATTTTTTTTAACTCACATGTGTTAAGTTTCCATTTTGCCCCTTTGTCTCCAACCTTGGTTAGCAATATTTTCTCAAGGCTGAATTCTATAGTCAGCCTTGGTTTATTTTCCACAATGGAGAATTTTTCATTACTTCTGTTCACCATGCTCTAGCTTACACTTTTATATAGTCTAGATAGGATTACTTTATAAGCAGAGGCATGGCTTACCACTGACCAGGGTGCTTTCCTCATTTGGTTTCCATGGCTGAATTTCTTACTGTCCTCATGGTTAACTTTGTTTATTGGCATTCAAAGCCCAGACGATCAGATGCTCCATGTCTATAACTCTATTGCGATACAGAATTCTCAGAACTGTTTTAGCAAGAGAATTATGTGTTCAGCGTCTAAAGGAAATAGGGGCATTAGAGGAATTTAAAGTGCTTTGTTCTTCATTTCTGTTTGTGTTTCATGATCATCTGTGTTGTAAAAGAATTCAGGGTCCATTTGTCACAGAGAGATGTTTTCTCTGTAAGGGGCACGGCTGTGCATACATGTAGGATAGCTAGGTTGGAAAGTCAGAGGCAAATAAATAAAGTATTTTTTTTACTACTTAATTTTGACTTGCAATTTTTACTACTTAATCAGAATTTCTATGGGTTTGATGATTTCCAAAAGCCATTTATAAGGCTCTGTTAAATAGTAACACACTTTGTATATATCTATAGACTACCAATACAGAAAACTGTTGTTGATCTTCTAATAAGTAAGACTTGTAACGCTTGTAAGCCCCTGGAAAATAAGACATTTCCTTTTTTTTTCTTTTATTAAACTAAAGGAGATAGTTTTACTTACAGCTTATGGTGATTCCAAGTTCCACACTGTGCTTCTTGGGGAGCTTCACATGAAATGTTCCACTGCTTGGAATTACAGACTCTGTAGAGAGAAACAAAGTGGATTTATAATATTTACAGGACACCAGGAAGGATATTGAGCACCAGCAAATGAAAATGCATTAGGAGTACTTGAATCATGATTGCCAATCATAAAAAGTGGGAATGATGGGAACAGGGGCTAACTTCTGTGAAATATACTCTGGCTCCAAAATGCTACTGACATACATATTTTATGGGATTATGCATGTCTAGCAATAATATTCCAATTGGCTTATTTCTCTTTTTCTAGTCTACTTTGCCAAATTCTGTCATTTGAAGCCAAAATGAAAGGTTAACTTCTTTGCAGGGACTTGCTAGATAATTTGAGCCCTTGAATTTTTAAATTCAAATGATTAATTTTAAAATAAATATATCTCCTATACCATTGCCATATAGGGTCTACTTAAGTCATCTGTGGTATTGATAAAAATGACATAAATTGTCTCTTTGACTGTCAGCTAGGTGGTCTGGTGGATAGAGTCCTGGACCTAGATTCAAGAAAGCTGAATTCAAATTTGACCTTAGATACTTATTAGCTGTATGATTCTGGGCAATTCACTTAACCTGTCTGCCTCAGTTTCCTCAACTCTAACCTATCTCCCAGGGTTATGAGACTTAAATTATTACTTAATTTATTATTCCACACTTTCCTCCCAACTGTCTCCTTATTAGCTCTCTAAATTGTTAAACTTCATGGGACAATGTGATTGAGCAAGTTGTTGACAGCGCTGAGTAAAGAGTTTCATGTTATCTGTCAATTTGAGGTGGTGCATTTATTCCACAAGGAAAAAAAAATAAAATTCACTTATTGATTGATTGGGTTGATTGTGAGGAAAAGAAAGCAAGCTGGAGAATGAAAAAAGAAATGTCAAAATCCTATGAACAAAATATGAAACATTAAATTATTACTTAAAGTTATGAGACTTAAATAATAAATACTTTATTATTTAAATAATAAATAAATAATACTAAAGAAATGATAAATAAATAAAAACTTGAATAATTGTAAAGTGCTAGGAACACAGTAAATGCGGCATAAATATGAGCTATTATTAAAGCACTTTGTAAACCTTAAACTCTACGAATGCAATTGCTGATGTTGTTATAGTTATTTTAAGAGCCTAGACTCTAGAACTGGAAAGAACCAATTTCTAATACCATTTATAAAAAAAGAACCAATGATAATACAATTTATAATACCACTGATGAGGAAACCAATAGAGAAGCCAACAGAGTCAGGATTCACAGTCGGGTCCTTCTTAACTTTTAATTCCATATTCTTTTCTCTATGCCACTGTCTCTTCCTCATCATTTCCCTTTTAACATTCTACAAGAATCACAGGACAGAACTGCCTATAGTAACATATATAGTAACATGAATGATTCTTCTTAAGCAGATGGGCCACTCTTCCAGGTTTATAAGTCACTGTGAAGATGGACACTGTCCACGGAAGCAGTGTTTCATAAAGCCTTCGATCTTCAACAATTCTCAGTTAATACCCCTTGTTGAAGTGGGAGAATCTAGAAGAGAAATCTGATTCTCCATGGCCCCTGGTAGCAACTTGAGAGCAGAGATAGTTTTACTATGGGACATTTGTTCCTAGCCCATAGTAGGGGCTACATAAAGACTTACTGAATAATAATAGTTATGTGCTTGAGTCACAGTACGGTCAATAAGAACAATAGTAAAGAAAGAGGCATTCTCCCTCTGACTTCCTACAGTTGACTTCTTCATCATCCCCTTAACTCCTCTGATGGAAACCTGTGGCTTTTCCCCCAACCTGCAGCTCTCCACACTTTCCTCCCAACTGTCTCCTTATCAGCTCCCTAAATTGTTAAACTTCATGGCCAATGTGATTGCGCAAGTTGTTGACAGCGCAGAGTAAATAGTTTCATGTTATCTGTCGCTCTCAGGTGGTGCATTTATTCCACAACGAAAAAAAAATAAAATTCACTTATTGATTGATTGGGTTGATTGTGAGGAAAAGAAAACAAGCTGGAGAATGAAAAAAGAAATGTCAAAATCCTACGAACAAAATATGAAACATTAAAGAAATTTATAATAATTTGCTTCTTTTCACTATTGTCTGTACTATGAGGGAATTCAGGGTCCCTTATTATAGAAAGATGCTTTTTCTTGGTCAAATGGTGGAAGAAGGCAGAGCTGGGATCGAAAGAAATGGGTCAAAGGAACACTGAGTAAAACCTGAGGGCCCATGTAATTTTTATGACTCCAATAGAATTTGCATGGGCATGATTTTCTTTTAGAAAATTTGTATTGAAATCTTTTGTTTTTAAATCACATCCATTCTTGAACGTATCCTTTCTCTACTCATTAAACTATCCCTTGTAACAAAAAATAACAATTAAAACTAAAAAAAACCCAAATCCAACAAAACCATTGTCACTTAAGCCTAACAACACGTGCAATATCCTATACCCTTACTTCTCTTCTGCAAGATAAGGGAGGGAGGTGTTCCTTTTTAAAAAAATTTTTTTCTTTTTGCTTTTTGGAGGGCAGTTGGGGTTAAGTGACTTGCCCAAGGTCACACAGCTAGTTTTTGTGTTAAGTGTCTGAGGCCGCATTTGAACTCAGGTCCTCCTGACTCGAGGGGCGGTGCTCTATTCACTGTGCCACCTAGCCGCCCTGGGGGGTGTACTTTTAAAATTTTTTCTCCAGGTCCAAGGACCTAGTGGTTTTCAAAAGCTATTTCTGAACCATAACAAAGCTTGCATAATTCTATCTCCTATTCCTAAGCAGCTATCATGATGACAACGGAGAGTCAAAACTCTCTTTGAAAAAAATTTAGCAATTCAGATAAGGAATGCTTGTCAAAGATCCAAAGCTATATGAAATATTACATTTAAGGACAGCATCTATTTCTGTCTAGCCCACAGGATAAAGATCAGTTATTAATTTTATTCTGGGTTAATTATTCCTATGATTCACTGGGGATGCTGTACAGAATTAGATTTAGATTTAACAAGCCTTTATATAGTGCCTACTATGTGCTAAGCACTTTGTACATATCTAATTTTGTCCTTACAATAGATGTTTTTATCTCCATTTTATAGATAAGGAAACGGACTCAAACAGAGGTTAAGTTACTCGTCCAAGGTCACACAGCAAATATCTCAAGTCACATTTGAATTCGGGTCTTCCTAACCCAAGAGTCAGAACTCTACTCACTCTGCCTAGCTAGCTCTATACAGGACAGAGCACTGGGATTGGAGTTAAGAGGACTTGGGTTTGAATTTTGATTCTATGTGAGGTTGGACAAGTTACCTTCCAGTCTAGGTATTACAAATGCGGGAGTAGGCTCGTAAACACTCTACAAGAAATTTCTCATTTGATCCTTACTGCATTACCATGAGGTAGGTAATACTGGTAGACATTTTTATGACACTTTAAAGTTTGGAAAGATTCTCAAGAGTTCATGGTTTAATTTAACGTTTTCCATTTTTTTTTTTATTCTGGAGTGCAGTTTTTCATAGGTCACCTAGTCAAAGGAATACATGGTGATTTCAACAACTTCAAGGTGCACTCTGCTACAAAAGCCTCAGTATTGTAAGAGTGCCATTTTCCCAGTGAGTTTACATAGCTACAAATTATGGACACTGCTATGAACCACAATCTCAGAAGAATCAAAATTATGGGTCACCCAAAGAGCCATAAAAAGATGCATAGTGGTATAAGCTTTTTGCATCATCCTACTATCATCAAGGAGAATCTGACTAGAAATGAAGGTGACTGAGTTGGTCATATGTCAGGAGCAAGGGCCAACACGTAAACAGAACAAGTGTGACCCTGGAACGAGGACTCTGCACCACTGTTTTTCTCTCCTTGAGAGGCAACGTGCCAGAAGAGATAAAAAGTTCGGCTTTAAGTAAAAACTGGCTGAACTCAACCCTTGATAACTGTATGGGCGTCTTCCTCCCTGAGACTCAGTTTCCATATTTGGAAAATGGGGGTTACCTATGTAATAATCTCTTGCAGGGTTGCAATTTTGAAGTAATGTAGGTAAAATAACCTTTTCAAACTTTAAATTGCCATGAAAATAGCCAAGTAATACTACTAGCTCATAGGATTGTGGTGGGGATCAAATTAGCTTAGTCACAATGCCTGGAACCTACTTGTTGTAGTTCAATGGTTTTTTAGTGGTGCTTGACTTTTTGTGGCCCCATTTGGAGTTTTCTTGGCAAATATACTGGAGGGTTTGCTATATCCTTTTCCAGCTCATTTTACAGATGAGGAAACTGAGGCAAACAGGGTTAAGTGACCTGCCCAAGGTCTCACTGCTGGTAAGTATCTGAGGCCAGATTAAAACTCTTTGTACTGCACCACCTAGCTGCCCTAAAACAGTGACTTAGCAGTTATCAACATTTGGGGATGGTTAGTTTGTGAAAATTCCAACAAAATTAACCACAGTAATGGCTTGAGGTGATATTTTTAAGTTACCGGAAAACACCATTTGATCTATAAAATTTTAAAAAGTCAAATGATCCCAAGTTGTGAACAAACATCAACAAATTAGCATCTTTGTGGAAGCTGGGGTTATAACCTGCTCTTTTAACGCAAGGGTGATTGTTTCATGTGATGACTGTTCACATAAACATATCTGCAAGCTTTTCTCATGATGGGTTTGAAAGAATCAGAACTAAATAGGGGTAAAGTGCTCCAATATGTTAATGTGGCCTTTACTTCTTAGAGATAATGGAGTAAATTAAGCAAATCAAATTTGAAAACAAATTATGTTTATTTGCTTAGCGTCCCTGTGACCATGATGTGTTTTCTCTCCACCCTCTTCAATTTTCTTCTTTTGTTGACATGTGTAATTAAAAGCACATTTGTGTAAATAAAGCCTTCCCCCCCCCCTTCTATCCAATTAATTGGCTTCCCCTCCTTAGCACAGCATGAGAACTGCCAATTCAGGACTCATCACCCTGGAAGAATGTATGAGATTAAAGAGACTGGCCTCACTGAAGAAAAGAGATTAATGGGGTAAGGAAGATGTGTTAGCTACCCTCCATACAACCTCCAATGCTTTGAAACATCCACTAATAAAGGGATGAAAAAAGCTAGTCTTGAAAGGCCTTTCACATGAACTTATTTCCAGAGCTAACTTTTCAAATAAAGTTATAGGCTTCAAAGTCCCATAGATCGGAATTCAAGAAATGACAATCTCTAAAGCAGTGAACAGGAATATTCATCTTCCTGAGTTCAAATCTGGGCTCACATACTTACTAAACTATGTGACTCTGGGGATGTCACTTAACCCTGTTTGCCTCAGTTTCTTCATCTGTAAATGAGCTAGAGAAATAAATGGTAAACCACTCCAGTATCTTTGTCAAGAAGACCCCAAAATGGGGCTGTGAAAAATTGGGCGCAATTGGAAAAACTATACAAAAATAGCAAAGATTCTTTTAAGCGTCTATGATGTTCCAGGCGCTCTACTGGGCGCCAGTGACATCAATATAATAAATGTAATAATCTCTACTGGACAGTACATCTTAATGAGGGAAATAACATATACCTAAGTAGGTACAAAGAAGATTCACATAGGATGGATGGGAGGGCACTAGAAGCTGAAATCAATGGGAGAGGCTTCCTGAGAAGATGGTGTTTGAGCTGAGTCTTAAAGGAAACCAGGTATTCTATAAAAG
>CM053597.1:202618730-202643147 GCA_028646575.1 Pseudocheirus occidentalis | reverse complement strand
AGGTGATAAGGCTGTGAACAAGAGTGGTGGCCGCAGCGATAGAGAGAAGGGGGCATCAGCAAGAGATGTTGTGGACAAAGCCATTACAAGATTTTTGCAACTGACTGGACATTCACCTTGAATGAGAGAGGAGTCAAAACATGATACTGAGGTTGCAAACCTGAAAGAAAAGGAGGATGGTGACGCCCATAATAGCAGCAGAGGAGTTCAGAAGAGGGATGGATCTGGAGGAAAAGATAATGAGTTCTCTTTTGAACATGCTGAGTTTGAGATGCCTATGGGACATTCAGTTCTCAATATACAATAAGCATATGGTCATGTGGTGCTGAGACTAGGGCTGGAATCATCTGCATGCAGATGGTAATTGAACCCAGGGGAGCTGATGAGATCACCAAGTGAGGGAATATACAGAGAGAGGGGATGAATCTGTGGGAAGAGACTAGAGGGAACAGGATCAAGAAGGGGCGTGGTCTTGGCAAGGAGAAAGGCCACCTTATGGCTAAAGACAGAAGGAAAGTAGGAGACAGAGACAGAAACACACACAAAGAGAGACAGAGACAGAGAGATGGGGGGCGGTTGAGATAAAGAGAAGGGGAAAAGAGGAGCCCCTGTAAAATAGCCTCAGTCATCTCCATAAAGTATTCTTGCTTGTTCCTTAGCAGAGGGGATTAGGGGAAGGATGTGTAGGAGATTTGATAAGGGAAAAGAATTTTGTAAAAGCTTCTATGGGGAGTGAGATAAGAAATCAATTAGAGAAGAATGAACGGATTGTCTCATTGCTGGGAGGGCCCAGATGAAGCTGGAGAAAGGTGGAACAAGTTGTGGTATATGATTGTGATGGAATACTGCTGTGCTATAAGAAACAATGGGCTCAACAATCTTAGAAAGACATGGATAGACCTGCATAAAATAATGAAGAGTGAAGTGGGCAGAACCAAGAGAACACTGGATAATATGATTTTATAAAGCAAGGTAGCACAGTGGATGGAGCACCCACCCTGGAGTCAAGAAAACTCATCTTCCTCAATTCAAATCTGGCCTCAGATAATAGCTGAGAGACCCTGGGCAAGTCACCTACCCTCTGTTTGGCTCTTACTTCTACTGTAAACGGGGATTACAATAGCACCTACCTACCAGAGTTGTTATCAGGATGAAATGATATAATTTTTGTAAAAAGTGCTTAACATGGTTATCTGGTATACAGAAGGGGCTAGATCAGCGGTTCTCAACTTCTGGGTTATGTTCAGTTTGTAACAATGAAAATACATCCTGCATATCAGATTCACAACAGTAGTAAAATTACAGTTATGAAGCAGCAACGAAAATAATTTTATGGTTAGGGGTCACCACAACATGAGGAACTGTATTAAAGGGTCATGGCATTAAGAAGGTTGAGAACCACTGTGCTAGATAAATGGCTATTTCCTCCTCTCTTCCCCCATTCCCTTATGTGAAATCTTCCAGCTTCATTCAGCAGCAGGGGTGCAGGAGGTAAGGAGAAAGGTGGGGAGTAAGCCAAGGCTGACCTTAGCCAAAGGATGAGTGGTCACAGAACAAGGGCTGATAGATGCATGAGTAGAGTACAATGTGGATTTGGACTGGGGTCAAGATCTGGAAGGGAGGAGAGTTAGGGAATGGCTGAAAATATGAAGGGGTGGAGGGATTAGAGAGAAGGTGCAGTGCAAATGGAGAATATCTTTAGGCAAAGAAATCAGGGTGAATAAAGGAAGATTAGAGTTATTTTTTTTAAGGAGGTGGCACATTTATGGCTAATGTTGAGGTACAGGCTGTGATCATTGCCATATATTTGTAAACGAGGATGGTGAGAAAATCACATGGCTTCATGGATGGGCAGCTATTTCACATCCAGAAAGGCCTAGGTTTGGCAGTGACCAGCCATAATTCCAAAGGACTCATGAGGAAGCATACATCTCCAAAGACAGAGCTGATAGTCCCAGAAGCATATTTTTTTCTTTCTTTTTCTTCCTGCCTTCCTTCCTTTTTCTTCCACCTTTCTTCCTTCCCTTTCTTTTTTCTTTGCTTCTTCCTTAATTTTTTCTCCTCTTTCTCCTTCTTTCACCTTCCTTTCCTTCCTTCCTTTTCCATTCCTTTCTTGCTTCCCCTTTTCTTCCAGCTTTCTTTTCCTTCTTTCCTTCCTTCCTTCCTTTTTTTTTTTTGCAAGGCAGTGGAGGTTAAGTGACTTGTCCAGGGTCACACAGCTAGTCTAGTAAGAGTGAAGTATCTGAGGCCATTTCCTTCCCTTTTTCCTGTCTTTCATTTCCATCTTTCTTTCCCTCTTTCTTCTTTCTTTTCTTCCTTTTTCTCCCATCTTTCATTCCTTCTTTCTTTTTCTTTTTTCTTTCCTGTCTTCTCTCTTCTTTCTTTTCCTCCTTCTTGATACAACAAATGTGTGAATTTGTTTTTCATGATGATACATATTTGTAACATGTTTTCTTTTTCTTCTTTTTGCTTTTTAGAGGGGGGAAGGCAGGGCAATTGGAGTTAAGTGACTTGCCCAAGGTCACACAGCTAGTAAGTGTTAAGTGTCTGAATCCAGATTTGAACTCAAGTCCTCCTGACTCCAGGGCAGATGCTTTATTCACTGCACCACCAGCTGCTCCCAATGTTTTGTTTTTCTTAACCTTCTCTACTGGCAAGGGACAAGAAAGAGAGTTTGGAACCGAACAATCTTAAAAAAAATGTAAAGAAAAAAAGAGATGGTTTAAATATCTCACTTTGGACACACTGACAATGGACCCTCAGTGTGGCCCTAAGTCACTTAACCATTCATTACTGTAGAAAATGTGCTAAGACCAGAAATAGCAGAGAAGGGGTCGATCTCCATTGGCAGAGTCTGTTTATCTAAAAGTTTTCTGTACTAATGACATCATAGTATAGTCTCTATATGTTGAGTTCTTTTCAATAAAAATTAAAATCTAAAAAGAGAATGAAGGGGCAGCTAGGTGGTGCAGTGAACAGAACACTGGCCCTGGAGTCAGGAGGACCTGAGTTCAAATCCGACCTCAGACACTTAACACACACACACACACACACACACACACACACACACACACAACTAGCCATATGACCTTAGGCAAGTTACTTAAGCCCAATTGCCCTCCAAAAAGAAAAGGAATGAATCACGGTTCATCTCTTGACAAAAATAAAAGTAAAGCCTTATATTTGAGACCAAAATACCAACTGCAGAAATACAGGATGGTTGAGGTGCGGTTGATGTGAAAAAGACCCAGGTGCTCTTGTAGAATGCAGCCTTCGGATGAGTCTATAGCGTGGTGTTACCTAAAAAACAAGTGTTACCTTTGTTGTAGTTCAGTCTTTTTTAATTCTTCATGACTCCATTTGGGGTTTTCTTGGCAAAGAGACCAGAATGCTTTGCCATTTCCTTCTCCAACTCATTTTACAGATGAGAAAACTGAGGCAAATAGGGTTAAGTGGCTCGCCCAGGATCACACAGCAAGTAGGTGTCTGAGGCCACATTTGAACTCAAAAAGTTGAGTCTTCTTGACCCCAGGCCCAGTGCTCTATCTGTTGTGCCATCTAGCTGCCCCAGTGTTATCTTAGTATGCCTTACTGGAAGCAAACTATTCAGAACAAGAAATTTTATACTCCCACAGCAATGCTTAAAGTGCTATTACCTTTATAATGACTATAAATCCTTTGCATTCTGCTTCCATCAGACTTTGCAGTATTGTGTTCAGTTTGGGGCACCATGGTTTAGGGAGGACATTGACAAGATGGAGTGGGCTCAGAGAAGCCTGAACAGAAGCATGGTGAGGGGACCGAAGACCCTGCTGTAATTGGAATTGGTGCTGTTTAACCTGGAGATGTAATAGCTGCCTTTGATTATCTGATAGGACTAACATATGGAAGAAAGATAGGCCTTGTTTTATGTGGTCCAAGGGCCAAAGCAAGACCAAGGATGTAAGGCAAGAGTTAGATCTTGGCTTCACCTGAGAAAAGACTTTCTAACAAGGGCAGTTGGCCATGAGCAGAAAGGGTTGCCTTGGGAGGCTGGGGGATCTCTGTTATGGAGGGTCTGCAAAAAGAAATTGCTGAATGTTACAGAACAGATGAGGGTTAAGATCAGGTTTGGACCAGGAGACCTCTGAGGGCCTATTTCTCTATGCTTTACAGGTACAATTGCATCAGAGAGCGACACAGGGAAATGCAGCTCGTGGTCATTCCAACCCAACAGCTGACAGACAAGCCAGAAGCTTTGGAGAGACCTGTTGGGGCTGATGACCCCCTTGTTCTCTAGAAAAACCTGCATTTTTGTTCCTCATCTAATAACTATTTCCTGGTCTAAATTCTAACCAGTTTCCTTCTTGTTTCAGATACTTAGTTATTTTTTTTTAATCTTTTCAACTAACAATCATTTATTTTCTTCCACTCCCAATTTCTCCATATCCTCATATTGGTTAAAAAAGAAAAAAAAACACCCTTGTAACAAACATGCAAACCAAATTCTCACATTAGTCATAGTCAAATATGTAGTCTGGGGTCTTTATCTGCTGTCTTCTCTGTTAGGAGATGGGTAATAGACTCCATCAAACACTTATCCTTTGACTTTTGAAGAAACTCTGGTATTGACCAGGCCTGGGGCTTTTGGTTTATACTTCTTTCGGCTCACCACATGGACTATGCCTGTTTCCCCAGGAGAGGGTGTCCCTTGACTTGTTCCTGACCTTGCCTCATCCCTGGCATGGATTGACTCTGGACAGAACTATGGGACTCACTGAGAAGTGACTTGTCACCTACAGGCTCCTAAGCTTCGGAGGCTGCCTTGTGAGCTGCATTTATTTCTCTGAGATAAATAAAATTCTGATCTAGGAGGAAGTTGGGATCTGTGTCCCTGTCTGTCCAGAAAAGACCCTGACCTCTCAAGTCTCTTTATTTGGGTGAGCAGGGGCTCCCTATTACAGAGAAGGTCAGTTTATTCATTGTTCATTACAAAACGTGCATCAGCCACTGCAAATTCTCAATTGCCTAGATCAAAATAGTTTTTGTGATGTTCTACCAAGCGAAGTACACTGACTACTCTCTACGTGCTGTCTCCTTCCCCCCTTGTCCAAATTAGCTCTCTATGGGACAATTTGGAGGGATTTCTTTAGAATCTCAAGGATAGTTTTAAATACCTCATTCCCCCTACTCTGACTCTTCTTCCCCAACTGCAAGCCAGAAAAATCATTATCTTTAATAGGGGCAAGAGGCTGTGACAGCCCAAAATTGCAAGAAATAAATAATACTACTAATAATTTTTTTTTGGTCTACTATATCACAATGCTGACTTCATGAGCTTGTAGACCATAAAACCACAGATTATTTTCAGAACCAGTATCTCTCCATTCTACCTCTATCTCCTACTGATGAGGGTGTCTATTTGTACGTGTTTTCAAATATTAGAATTTTATGATTCTATATAATTCTATGATACTGCACTATAAAATTTAGGAGAAGCTCTGTGGTATGGAATGGTGATAGGAAAAGAAATGGGTAGAGGTAGAGATGAGGCTAATGGGGTGACAAATCCAAGATAAATGCTCCAGGGAATTGGATCGATGAACTATTGGGGCTGAGCACCCCTGCTTGGGTGAACCTTAAAGGACAATCAGGTGCTCTAATCTTGCTTCTCATCCCAAAGGTCATCGTGGTTCCCTTTCCATTAATATCATCTGTTCCTCTGACCAGGATGTCTTCCCTTTTTTCTATTCAGTAATAAATACAGCTTTTTGGAATTTTTTTTTATCATTTTAAAAAATTCTGGCAAACAAGAGGGAAATTTAACTCTGGAGTGATGGCGCTCCTTCCAAACTCTCTCCTCCATCCCCTTTGATTGAAGCCAAAATCGACACATTTGTTCAACAGCGGGTCTCTGTACATCAAAGAGTATTCATAGAAACAGATGGGTAGAAATGCAGCTGATAAAGTAATACATGTTCAAAGGACAGAAACAGGCAGTTTTCAAGGGAAGAAATACCAACTGTCAATAATTAGCTGGAAAACTGTTGAAACGTTCTAAGAAAAATACAGATGATCACAACACCGAGGCACTAATATCCACTAAATTGGCAAAGATAATTAAAAATGATGGAATCCAATTTTGGTGCTACTATGCAGAAATAGACCCAGTCCCATACTGCTGATGGGGCTGTGTAATGGTGCAATACATTTTGGGAAATTAATATGATAATAACTATCTAGCACTTTAAGATTGTTCAAGTATTTTACAGATATTCTATCACCTGAGCATTGGGACAGGTCATGTGAGATAGATAGTATAAGTCAGGGCTGGGGAACCTGTGGCCTCGAGGCCACATGTGGCCTTCTAGGTCCTCATGTGTGGCCCTTTGACTAAATCCAGATTTCACAGAACAAATTCCCTCAATAAAAGGATTTGTTCTGTAAAACTTGGACAAGTGTGGCCCTTTCTCTGAGCCCAAGTTTTATGAAGGGGATTTATTTAGTTATTTATTAAGGGGATTATCCTTTTATTAAGGGGATTTGTTCTGTAAAACTTGGGCTCAGAGAAAGGGCCACACTTGAGGACTTAGAGGGTCACATATGGCCTTGAGGCCACAGGTTCCCTACCCCTGGTATAAGTCCTTAACACGTGTCTGTTTGATGATTGATTTGATAAGTTAACATATATAAAAATATGTATTTTGAACAAAAATATAAGTAACTTGGTTCTCTATATAATCATTTAAAAAATTGTGTTTAATTATTTGAATGTTTTTGTTATCCTTACCAAGGTTTAGAATCTGTTTGTTTTTTGGGAGGAGAGACAATCAGGATTAAGTGACTTGCCCAGGCTCACACAGTTAGTAAATCTCTGAACTTAGGTCTTCCTGGCTACAGGGCTGGTGCTCTATCCATTGCACCATCTAACTGCCCCTTAGAATCTTAAAAAAACAAAAATAAAAACCAAAAAACCCTCAAAGTTCATTGGGAATGTTGCCATAGGAGGTAGATAGGGAAGGAGAACCTAGACAGATAACAGGAATAGGAACCCCTCCACTAGAGATCTGGTTTTGAGAAATGGGGGTGGGATGAAGAGAGAGAGCAGGTAGAGATGGGTCAATGAACCCTTCAGGGTATAATACACCACAAAGGCTTTTTAGTCTTATCTAGGCTTGATTCTTAATTAACTTGTCCAGGGCGCACAAAGCTAGTAAGCGTATGAGGCTAGATCTGAACTCAGGTCTTCCTGACACGGAGTCAAGTGCTTTATCCACAGCTTCAACTACTGATACAGGGTTAGCCAAATTAGAATGCCAATATACACACTGACCAAACCTGGTAAATATGGCTCTTACTGTTATTAAGAATAACAGTAACAACATTTTTGAAAGAAGAAAATCTATAAGATGCAGACATGGAAACAAAATGTTATGGTTGTATTTGACTACTTTGTATATGTTGACATTTATCCAATTAATATCAAGGGTTCTTGAACTTGTTTAAAAGTATTTTTGTTAACTATATTGTAATATAATTAGTTTTCATCATAATCTTATGTATTTTATTTATTTTAAAATATTATTCTGAGAAGGAATCTATAGGCATCAATAGGCTCCCAAAGGGGGCCAGGACAAAAAAAAAAAGCTAACTCCTGGTCCGTATTTCTGCTATATATTATTTATGTACATACTTCTGATCTCCTTCATTAGAATGTAAGCTCACTGAGTGGAGGGATCATTTCATTCTTTGTACTAGTATTCTCAATGCTCATCACAGTATCTGGTACACAGGAGGTACATAATAAGTGCCTGCTTGATGACTGATTTGTTAACATCAACAAGTATAAAAATTTTAATCAAAACATTTTAATTTAATAAAAATTTAATAATAAATCTAATAATTTAATAACATTTAATAATAAAATTAATAAAAATTTAATTTAATAAAATTTTTAATCAAAATGTAAATACATTGGAGGTTATGGTTTTCCATATGATCATTTAAAAATCTGTATTTTATTATTTGAATATTTTTGGTATTGTTACTAAAGTTTAGAGTCATAAAAAATGAACCCTTAGACTTTATTGCTTTATTGGGCATTTTGCCACAGGAGGTAGGTAGGGAAGGGTGATTTAGAGAATAAGAGTAGGCTTCTGGATGGGCATGATGGAATTAGCTTGCTGCCAAGGAAACCCCAGTCTTGGGCTGGTGAAGTTACTTTTGTTAGTCCCTATCAGTCCTATTCCTATCTGACCCTGGAACTGGTGAGACACAGGGATCTAGAACTAAGTAGAGGCATGGGTGACCATCCCAGGGAATAGGCAGGAAAGATGGAAAAGGATCAAGAGGAAATAAAAATTTCACGACAGGAAATGGCAAGAGGAGGGTTTCTTGTCTATGAATGAGCTAAAATATTAAGAGACCTACAGAGTCATTCACCTTCTACGAATTGTAATCTTCAGAACTTGTGAAGCACGAGATCTGGGCTCTTTGATTGCAACAGCTCATATCTCTGTAGTGCTCTACATACAGTTTTCCAAATGCTTCATTATGGTAACTCTCTGAGGTTGGTAGGTTGCTTGGTCATTGTCCTTCATTCTCAAAGAGAACCAAAATGATATCATGAAGTTGGAGTCAAGGTACAGACTGTGGCTGATCAAACCAATATGAACCTAGAAAGCTCTACCATAGGTTGGACACAAAATGAATGGAATTATAATGGAATTATTGGGAATTTCCAGTGTGGAAACTCCTTCCATCAATACAAATCAGCATCTGCTCATCAATTTTTAGTCTAAAAGAGTTGTCTTAGGTCACTGAGAACCTCAGTGACCACACAGACAGTACACGCCAGGTCTTCCTTACCCTAAGATTGGTTACTCTACTTTCCTGCTCCTTTAGCCCCATTTTGCAGATGAGAAAATTAAGACTCAGAAAAGTTACCTGTCTTATATGAATTTTAGATAAGACATCGTTTTTGCCTTCAAGGTGATGGCAAAAGTGTTGGCTAGGGTCATGGCATTCAACTCATGGTAGATACAGAGCTGCTTTTGGAGTAAGGAAGACCTGAGTTCAAATATGATCTGACAATTTCTAGCTGCGTGACCCTAAGCAAGTCATTTAACCTTCGTCTTCTTCATTCTGTCAGGGGGGATGTTGAATGGGGATAACACCATCACCTATGTCCAAGGGTTGTTGCAAAGATGAAATGTGATGACATGAGTAAAGGGCTTAGCACAGGGCATGGCACATGGTGGGCATTTAATAAATTCTCATTCCCTTCTCTACCTTTGTTCTTTTCCCTTGGCAACATTTCTGTCTGTGAAGATTACCAGTGACTGATAACAGGCTGATGTTTTGATTGAACATATAACCTTGCTTGTGTTATCACCACGGTCTAAACAAATCTGCCCACACAATGAATGTGGAACACCTGTTAGCCACAGATAAAGGCAAAGGATGATCTGTGAAGCATCTGTATAATAACTGGTACTCTCTAAATCTCATTCTTCACTCTAGATGTGGGAGAAACAAGGTTTATGTCAGCCCACTCAGGGAAGCATTATGAATCCCTTCAACCCTTCCCTACAGTGCTATCATGTGTGCTTCCGAGAAAAATGATTAGAAAGTGATGAGGTTGTCTCCCTTTCCATGACTGGGAGATATCTATAACTGTCTATTTGAGGGAGAATCAGGAAGAATAAATGTTACCTAATGTTCTTACTTCACATATATATCTACTCTTGGTTCTTCATCTAGTCATTTTTATTTATTTTCAGATGCTCTTATGTTGACTTCTTAATACATGACTAAAGAAATGCCCGATTCAGAATGACACCCCGAACTCAAACAAATAAAAAATACTCCCCACGTAAGTAGCTCTCCCCACACTAAATAACAAATATAATTCACATTCAGTGTGGTCCTGACAGAGCCTTTAAATTGGCAAACATCATGCATCATACCTGCAACATCAAACTCTATTTCCAAAGTGACCTTGCTAGTGATGGAGGAATCTCGAAGAAGTTGACTGGCTTCCTCAAACGTGCTGTCTTCAGTCGGAATTCCATTGATGGCCATCACTCTGTCTCCAATTTGCAGTACTCCACACCTAAATTCACAACTATATATTAGAGGTCTGACACAGAAGAGAAAAGAGTGCACAATGACCAAGTTAAGAGCCCCAAATCAATCACATTAGAACTCTAATGAACCATGGTTGTAATTCAGTTCGTTTTGCCTACTGCAATCTGTATTGTACAATATTAGGTTTGTAGCAGGTGCTAAAGCTAACGGTGCCTTGCACAAATCCAGGCAGTGGCCAGAAAAAAAAAGTAAGAAAGGAGATGAGAGAACTGAAGTGTCCCAAAGAAGTAATGAATAATTCAACCTGGTAGTATCTGCTATGATTGGATCTGAACTAATACACAGCAGTGATGAATGTGCTTTCCCCTATGGCATAAAAATTATTAAAGTTTAAACTTCAGAGATTTTCTTATGGATTTTCTCCCTTTAATTAATATAGCCTCCAGTCCCCTGATGGGAAAAACTGTGAGATAAAGGCACTGATGCTTGTTATTCTTCTCAGACTCGATCGAGAACATCAAATTTTATTGTCAGGACAGAGAGTTCATTACGGTCCGCATTTCCTGCATGCGGCAGTGTTCTATAAGTTAATAACCATCCAATGGTATGCAACACCAAACTTCCTTAGGAAAGCAGAGAAGACAGGTGCCCTCATCTCTAAAGGTCTCACCTTTCTGCTGGGCTGTCAGCTTCAATATAGGAGATCAGCGGAGGAGAAGACAAAGTCTCAGTGGCAAATACACTGCCTTGGAGCTGTATCCCAAATCCCACGACAGGATCAGCGGTTAGTACTACTTCTGTAGTTTCAGTGTGGACGACCTGTCCAGCCAAGCCAACAGTGCTGGAAGCCAAAGACACTATAAAGGAAAGCAGAGGAAAGGAAGGGACCCTTAAGCACAGACAGATCAAAGCAATACAGGTGTTTCAGGACATGTTTGCCTCCCTTAATGCTTATTGATACAAGTCTAAATTTGGGATTCACTAGCAAAAATTTCAGAAGGATAACAAATCTTCTATTGCTAACATCATTTTAGCTGGAGAGTCTCCTTCCTGGGGGGCTTCTTGATTTCTCTTTGTAGGGGTACACTCACATAGGAGAAAGAACAGTAAGAACCAAGAGGCATTCTAGTCTTAGGTTTGCCTCTAACTTCATTGTTTAACCTTGACCAAATCCCTTCATCTTATCTATAAAATGAGAGCTAGAGTAGATTACTTTTAAAGTTTCTTCTATCTATAAAATTCTATGCCCATGCTTTACTGAGTTTCCACAGACTCATAATTTTATTTTTACCCTTAGGGAGGAAACAAACAAACAAACAACAACCTGTTGACCCAAAGCCCAATGTCTGGGGACACCAATTTGCCTTGGTCCATAACCTCACACCATTTAAAAAGGAAATATTATGGTTGTATAAGCTCTTCTAATACCAAAATTATACCCATTAAGTATTCTCCTCCTCCCATTATTTCAAATGACTCTCCAACATATTTCCTAGAATCAACATTTGTTGCCCTAGGTAAAAGACCCTTTCGGTTGCTATCTCCTCTTGTATTTTTATTCTTAGCTAGTTCAGCCTTATCCCTGTCCCAAGCTCACATCATCTCAGCCAGCCTTATTATCTCCCCCAACCCTAACTCTGCTATCTGTGATGAGCAAACTCCACTTCTTCCTTAAGCAATTGGTTTCATCTCTTCCCTTTAGCTGACACTTGACTGTCCTGTCTCCAGTGAACGTGGTTCCTTTTTCTCTTCTTCCATTCCTTCTAACTTATGGGTAAAGCTATTCAGCATGTCCTTGGTCCTCTACAATTTGACCTCCGCTTATACCATCCTCTTCCCTTCCTGTTATCTGGCTGCTATCTACAGACATTGAGAACACTCTCTTCCTTCTTCATGACTTCAGTACCTGCTTTACAGATTTATTCTGTACCCTGTCCTCTGTCATTGTTTTCAGTGAGAAATTTACCTTCATTGCCATGGACCTCTTCATAGTTGCTGAATGTACTCGCCTCCATTGACCTTCACCCCAACCCCAACTCAATTTACCCATCTATATGTAGGACTTCAGACTTGTTCCATTTTCAACATCTCAAACTCTGAAATTTCTGTCTCTGACCACAATCTACCTTGTACGGCAAGTCTCCCATTCTCTCTTTCCTACTGAACCTGGTTTCTACTATTTTGACTTCTAGTTTCTCAACGCCATCCTCTGACTCTTACTAGCCTTTCTCTCCAACCTGGATCTGAGACCAATAGCAACAATATTAATAATACCAAAAATAGTAAAAAAAACAGTTGTTAGCATTTATGCAGCAATTTAAAGTATGCAAAGTGCTTCGTATTATCTCATTTGATTCTCACAATCATCCTGTGAAGTAGATGCTATTACTATCACCTCATGTACAGATGAGAAACTGAGGAAGAGAGAAGTTATGTGACTTATCCACAGCTAGTATCTGAGGCTGGATTTGAACTCAGGTCTTTTTTTTTTTTTTACTTCAAGTCCAACACTATTTAGTATATCATATAACTGCCATGATCCATGGTTAATAATTACAACCATATACTTGACTGAAGTAGAATAGAATGCCCTAGAACACTTTTTCCCTTAATCATTTGTTATATAGGCACAATTCTCTTTTTTTCCTTTCTTCATTTTTTTAAGCTAATTTATTTTTAGTTTTCAACATTAACTTCCATAAATTTTAAATTTTCTTCCCTTCTCTCCCTTCCTCCCTCCCCAAGATAGCATGCAATATGACATGGATCTACATATATATTCCCATTAAACAAAATTTCACATCAATCATGTTGTATAGAAGAATTATAACGAATGGGAGAAACCACGAGAAAGAAAAATAGTCTATTTTACTTTGCGTTCAGACTCCATAGTTCTTTCTCTGGATGTCGATGGCATTTCCCATCATGAGTCCTCTGTAATTATTTTAGCTCCTTGCATTGCTGAGAATGGCTAAGCCAATCAAAATCGGTTATCATACACCGTGGCTGTCACTGTGTACAATGTTTTCCTGGTTCTGTTCACTCAGCATCAGTTCATAAAAATCCATAATTCTCTTTGTGCTTTGCAGACATTACTTTTAAAAAAATGAAAGGTTTGTGGCATCCCTGCATCAAGCAAGTCTATCAAGTCATTTTTCCAGCAGCATGTGCCAAATTTTGCTAATTCTTGCGATATTTCAAAATTTTCATTATTAGCGTATCTGTTACAGTGATCTATGGTCAGTGATCTTTGAGGTTACTATTCTAATTGCTTGGGGGCACCATGAACTATGACCACATAAGATGGTGAACTTAATTAGTAAATGTTATATGTGTTCTGACTGCTCTATCAACTGGTCATTCCCCATCTCTCTCCCCTTCCTTGAACCTCCCTATTCCCTGAGATACAACACAATTGAAATTAGGCCAGTTAATAACCCTACAATGACCTCTAAGTGTTCAAATTGAAAGGAAGAGTCAATAAATGCGGCAAACTGCATTATTGTCTTAATTTAAGAAATTGCCCTAGCCACTCAATCTTTGCCTACCACCACCCTGATCAGTGGCCAGCAACGTCAAGTCAAGACCCTCCACCATCAAAAAGATTGCAACTCGGAATTTCAGACATAGATGATGATTAGTATTTTTCAAGCAATATTTTCTAATTAAGGCATGTACTTTTTTTTAGACATAATATAACTGCACACTTAACAGACTACAGTATAGTATAAACATAACTTTTATGTGCACTGGGAAACTGAAAAATTCGTGTGATTCATTTTATTGCAATATTCACTTTATTGCAGTAGTCTACAAACCTAAAAGATCTTTAAGGCATGCCTGTATCCGCCCTGTCAATGCCCAGGCCTGATTCATTCCTGCTTTCTTTGCTTCTGAGCTGTTAAAACTTGGGGAATGTGGAGGGAAGGGAAAGGAGGTGAGTCACAACTCTGCTAAATGGGTCTACTATAAATTTATTTTATCTAACTTCAGCTGACTCTTGCTGCTTCTTTTCAATTATTTTATTTACCTCCTATTGATTCCCTACCATATTCTTCTGGTCGCCTATATAAAAATTATCCACTTTTATCACATTCTAAATTTGCATCTCCAGCCCCAACTTCTCCCCCCCCCTTCCCCGTTCAAGTTTTACTGACATTTCAGACTTTACCGCTCTAAATTAATTACCGTGAATTAAATGTCGTTCCATAAAACTAGCCCTGCCCTTTGCTATCTAATCCTGCCTCAGACTCCTTCTGGCTGTGTGACCCATGACAAGTCACTTAACCTTTGTGGGAGTCAGATTTCTAATCGATAAAATATGGATGATGACAATAGCCCCTATTTCACGGGGTTATTTATTGTGAGAACCAAATGAGAAAATGCACAGAAAGTGCTTTATAAAACCTTAAAGCACCAGGTGAACGCTATTATTACCTTTTTTATTATTGCTTCTGCGAAAGATACTAGCATTTATCCAGAATCAAAAGTGGGGCCATACTTGACTCCGCCCTTTCTCTGGATCTGCTGCTATTCAGTGAGTCGCCAGATTCAGGCAATTCTACCTTCACAACATCCATCTTCATTCTTCTTTGCTCTCCATCCCTCTGTCACTACCCTAGTCCAGCCCTCACTGATTCTGCCCTGAACTATGGCAGTCACCTCCTTGCTGGCTGCCAGTATCTCCAGTTGGCTGCCTCTCTCCAGCATAAATGTGGCTTCGCAAAATTTTACAATATTCTTCCGAAAGGGTTAATAAATTAAATTCACAGTACTGAAAAATCACAGGTTGTAAAAATGTTCAAGGACCTTTCAGCTCTGGGATGCTGCAATCATCTCCAAAAATGTCTTGGGGTTTCTTGAAATTTGCAAAAGGAGTTTTTTTTTTTTTGGAAACCGCTACCAACCGATGAAACTCATACATACTGAATTCCTGAAACTTACTGTCTGTTGATGTTCACCGTAGGATACAGAAAGAATTAGGAAGAGGCCAAGAATGAAAAGATGAATTGGGGATTTCCGTATAATGAGGCAAAAGAAGGAATGAACTTATGCAAAGTACGTTTACCGAATTTCATTAACGCTGACCAGATAGTTAACTTGTAGAAGCAGAGGAAAAAGGCACATTACTTAGAAACCTATAGTTCAAGAATGTGGCCAATCAATTAAACTCCTCCTACAGTCACCATTTGATCAAAAGCAATTGAGTTTTGGTCTCAGTGAGAAACACATGTTTATTCACTTATTAAAATGGAAAACTTATTCTGGAAACTTTCTGCTTAATTTTTTTCTGCCCCAAATAAATTTCCATATATTCCTCACTCATTTTTGCTGGATCTAACCATAAATACTCATGTCTAGGCAGTGTGGTATAAAAGAAAAAACAACACAAATAATAATAACATGTCTACATAGCATTTTAAAGTTTGTAAAGCTATATATATGTGTGTATATTATATATATGTATATATATATATATATATATATTTATATATAAATCATCTCATTTGAACCCCACAACTTGGTGAGATGAAATTCTAAGATTTTAGTCATTCCCATCTTACAGAGAGTAAAACTGAGGCACAGAGAGTTTAAGCAACCTACTAATGGTCAGATGCCCCCATTAGACTTAGAGCTCCTGGACAAGCAAAGACTGTCTTTTACCTTTCTTTGTACCCTCAGAATTTAGGCATATGGTAAGCACTTAATAAATGTTTGACTGACCAATAAAGCTATGAGGTGTCAGAGGTGGGATTCAAAACCAGCTTCTTCTAACTTCCAGTCCAGCTGTCTATTTGCTACAACGTACCGTGGGGACAGATGTGGAGTCTGGAGAGACATGAATTTGAAACTTGTTTCTGACATCAGCTATATGGCCACAGACAGATCACTTAATATGTCTTACCCTCAGTTTCCTGATCTGTAGAATGGATAATAATATATACTATACTATACTATAATATAATACATAATAATAAAATAAGAATAATTGTATGACCTAGTTTTCAGGGTCATTGTTAGGATCAAATGAGTTAATGTGGTACTTGGCAGACGATAAAGTGCTCCTCTCATTATTATGTGTGTGGATGATAAACGTGGTCCTCGAACTCAAACATTCATCTCCCATTTCCACATATTTGCTTATTGTATTTCCCTGATGCCTGGAAGATGATTCCTTCACAACTCGGTGGATTTCTTAACTTCCATCAAGACTCTGCTCAGAGTCACCACTTCTTTGGCAAAGTCCTTCCCGGTCATCTCAGTTGTCCCATTTCTCAAATGACCTTGTATTTATGTATTTGTGTTCGTGTTATATTTCCCATCCTCCACCCCCATCCCAGAAGAACATACACATTTCTTGAGGGTAGGGGCTGTTCTCTTTTTACCTTTTATCTTTTTTCTCTTCTGTTTTTATCTTTATATTCTTATTAGCTAGTACAGAGTCTTGCACTGCAGGTCATTAAATATTTGTTGAACCGAGTTGTTGCCTTCTTTAAGGCACTTAAGTTTTATTTCATTCCACAGTTTTCTCTTTCTGTTCTCATAAACCTAGACTGTAAGCTCCATGATGAGAGAAGCCAAATCTTTTCTCAATTCTGTACTTTATCTCACCTCCAACCCCTCTAGGATAGTACTCTGCTTAAGGTATATCCCAACTAAACATATGATAAATTGAATTTTAAGAGGCAGCCAAATGGCTCAGTGGATAGAATGCTGGGCTTGGAGTCAGGAAGACCTGAATTTGTATCCTGCCTTAGACATTTAGGAGCTGTGTGATCCTATGCATGTGACTTACTTTTTCAGACTTTGTTGTTGGGTCAGTTCAGTCGTATCTAACTCTTTGTGACCCCCTTTGGGGTTTTCTTGGCAAGGGCACTGGAGTGGTTTTCCATTTTCTTCTCCAGTTCATTTTATAGATGAGGAAACTGAGGTAAACAGGATTAAGTGACTTGCCAAGGGTCACACAGCTAGTAGGCGTCAGAGGCCAGATTTGAACTCAGGTCTTCCTGATTCTAGACCTGGCACTCTATCCACCGTGCCACCTAGCTACCTTCTTTCAGTCTAAGTTTCCTTATTTGGGAATTGAGAGCATTGGATTTGATCACCTCTGTAAGATCACCTTCTGCTCTAAAGTTACAATCCTGGAATCTGCATGCATGGGCTTTAGGAAAGAGTTGAGAAAGGAAGAGAAAAAATAGTTCTTTATTCTTCCAAAATCAAAGTCCCTTCTAAACTAATTAAACTAAACTTTTAAATTGATTAATTAAATTGAATAATTTGAAATGAAACTTAATTAAATTTAAGTAATTTAAATTTAATTAATTAATAAATAAATAATTTTTAAAGAATTAAAAATTAATTTTGGACAATCTTAAAGGTTACTACACAGAAAGTACGAGCTTTTAAAAAGCATAGAAGATAATTCAAAACATTCAAAAATCATATCACTGCCTGACTCAATTTTTATATTTTGGAAATTTCTGATTTAGGGATCAATAACCTTGTTAGATTGGAAGAGATGCATCAGAATTAACCGATGAGAGGAGGCCATTGACCATGCATCCTTCAACTCTCTGGACTTAGGAAGAGGGGTAAGGATGTTGGTGTCCGCTAAAAGCTCCGTTTTCTACTTTGTGAGCACAGGCAGACAGGGCACTAGGTGAGAGGCAGCATTGCCAGGAACGTGCCAAAGAAACTGAAGGATTTGAGAGGTGGAAGGGGACCTTCATGGCCATCTAGACCAGCCCGCACAGGAAAGGAATCCTCGGTAGAATACAGTCATATAGACTCTACTTGAAGATCTCCAAGGAGAGAAAATTCACCCTCTCTCCACTTTTGGACAGTTCTTACAGTTAGGAAGTTTTCCCTGACATCAACCCAAATTAGTATTTTTGAACTTCCAAATATTGCTCTTGTTTTTGCCACCTGGGGCCAGACAGAACAAGCCTGATCTTCTCTCTATGTGACAGCCCTTCAAATACTTCAAGACAGCTACCATGGGCCCCCTGCGTCTTTTCTTCTGAAGGACCAAATTCCTTTCACTGATCCTCATATATCATAGACTCAAGGCTCTTCACTGTCTTCTCTCCAACTCATCAATGTCTTTGTTAAATTCATGGTGCCCAGAAGTGAAAACAAGTTTCTGACATGAGCAGAGTGCAGAGGGACTATAACCTTCTCATTCCTGGAAGCTGGGCCTCTATTACCAAAACTTAGAATTACTTTAGCTATTTGTCTGCCACATCCTGGTGCTGACACGCCAAGCTTGTAGTCCACTAACACCTCAAACTCTTTTTTCCAGATCTCCTATGTATTCATGCTTTGCCCACCCTATATTTGTAAAGTTGAATATTTTTTGTATCCAAGTGTGAGACTTCAAATTTTTCTCTTTATCAACATTTATCCCTAATTATTTCCAGATTGTCCCATTATTTATCTTTAAGTGCATCCTGAATATCACCATATTAGATTCAGTCCAATGCTCTAGCCTCTCAAAAGCCTTCTAGATCTTTAATTGGGCATGCACTGTTTTAACCATCCATCCCAACCTTTCTATCACTCCAAGAAGCTGCAAGCAGCCACATCCTGAAGAGTAAACCATCTTTGTAGACAGGTTAAACCAGGTTGAGGGTAACCAACAGCCTTCAAATCCAGCAGTGAGTCAAAGGGGTATTCTACCCCAGGCATGTGAAGACTTCCCTTGGTGAAATAGGTGGATGGGAATAATTTGTTCCAAAGGCCATGAAGATGGCTGAAGCAGGTACTATAGAGTGGCTTCGAGTTTGGTCATCAAAGACACTAAGTTCATTCATCACATCCTGGGCCATTGCCAATAGTTTTGACTGTGGTCTTGCCACTGGATTTCAACGAATTAGGAAGAGAGAAGAAGGTTAATGATTTTGCACCATCCTGCCTCACTTAACTCCAACTCATGTCCAAATTAAGACATCACCTGTGATGTCAGTGGTC
This sequence comes from Pseudocheirus occidentalis, assembly GCA_028646575.1. Classification (NCBI taxonomy): domain Eukaryota; kingdom Metazoa; phylum Chordata; class Mammalia; order Diprotodontia; family Pseudocheiridae; genus Pseudocheirus; species Pseudocheirus occidentalis. The sequence continues at coordinate 202,624,109 of CM053597.1, read as the reverse complement.
CTCTTTGAAAATGAAGAATGAACAACGAACTTGGGGAGCAAACCAGAAAGGCTTTTATCCAAGTCACTGATGACAATATTAAGCATCATAGGGCCAAATACAGAGCCCTGGAGTCACTGCTGACAAACCCAAATAGAAACCATTCAGAAGGATCCCAGTGGGCCACAGGGATCTTAAAAAATACATATGACTTAGAAAACGACATGTTAATATTACATGTTTCATTATATTTTTTATTTATTTTGTTAAATATTTCCCAATTACTTTTTAATCTGGTTAGGGAGGCACTGGGGAGTATTGACAGGCAGCAATGCAGAGGACATGTTTGATAACTCTGCCTGGGGTGTTCCTTTGGAGACCTCTTGCTATCTTGACATTAATAATAATAATAACAATAATAATATATAATACAACAATATATGATATAATAATATATAATATAATAATTATATAGAACCTACTATGTACCAAGCACTATGGCATTTAATCCACACAACCACCTTGGGAGGTAGGTACTATTATTACCCCAGCTGAGGTTCCTCAACCTCTACAGTTGAGGAAACTGAGCAAAGAGACATTAAATGACTTTTGCCAAAGGTCACAAAACTAGTATCTGAGGTTAGATTTGAACTCAGGTCTTTCTGAATCCAAGCCCAGTGCTCTATGCCACTTAGCTCCCCTAACAACTATTCTTTGAGTATAATCATCCAGTCAACTGATTGTTTTTTTATCTACTAATCCAAACCTCTTCATCCTTCACACAAAAATAGTATGAACTGTTTTATCAAAAGCTTGGCTAAAATCTGGTAAATTCTAGCCGCAGTATTCCTTTCACTTCTCAGTTTAGCAATCCTGTCTGAAAAGGAAGGGAGGTTAGTCTGGCACAGTCTGCTCTTGTTGAAGCCTCCATGCTGGCTCTTTGTAATCAATGTTTCCCTTTTGACATGTTTAACAACCGTCTCTTTACAGACTCATTCTAGAATTTTCCCAGGAACCATAATCAAGCTCACTGGTCTACAGCTTGCAGATTCTGGTTCTCTTCCCTTTTAGAAAACCAACACAACATTTATCTTTCTCCAGTCTCATCGTTCCTCTCTCATTTTCCATGATCTTTCACATATCACTGATGGTGGCTCAGCCATCACATCTGCCAGTTCTTTCCAAACTGGAGGATGTCATTTACGTGGTCTAGGTGATTTTAATTCTCTTATTGCCTTACATATCTTGGGGCATCAACTGGCTGTTAGTCATTTTTCTTTCATATAGTTCTAGGGTAGAAGTCATTCCTCTTTTCTGAGGAAACAGAAACAAAATAAAAATGGGACATCTCTGCCTTTGTTCTGTTGTTAGTTATCATTGTTCTATCTATCCTTTAAAAAAATGACTTGCAAAGTCACCGTAAAAAATGTATCACTGGAGGAGAAAAGTACCCACTTCCAGCACTTGCTCTTCTTTTTGCTGAAGGAAGTGAGGTCGGAATGATAGGGTGATGGGATGTGGATCCCTAAAAGGAAAAGACTATGTCTTTGAAAGCCTCCGAATTTTTCCATATATTTCAACAGCTCAAATCACTGGCACCTCATTCCAAGGCAACTGGTCCACTCCAGTCCACCTAGATCACCTAATCAGTTCACTAGATATTCCTTCCACTATCTCACCTGGCCCAGCCCAGACCACATATACTGGATATGTAGTCTGGATATGCACAGTATACATGCATATACTGGACTACTCCTTAATTCCATATAGATCAACTAGTTAGCCTATTTGACATTCCTTTAACGGTAGCACCTGGCTTACTCCAGACTAAATCCCTCCCAGATCTTTTAACTCTTCCTTTTTTGTATGTAAGTATCAATCTCACCCCCAACAAATTGCCAGTTCATTAGTTTGCTCTATTGGTGTTATAATAAACCTTGCTTCTGTGATTGAAAGAAGGCCTGAGTGCTTGAATTCTTTCCAGGGAAACTTACCCTGGACCCTGACATATTGGAGTTCCCTACTCTTCTCAGCCTCATATTCTCTCATATAGATTGGTTGTGGCAGTTTTATGGATTGGATCCAGTTTCTATTTCCTGATTTCTCTTCAGTGAAGTTGGGCCATTGGGTTTGCTCTCCAGAGCACAGCAACAGATGGGCTACTCCAACTTCCCACTACTGGTTGTCACACTCCTGCAAAACTTGCTTTGTTCCAGCAGCTCAGAATAGAAGCCAGGGAGTGCTGACTAGATCCATCATTTCTCAAGACTGCCATTACCTTAAATATGCATGCCTTCTTAGTCTGGAGAACTACAAATCTCCTAGGGTGGGGGAGTGGGGTGGGATAGGGTGGGAGGAGATGGTGGGGTGGGGAATCAGTTCTCAAACCTTTATTACACAAAGATGATAAACTACTTGGAGAGACTGGGGGCATTCTGTACAGGTTAGGGAACATGGGCAAGAAATTTTTGAAAGTGACCAAGTATAATCTTTTTAATAGTTTCTGCTGTTACAGTACATATATAACACCACAAATGTCTTTGTGGTATGTAATTTTGGAAAACGATTATTCTAATAAAGTGAGAAGGATTTATGAAGCATCTAATTTGTGCCAGGTGATGGGGTTATAAAGAACCACCAAAAAAAAATGAAACAGTGCCTGCCTTCAAGAAGCTTCTATTTAATCAAATCTACAACATGTGTAAGCACGGCATATGAATGACCGATACAAAATAAATACAAGGCATTTTGGGGGTGGGCATAAACTAGTAGGTGGAGGGATCAGGAAGGGCCGCATGTAAGAGGTGGAGCACTTCAGCTGAGCTCTGAAGGAAGCCTAGGTTGCTAAAGGGCACAGGTGAAGTTTAAGTACCATTCTGTGTGTCTGCTAAGCCATGTGATGTCATGGGAGAAACAACATATTCCAATGGAAAAAATGCGGAATTTGGAGTCAGAGGACCCAGGTTTCACTGTGGTTCAACTATCAAACTAGCTGCATGGTCTTGAATGAATCACTTCATTTTTTTTAACATTAGGTTCTTCATCTTTAAAATAATGGCATTGGACCAAAGATGTCGAATTTCTTTTCGAATTCTAAATTCCATTCTCTCATGTGACTTTCCAGCTCTATAACATAAAATGTGCTGGGTTTTTTTTTTTTTTTGGTGTCTTTGCTGACAAAAATAAAGAATTTTAAAATATTGGATGGGAGTGTTTTATTCTTTTCAGGCTGGGACGCTGCTTTGTATTTCAACCACATGTGAGAAATTTGCATTTTACAGGCGATAGTATCAATTTTTCACCAGTATACAGATAGACTTTTATTTTATTTTTTGTTACTGCCGTTATCCTCCATCCATAAAGAATGAAAAAAAAAAACGTCAAAACCAAAATAAAGAGGAGGAAATAAAGCTGGCAAGAGTCACAATAAACTTTTTATTATTAGTTAGTTGCTCCTGAGAAAACTTGTCACTGATATTTCAAACCTGTGGTAGTAAAAGGTTCATGGTATCCTATACCATTCTTTTATTGCCAGAATTTGGTATATTATTAATTTTTCAGATGTTTCTATATGAGTGCAAATAAATAGTAGTAGCATTTTATCATCATCACATACTCAGTTCTTAATTTTGTTAACTGGATCTATTACTTTATTGATATAGGAAACTTCTGGTAAGGAACTTCCTCTGCCAGTGTAGACAGATGTCTACACAAGTCACACTCATTTACAACTGAGTAGAGATCCAAGCTGGTAAAGATCAGATTTACAGTGGAAACAATCTTCCTACCCCATCTGTTATTATAGGAAATGATCCCATCTTCTTTCAGTTTTGGGGTAATTAGTCAATTCTTTAAGAAAAACCTTTATTAGAGTTTTATAGGGTACAGAGAGTTTAAATGACCTGTCCAAGGTTAAGTCAGAAGGTGGCCAGAGACATACATGTCTTGTATTCAGGTCTTCTTGATTCTGAGACCAAGTTTTTGCTCACTAGGCCACATTGTCTTACAAATTTGTTATGTGATTAAAACAGATGTTAACATATGCACCTTTGAGATAATATTAAGACATATCTTTTAAGTATATTCTTTGAAAATAACAAATTTGGGCTAATGGCCATAATGGAGAGTAAGGAATTAGCAAATTAATGGATTGTTGTTCTGCTTACATTCCTATCTGGAGAGGGATCATTTGCTAATTTAAGAACCATTTTGAGTTGATTAGAGGAAAGAGACAGAGCTTGAATTTTTTCTACGAAATTAAATATGCTTGAAAATCAATGCACGTTTTCCTTATCTTATGTCCACTAACCATCTTAACTGAAGAGGAATTTCTTGCTAAACATAAATAACAGCCTTTAAAATAGAAATACAAATGGTTATTTTTCTTAAATATTTTTCCTTGTCAAGGACATGAGCCCATATTTTCTAGTGATTAGCATGGGATATATGTACATGGTACATATTCATGATATTCAAATGCACATGGTACACATTCAATATTATCCATATTGACAGTGTTCACAAAATAAATATGGCAACGTACTTTGGTGAAAACATTTTATATTAGTAACTGAATGGTAAAATACTTCCCACTGACTCTGAAGATGTCACAAATAGTTTAAAAACAAAACTAAAGGTAACAGCACTTTGTAGTATGAAAGGACCATAGATTTAGAAGTCATCAAATCTATTCATTTTATGGATGAGAAAAGTGAGGCTAAAGGTTAAGTGACTTGCCCAGGATGACCCAGGGAGCAAGTGCTGAAGGTAGGATTTGAACCCAGGTCTTCCCAAATTCAAGACTAGTACTTATTTTCTTTCCGTCTTTGTATATCCAGGGCCTTAACATATAGTAATCTCTCAGCAAACATGCTGAACTGAATTGGGCTTAAAAAAAGTTGGAAGGGGACAGAGAGTAAACACTTTTTTTGTTTGCTGATTTATTTCTACTTTGCTTAGATATGCCATATGATATATTGAGGTTTTTGAGTATTATTTTATTCCATAGTTTATATATTTTTGGTGATAGTAAATTTAAAGTAAAAAGATACCACATCTAACATTTTCCTGTGGTCAAATGATAAAGCCTGTATGTTTATCATAATGTTGTTATACTTGACGGATCAGGGAAAATGCAGAGAGAGAGAATTTTTTATATATGCATATATATGTGTGTGTGCACACATGTATACATATATGTATACACACACGCGCACACACAATTTGCTCAAATGCTAAACAGCTGACTCAGAAGTATTTAGGAAAAGCTCTAGATGCTAACAGGTACTTGCTGTCAACTTAACAGAGCTTGGTCTCCCTCCTCTTGTCTTATCCTTACTTTGCTGTCATAGTAAATTTGCTGTCATATTCAGTGATATCACACTATTTACAACTGAGGGG
>CM053597.1:202606948-202618630 GCA_028646575.1 Pseudocheirus occidentalis | reverse complement strand
CCACAGGTTGAGAACCGCTGTCCTAGCTGGTCACCATCAGATTACAGTGGCAACAGCCTTCTTACCTAACCTAGAAGGAAATAACCCAATCTTCTTTCATTTTTAAAAGGTAATTTCATTCCTTTTTCATTTAATAAACATTTATTATTAGATGCTTACTGTGTACAGAGGCCCTGAGAAAGGATAAAATGTTTAGATTAAAAAAAAATCCTCGCATATCCAAAGCTTACAGTCCTTTAAAGACATGACACAAACATGAAATACTATAATACACATGGTAGGTGCATTAAGGGTTTGATAAAAAAAAAAGTGCTACATGAGATCCAAGGAGGAAAGGCCTTTACAAAGCAGGGAAATTGGGGAATAATAATTAATTATAACGATATGTGACACATCTAGCCCTTTCAGGTTTGCAAAGAATTTCGCATATGCAATGGAAGTCAAAAACACCCAATGGAACCTGTGCATGGCGCTAAGCCTTCCGTGAACATCATCTAGACTTTTTATGTACATAGTTCTTTGTGTGGTGTCTCTGTATTAGAATGGGAGCTCCTTGTGAGTAGAGAATGTGTGCTTGCCTAACATAGCATCCCTAACACTTATCACAGAGTCTGGTAATATAAGTATTTAACAAATGCTTGCTGATGGACTGATTTAGGTCTCACAATTCTATAAAACTAGATATTATCATCCAGATAGCATTCTCTTTTTCTAGATGAGAAAATTGGATTTTAGAGAAGTTAAACACCTTTCTTATGGTCGCACAATAGCATTAGAGGTGAGATTTGAAGTTGGATCATCCTCACAAATCTGGCATCTTCTCTACTATAGATATTAGAGTAGCTTGGCAAGGGCAACCACAGAATGTAACCTGCTCCCTAGCCCTAGCATCAATATTAAAATCCAAATTAATATAACATAATATATATAATATATGATTATATATATAATATATTATATATTACATAATATATAATATAATAACACTGTATAAATTAAGTAGATAAAGGCGGAAGGGGCAATTGTATAGGAATGACATGAACATAGTTTAATTAATTAGGGAAAACTTTTTAAAAGTGTAAAGTGGAAGGTGCCATATTTAATCAGCTAGTTTCACAGCATGCATCTCTGAATGAGGTATTCACATGGATCACCTCTTCTTCTACACGGCATGAAGAAGTCCAGTAAGGACATGGCATTTGACCTTAAAGAATGGGTAGGAATTTATCAGGCAATAAGAATGTAAAGAGACATTCTATGCACAGGGAATAATCTGACCAAAGGTATGAAGCTGAGAAAAAAGTAGAGAGTAGTCCAGTTTGGCTAGAGAGCAGAGTAGGCAGGAGACAATATGACATGAGGTTGGATAAGTCAATGGTGGAATAGAATGGGACATTCACAAGAAATGCACACACCCCTGTCTATCCCTCATCACCAATTATCCCAATCACAAACAGGTCTCTCTAAGCCCTGACACATGTTCAATCTCTTCAGTGCTTAAATATTCTAGTGGTTCCCATTTGCAGATAATCACAACTGGTATTCCAAAGAATGGTCTTTGTGAACTAATGTTCATTTATCAGCCCAGTTAGGGTGGGTAGTTATAAAGTACTCTCACATTTCAGAGCAGAAAACAAACAAGCAATCAAAGATTTCAAGTCTGAAGGCATACAAAATGCCATGGTAGAAACAAGAAATCAAATCAACCTTCTTAATTTCTAAAGGCAAAAAAAGCTTGCCTTTAAATAAATTAGAGACAAAGCAAGCTCAAAGGAACCAATACAATTTAGGTATAAAATCAAAGGTATCAACCTCATTATGTGGACCATATAATTTTAGCTGCCCATAACACAAAATGATATCTCTCTATAATAATTTTGTCCCAAACACATAAAAGGCTTCCTCTATCATTCTCAGCATCTAAAATATTAATGCCTGTTAATTTTCATCCATTCCTTTCCCCCCACTCCCCATCTTCTCCCCTCCCCCCAACTCAGGCATGGACTTTCAGGCTAAATGCCTTTTCCACTTACATGAGCTTTTGAAGTCTTTTTTTTTCAGTCTCCTTCTCATCATAGTCCCACGTGGGCTGGTAGTGTAGACGCCTCGAGGTAATGTCCCTGTGTTCAGGGAATTCAAGCTATACGCACTCATGGAGGTAGGAGAGATGGATGAAGACACCATAGCTGCTGTAAGAAAGTAGAAACTTGGCACAGAGGATTCTTGGACAGTGGGAGGTGTTGTCACACGTGCTAGCCAGTAACAAATCAGAGAAATATAGACGAGGCATAGGGATGGAATGTAGGCATCTCACAACAAAGACACAGACCAGGCCTCTGGTGCTTTAAATGGAAAGCCTAACAAATCCCTACGATCTAGTTAGAACCCTCAAAACACAATGAAAACCAGATAGGTACTAGCAGCTTGTGCATTATACAAGACACATTAAAACACAACTTCTTCATAATCAGTACATTTAAGACATCAACTTTTCTTTACAAGCAATTTGTGACATGAATTTCACAGACATAGATAATCTATGCACATTAACTCTACACATTCTAGCCTGAACTATAATAAATAACCTCATGACATGAAAGCAAAGCATTCTGAATTTCCATACCTTTTCTTAGCAACCAAGGCTGTCCACTTGGAAAAGAAAAGGGTTTAAGAGATGTCAGAAATAACCTTTCACTGTTATGAGAAAGCATGACATCCACGAAGGCAACAATGGAATGAGAGAGCAGGAATGAGGAGAGGAGAGAAAGAGAGTAGAAGAGGGGGGAAGAGGGGAAGGAAGGTTAAGGAGAGGAAGGGAGGGGAGGAGGAGAGGAGAGAAGAGGAGAAGGGAGAGAAGGGGGGTAGGGAAGGCAAGAAGAAAGAACTTTAAGTTAGAAGCCAGGAGGAGAAAGCCTGGAACGTTACGAGGGTTTTTCAGAAGAGGTGGTTTCTGGAATTTCCAGGCTGCCATCCTGCAATGGCGGTAGGTGTTATAATGGTCATAGGTGAGTAGCCCGCTGTGGTTGCTGGCCCAGGAATCCCAGGTAAGATGCCTGTTGCTCCTCTGAACTTTATCTGCCCGCATGAAGGGATGACAGGAAATGGGAGGGGGGAAAGGAGAGGAAGAACCAAAAAGAAAAAAAAAAGGAAAAAGTAACTGAATTGTTCAACTAAAGAAAAAAAGGACAAAAATGAAAGTGATTTGCAAAGGAAAAAAGATTTGTTTGGCTTTTCCCTTTTTCTCAGTGGTCAGCAAAGCAGATGATTAACATCTTAGGATTGAAACCTTTCATCCTCCCAAGAATAATGCATACTTTTCTCCAGTCCATTTTTCTTCCTTTAAAGATGACTATTGAATCAATTTCTAATCTCCCCCTGTGCTTAGCTGCTGAGATTAAAAACATTTTTTAACTTAAAAGTCAACCCCATCAAGATATATGACACACTATTAGTAATTAAAGATTTGCAAATCTCCGCCAGTTAATAGCCCTTGTATATTAAGCCAAAGAAAACTAGGAGAGATAAATCACATCCTCTCCTGATCTGAGTAGTTTACATGTCAGTCACTACAAGTTATTGCTCTGACATTTTAATTTAGCCAACATCTATCACTGCCATTTGATTATCCTCAACAATCAACTATTTCTACTAGGAACCTATCTAGGGCTCCCGATAATAAAGACATCTTGGCCTGTGATGTGATTTTATGTGATTCTGAGCAATGTCCTCTTTTCAAGAAATGAATATTTGATTACTAGATTTATATTTCTGTAAGATGCTCGATTCATTTTTGACAATAAGCTATATTTCGGGGGCAAAGCTTCTCAATCGTTTTAATGTGATGTTCAGAGGTATTTCGTTTCTTTCCCTAAACAACATGCTCCCTGTTGTTTACTATTAAGATCTGCTTCCTTACCCAAAGCTTGAGAATACAAGCAATACTGATCCTTGGTATACTTAATTGCAATGTTTTAAAAATTGATATTCTCAAAAAGAGTGAAATCAAAAGAACAAAGATTGAGTCATGTATCTTTCCATTTCTCCTAACTCTAAGGTCTTATGCTTTTCATTATTAGCAAATATATCTGTAAATACTCATTGCTTGTAATACTCCAATAGTCTAAGGGCAGTTGAACCCCTTCCTTGATGGAAGGTTCAGTCATTTATGTTACACATTAATGATCATGGTCGCTTTAAAATTGAGAAAAGTAGTCATTAACTTCAAATTCTGTCTCATCTTCTATCCACTAGCCAAGCTAGTGCCTTTTACAGCAGATGAGGTAGAGTTAGCCCTTGCTTAAGAGAAATTTCCCCAGTACAATTTAATATTCAAGAGAGCGACTCATAAATTCCCCCTGGGGAATAGTATTAACCTATATTTCTTATAGCTGAGAGGCTACTCATCATCCTGGCTTCTGCTACCTTGCTCCTACTGTTATAATGTTATGAAACTTAAGGGTAGGAGGAAGAAGGTGAAGCATAATAGACTCAGAAGCAGCGATCAGAAAAACAGAAAGAAAACCAGGAAAGGATGCTATTGTGGGAGCTGAGGAATGAGAGTCTATCAAAGCGAATATGGCTAATGGTTATCAAATGCTGTACAAGGATGAAGCAGTTTAGGGGTGGGGAAATGGTCATGGGACGTGGCATTTGGAAAGTCAATCAGTCAGCAAGTCTTTGTTATACATCTATGTGCCCAGCACTAAAGTGGGGATATGAAAGACAGGAAAGACCTTGAGGCGAAGGATAGCTCTTCTCCTTTGGGAGCCAAGACTTGGCACACATGAAATAATTTGAAAGGAAGACAGTGTGTGATAAGGCTATACTCCTCAGCAAGGCTGGTCCTTCCATCTGTGACCTTGATCTCATCCCCTCCCTGCTCTTCTAGGACCTTATTCCATTGCTCATTTAGATTCATTCTTGCATCTTCAAATTATTCCTTCGTGTTGCTCCCTACCACCTGTCCAGAAATATGCTCAGCTCTCTCCTATCTAAGAAAAAAAAGGCTTCTGTTTATTCTGTGACACCTTCCCACTTCTAGCCCTCTTGCCATCCTTCCCAGCCAAGTGATTTTCTTCTTTTCCTCTCTCTGACAAGCATCTAAAAACTTAAAAGAGTTTTTTGGGGGTGAGGGGGAAGAAGGGGGAGGCAGAAATGCTTTGGCTGCTACTTCTGCTGAATCTACTACTTTTAAAAATTATTTCCTTCTATACAAATGAGGCTGTGGAGCTGGTATAATAATACAATCCAAAGTTTCCACTGAGCTCTGCCATGGCGATGCCTTCCAGATACCACCCCTGGCATTCTCTTTTCTCTTATTTCACAACTTTTTTCTTGATGATTCCACATACTCCCAATGGTTCCTTGAGCACCTGAATGCAGAGGATTCTTAAATCTATAACTCCAGCCCCAATTTCTCTTATGAACTCCAGGCCTGCATTTCCAACTACTAGATATATTCTCTCTTTGTATTCTCATTTATATTAAACTCAATATGGCCAAACTGAACACACACACACACACACACGCACACACATATACACTCTTCCTCTCCCTCAGTCTCTCTGTCTCTCTCCTTCTCTCTCTCTTCTCTCTCTCCCCATCTTTCTCCCTCTCTCTCTCCCCCTCTCTGTCTCTCTCTCTCTGTTTCTCTCATTCTCTCATTTTTTTTGTAAATATCACCATTGTAAATATCACCAAATGAAGCTTAAAACTCAGGCATTTATGTCTCTTTTCTCTTCCTCATCCCTCAACATCCAATTTGTTGTTAAGTCCTCTCATTTCTACCACCAAAATCCTCAAAGGCAGGAACTTTGTCTTCTAAAAATATTTTTGTATTTTCAACAATATTTTGAACATAGTATACACTTTTTTTGAATGAATGTACAAAATGCAAAGTTTTTAGCTGAGGACTTTAGTGTCTACCGCTATTTGGCTTTAGTCCACTTTTCCAGCTCTATTTCCAAATACGTGTATTCACGTTCCAGCCAAAAATGGATAATGAGACCAGGTACGGTAGCTCATGCCTATAGTTCCTGATGCCGGGGAAGTTGAGGCCAGTGTTTGGCAATTCTGAGTTGCAGTACAACAAAAGCCAATCGGATGATCTCACTAAGAGAGGCACCAATATGGTGAGTCACCTCACATGGAGGGCCGCCATGTTGCGTAAGGAGGCTGAGGCAGGAAAACTAGAGCAGGTTAAAGCTTCTATACTAACCTGTACTGGGATTGCACATATGAGTGATTGTTACATTTCCACCATAGGAAAGAGAGGAAGACTGAGTCTTAAAACAGAAAACAAAAAAAATTGACAAAAAAATAACAAAATTGACATTTTGGAATCTTTACATGCTATCTGTACGCCTAGAAGAGACTCTTTCCCAATCCGCACCTGTTGAGATATTCTATTTCTTTTTATTTTTTGGAGGGGGGAAGGCAGGGCAATTGGGGTTAAGTGACTTGCCCAAGGTCACACAGCTAGTAAGTGTTAAGTGTCTGAGACTGGATTTGAACTCGGGTCCCCCTGACTCGAGGGTCAGTGCTCTATTCACTGTGACACCTAGCTGCCCTGATATTCTATTTCTTTAAGGTCCAAATCACATTTTTCCTTCTCTATGAAGCCTAAGCTGATAAACACCATCCTTCTCCACTCCACTACCTCGACAGCTACAAGTGATGTTTCCCTTAGATCTTTCATGCCTCTTTTCAGTTCCACGACTCCTACGTATTTATTACATTCTGATTTGTTTTGTAGCTCTCAATGCACCTGTCTTAACCCCATTAGACTGTCAAGCTCTTTGAAGGCAGAGTCTATATAATTTTTTCCCTACCTTTGTATCCTCAGTACCGATCATGGTTCCTTGCACACAACAGACCTTTAATAAATGTTTATTGAACTGATTTGATGGTGTCAAGTAGTGTAGTCTGGATAGCAAATATAAAAGGAATTCGGATAATGATGTAGTATTTTGTCAGCTTAGGGATTTTGTGTACTATCTTTCCTCCTCTATTAAAATAAAACAGGGGGTGGGTAGGTGGCTCAGTGAATAGAGTACTGGCCCTGGAGTCAGGAGATCATGAGCTCAAATCCAGCCTCAGACACTTAACACAAAAACTAGCAGTGTGACCTTGAGCAAGTCACTTAACCTCAATTGGCCCCCAAAAAGCAAAAAATAAATAAATAAATAAAAGACAGGGATAATTTCAAAGCTAAAGGATGACTGACAGGTCTGCTAAAGTCACAAGTTACAAAAGCTCACTGAAGGTCTCCCTGCTACTTCCCAATCTACATCAAATACTGTGCCAAGTAAAAATCAGCTGCCCTGGCACTGCTCCCATGTTGTAATGCATGTACCCAGTGAGGTGACTATAGACCTTCCTCCCTTGATCTGATAGCCAGCTTCCAGGTTTTCTGCCTGGGACCAGTCTTTATCCATCAGAGCTCTTCCTTCATACAGCCTATACAATCTACACTTCTCAACAATAACAAAAATGTGCATGTGTGTGTGTGTGTGTGTGTGTGTGTGTACATAAAATAGGATAATGATGTTTGTCCTTTGTTCTCGAAGAGGACCATGGCATCAGGAGCTTTATGTCAAGACTTGCAAGTGAACTGGGTAAGTGAAGGAGGGCTGTGCAAAATCACCAGCAGCCAGATACAGATTAGGACGACTAGAGATGGTGTGTGTGTGTGTGTGTGTGTGTGTGTGTGTGTGTGTGCATGTGCATGCGGTGTGTGCACATGCTCAAGTGCACACAATGATAAAGTATATAAAATGATAGAAAGCATCATTATACTTTGGAAGAGATCTATGGACCTACACGATATGGGAAAAAGCATGAAAACAGTTACCAATTGTTACTCAGGGCATTTTAAGGATTTTTAAAAAAATGATCAGAGTGTTTCTATGTTGGGAGGAATATAAACTGATGTTGGGAGGAATATAAACTGATTTTTATAATGTAAATAAGTTGGGAAAATAGGATTCACTTTACAGAAAGTTGTTCTCTAAATAATTCTCTCTCTGTCTGTCTCTCTCTCTGTCTCTCTCTCCCTCTCTCTGTCTCTCTCTGTCTCTCCTCTCTCTTTCTCTCCTCTCTCTGTTTCTCTCTGTCTCTCTGTTTCTCTCTGTCTCTCTCTGTCTGTCTTTCTCTGTCTCTGTCTCTGTTTCTCTCTCTCCTCTCTGTCTCCGTCTCTCTTTCTGTCTGTCTGTCTCTCTTTGGAGGAGAGAAGGCAAGGCAATTGGGGTTAAGTGTCAAGTATCTAAGGCCAAATTTGAACACAGGTCCTTCTGACTCCAGGGTTGGTGCTCTATTCACTGCACCACCTAGCTGCCCCCAAATAATTTAACAGTATGCATGCATTCTTTCAAAGTCAGGGATACCTGTATACTACATTTGGAAGAAGATAAGTAAGAGCTTCTGAAGGGAAAGTGGGAGACAGGATCAGAGCTATAATCTAGGTAACCCATTTCCTCCGTATTTTTTTGTTATTATTGTGGTTGAGTCATTTTTCAGTCATGTCTAACTATTCATGACCCTATTTGGGGTTTTCTTGGCAAAGAAACTGTAAGAGTTTGCCATTTCCTTCTCCAGCTCTTTTTACAGATGAGGAAACTGAGGCAAACAGGGATAAGTGACTTGCCCAGGGTCATACAACTAGTGAGTTTCTAGGCTGGATTAGAAGTCAGGATTTGAACCTGACTCCAGGTCTGGCACTCTTTCCACTGTACCATGTAGCTGCCAAGTGTCCTCTCTATAAATGGTATCAGATACGAGGAGCAATATCAGGTATTAGAAAGAATACTGGTCTTTAGGTCAAAAGGCCCAAGACTGAGACTTGCCTCCAGCTTTGACCAGATGCTTAAGCAAGTCCCTCTCTGTCAGTCAGTTTTCCTGTCTTTTACATTGGGATAATAATACCCAGATAACCTTCCTTACAGGGTGCTGTGAAGAAAGTACTGTGTAAATTTCCTAATACTACATAAATGTGAATTATTATCACACCAACTGTATGCTGAAGAAATACTAAGGTTTTCTCCTAGTACATGTGGTTTAAGGAGTAAAATCAGCCACTTGAACCAAGTTGCAGGATAAATAATTTTATTCCTTTGTCAATATGTTGGGAAATTGCTTAGAGCAAACTTTTTATTATTGGTGTGTAGGGAAAATAAAAAGAAAGAAGAATAAATTGGCTTAAGAAAATAAAAAAACAATTTAGAAATTGATCTGGGAGTCATTAATGGAGGAATTTAGAAAATATTATATTTCTATCACAAAACGGTATTACTAGAAGAAATACACCTTCCTCTGTTTGTTGCAGAGGTGGGAAACTCTGACAATATAATCATTCAAATGCTTAACTGCTTTTTTTCTTCTTTGTTACAAAGGGAGGCTCATTAGGTAGGGGAGATCAGGAAGAATATATTCAGAAATAAATGTAATAGGAAAACCAAAGCCATTAGTAAAATTTAAGGGGGGAAAACCCCCAGCATCACTCAAGATACATTCTTTGTTGCTCGACACACACTTCCGCCAATCCCGACCAAGTCAATGAAGACTCCACAGTATTGTGGAAATCCTTATACGTTAGTCTTTTCCCTTAGTCTGTGTGGCAGAAAATACCATTACCACTGTGACCTGTATGAATGTCCTATGATTTGAAGTCTACTGTAGCTTCTTCTCATTTTTATTCAAATATTTTAAAGGATGCTAGATTAAAAAAAAAAGGATAATCTGCCTACCTAGCATACTTTCTGTACTTCGCTCTATGTGCAAAATTAAAAATCTGATAAGAAGGATGGGGCACTGTGGATTTCATTAGCTCCAGGGCTGTCTGAGCTGTATTTAATTAAAAAGGTTGTATCCAGCTGATTCGTTCAGTATGGAATTATCTACCCCACCCACATCCCCCAGCCCTGATGCCCCTTCTCAAACTGTGGAGAAAAAGTACAAACTGCTTTCAGAGATGTAAGGCATGTAATACAAATGAGGTCTCTACACACAAGAAGGCAATTCCAGAGAAATTTGCTATCTTCCTACGTGTACAGAAACATATTAATTCTCTTTGAGACGTAATGATCAGCACCAAAGGAGGTCTATGGGTTTGTGGAATATAAGAAAAATAAGCAGCCTTGGCTTTAAATCATGGCTTTTTTTTTTAATTCTTAAATAAGGGGAAATTTTGAAAACAAAACAATAGGGATTTCTCTGGTTGCCTTTTTGGGGCATGAAGTTCTTATTCATGGGGCATCTTTTGATTAAAGATGCTTATTTGGACCTCATTTAAAAATTAATAGACACATCTGCGTGCTTTGAAGGCATAATCACTAAGGTTTTTTTTTTTAATTCTTGATACTTCATGGCTCTTCATTGAGTATACTATAGAGGCAGCATGGAAAACTGAATAAAGAGAGCCGGCCATGAAGCCAAGAACCCTTGGATTCCTGTCCTGCCTCTTACACACACTAGCTAGGACCAGGGATAAGTCATCTCACTTCTCAGGGCTCTAACCCATTCTTGAAGGCTATTGGTTGTTCAGAAAGTGCCAATCTGCATATGCTAACTTGTATCAATGAAATCAGAGGTCCAGTTTATGGCCCAATTCATATACTTTTAAGTTCTTGATTCTGCCAGAATGTATTGCTGGTGAATTGTTCACTATAAGACAATGTCCAGTCCCAATCTGGGAGGGGAGTTTCTCTATCATCCTGAGAAGAAAAGGTTTCAGAGATGAGACCAGATCTGACAAGGAGGCACCTCTCCTCTTCTTGGGCTCCAAATATTTGAGATCACACCAACCATGCTTTTGAAACTCTGGGAAATAGAATATTCCACAAGGAATGAAGACTAATTCACTGATTTCTTTGAAGCAGTAATATTTAGATGCAATCCTGAAGAATTATGAAGGAGTATGGGAATCTATTGTAAGACTGTCAACACACACACACACATACACACTGCCTTTTGCAGCTTCATTATTTTATATTTTGGAAGGAAATCCAGCATTAAAAATGCTAAGTGCCTCCCCTTCCACCTGCTCCACCAGCCTTAGGGACTTTGTTTCACATTAAGCAAGATTTTGATAAACGATCTTAAAACAATTTTCGTGCCTCAATTTTATGGATTTCCAAGAGGGTATATTCAAGCAAATCACATATAACTTGAAAAGGGGGACTTGCCAGATAGAAGATACTCAATAAATAATCAATCACCAAGAATTTATTAAGCTCCTACTAAGTGCCAGGCAATGGACAAGGCGCTGGGACAATAAATGAGTTAGCTTATCATACTGAAAATGATGCAGACAGACTCCACCTCAGTTCCATTCCAGTTTTCTTATTCTCCTGGACAAAGCAAGAACCATGAGGAAACAATTAAAGAGATACAAGGAGACGTATCCAAATGGATCCTCTTACCATGGTCAGGTCCTTTCAACGCTACTCGAGTCTGGTGATAGGGAAGGATCTCAAGTTTGACCTGGTCTGTAGTATTGGCAAGGAACTGGGTTGCTTCAGCCATGGTGCAATATTCCATGCTAGTTCCATCGATGGAAAGAATGTGGTCTCCGACATGCAATGCACCACATCTACAGGAAGGAAAAAAACTCAGTCTGATCAAGTATGGTCCTTATTTGGAACATGACTTTTGGTTCCTTCAAATTGTTCATGAAAATTACAAGAG
>CM053597.1:202584868-202606448 GCA_028646575.1 Pseudocheirus occidentalis | reverse complement strand
TACTACTACTACTACTGCCACTATTACTACTACTACTACTACTACCACTATTACTACTACTAGTACTACCACTATTACTACTACTATTACTACTTCTACTACTACTATTATTACTACTATTACTACTACTACTACTTCTACTACTACTATTATTACTACTTCTACTACTACTACTTCTAGTACTTCTACTACTACTACTACTACTTCTACTACTATTACTATTACTACTACTACTACTTCTATTACTTCTACTACTACTACTACTTCTACTACAACTACTATTACTACTACTACTACTATTACTACTACTACTACTATTATTACTACTTCTACTACTACTACTATTACTACTTCTACTACTACTATTACTGCTACTACTACTTCTACTACTACTACAACTACTATTACTACTACTACTTCTAGTACTTCTACTACTACTGCTACTACTGCTACTACTACTACTACTACTTCTAGTACTTCTACTACTACTACTACTATTACTACTACTTCTTCTACTATTACTACTACTACTACTACTACTATTACTACTTCTACTACTATTACTGCTACTACTACTACTATTACTTCTACTACTACTACTATAACTAGCATTTATATAGTGCTTTATTTGAAGAATGCTATGCATATGTTATTTCCATTGATCTGTACCATTTGACTCAGAAATTCCACTTTATATCAAATTATATCTAATGTATTTGATAAATAGAAAGTCCCTATATACAATAGAATATTTACAGCAATACTTTTTGTGATAACAAAGGAATGGAAACAAAGTACATCTCCATTGACTGAGAAGTAGCTGACTCAATCGTGGTACATGATTGTAATGGAATATTACTGTGCTGCAAGAAACAGTAAATATGAAGACTACCTGAAAGTATGTGAAGTTTTGCACATTCTGATGTAGAGTGAAGTAAGGAGAAAACAATATATGTATAACTGTAACAAAGTAAATGGAAAGAACAGCTACAAAACAAGCAAAAATAAGTGTTGCAAAGTTATTAAGAACAAACACAGCTTCAAAAAAAGAGATATGATGGGTGGCTAGGTGGTACAGTGAATAGAGCACTGGCCTTGGAGTCAGGAGGACACAAGTTCAAATCCAGCCTCAGACACTTAACACAAAAGCTAGTCATGTGACTTGGACAAGTCACTTAACCCCAATTGCCCTCCAAAAACAAACAAACAAAAATATGAGAAGATACTCCCCCCCCATTCCTTTGCAGAAGTGGGTTTGCTGTTTTGCTTATATTTTCAGACTTTTTTGATGTATTAATTGGTTTTGCCTATTTTTTTTCTTTTCTTTCTCTTTAAAAAAAGATTATTATTTGAAAAGGCTTTCTGTGGGGAAGAGAGGGTAGGATAACAGGAAAAATTTTGGTGATCAAAAACCAAAAGACATTAATAAAATTTATATATATATAAAAGCAGCTTGGATAAGTTTATTTTTGACCAGTCCAGAAAGCCTTGACTATAATCTCAAGATGCTTATGAAGTATTTAACTGTGACAAATGTATGCTAGGATTCCTTTATGGGTCATGAAAAACTTTATCTGAATGAATCTAAAGGCAAAATTTCATTTACTGATTGAAGATAGGCATGCTCACAGTAACCTTAAAAGACAATTTGTGAGTGTGAAGGAGTACTTTATAGAAATGTCCCTGAAAGTAGGTTGAGAGAGTTTCTCTCTCCCACCTTCACCCCCACTGACTATGACTATCAGTAAGTTCCCTGGAGAGAAACATCCCATTTGGCACTTTTGATTCTGTAGGTTTTAGAACAGTCAGACCCAATTTAGGGATCAGAAAGGTACATTCCAGATAGACATAGATATAAAAAGTCACTCATAGAAGGGAACAGCTTTGAGGAATAGGACCCCTGGCAGCAGAGAAGAGAGCTGTCTGGATTAAAAAGAGCATCAGCCCTGACAATTTAGACTTGAAAGCTTGATAAACTACTCTTCTCAGCAACTCACAGTTATAAGACAACTCAGAGAAAGACCAATGTTCAAATGGAGACTAAAGCAATCTACATGCTCTCCTTCTTTTCCATGTTTGGTTTTGTTTCTTTTTTCCCATTGTTCACCCTATAGGTTACAACCCTTCTATACAACCAGACTAATGTCCAGTGTGAAAGTATTTGCAGATCCCATACTTGATTGTATGCCACCATGGATAGGGGAGGAGAGGAAGGGGAGAAAATTTGAAACTCAAGGTATTCTAGAACTGAATCCTGTAAACTAAAAGTAAATAAACAAATCAATTTTTAAAATCAATCAATTAATTAATTAATTAAAAAAGAAGAAGAAGAAGTGATGACTCCTGGGGAAGCTAGGTAGAGCAGGGAATAGAGCATGGCCCTGGAATCCAGAGGGCCTGAGTTCAAATCTGACCTCAGACACTTAACACTTACTAGCTATGTGACCTACTAGCTATGTGACCTTGGGAAAGTCACTTAACCCCAATTGCCCTGCCCTCCAAAAAGCAAAAAAAAAAAAAAAAAAGAGAGAAGTGACTACTTAACCACTCCCTAATCCTGCCCTGACTCACCTACTTAGGATATTTGCCATGTTTTACTATAGTTTGTCCTATATAAACATTAACTGTAAAGTCACAGACCCCCTAAGAACTTTTGCCCTCTGTATAGTATAACAATAAATCTTTGCCACATTTACTCAAAGAATGTTTGAATCTGCAAATTCATTCCAGGTGACCTTGGCCTGGGAACTCTAGTCTCAGGATCCCTGTATTCCTAGGGGTTTCTCCCTCAACATTTCTGGTCCCTAAACAAAACCAGGAAAGAGACAGTGATCTCATCTGGCAGTGATATAGTCTCAGCAGTCTCTAGAAATGCTAGTCTTAAGGGTCAAGGAACATGATAGGGTTGGATCCCATGCTGTCTGTGCTTCCAAGGGCTCCAATGTGCCGTTCAAGGGTCTGCTGGTCTTTTGACTCACTCCATGGGCTTCCTTTCTCCATTTATAACTCCAATAAAACTAAAGTAAATCTTTTATGGAGGTCATACTCAGCATTCTCTCAATCTGGTCTTACATCAACCCGAGGATTGAAGATAGGTTGCCCCACACACACACACACACACACACACACACACACACACACACACACACACACACACACACACACACACACCATAGCAGATAGAGTCCTAGACTTAGGATCAAGAAGATAGGAATTCAAATCATGCATCTCCAGTCCTTACTAGCTTAGGAACTCTGGATAAGGTAAGTCATCTGTTTATGTTTCAGACGATTTCCTAGTATTTATTGATTAAATAATTTATGAAAATGATTTGTTCAGCAGAAGGAATCCTCCAAGCTAAGGAACTCACAGGTCATTCATGAATTCACAGATTATTAATAATAACTGCAAGGGAAATGAGTGTATCTCAGTATGATGAATTAAAGTAAGTGAATGAGTTTCAGTTTTCACTTTGCATTTTGACCTCTGGAATTGGTAATGGATGTTTCTTCTTAATCGGAAAACATGCCGAGGAAGTTGTGTTTTAAAAGCTGAGTCGAAAGGGGAAGGAAAGAGACCTCTTTGGCCTTGGTAGATGTAGAGAGAAGGTGTTCCTGTGTGGTGGGAAACAGTGGGGAAGGAAGCAAGGAGTCTGGAACAAGAGAATCAAGGGCTGTTCTGAGCAGAGGTTGTGGCCAAAGGGGAGACAATGAGTAAATGAGTTATATTAAGCCAATGGAATATGGTGAAGGGACTTAAAATGGAGTATGAGATACATAATCTTCATGGAAGTCCAGTGGTTGACTAGAGATATAATATAGTTTATATATGTGTGTGTGTATTAAAATATGTATATAGACATTTTGTTTAAATATATACATATATATATAAAACATTACAATAGAATATATGTGGAGAGAGGGATAGAAAGAGCAACAGAGAGAAAGAGACAGATACAGGGAAAGACAGAGAGACAGAGAAATAGAGAGGGAGGGAGAGAGACAGAGACAGACAGACAGAAAGGGGGACAGAGATGGGGAGGGGGAGGGGAGAGGGAAAGAGAGAGAAAGACAGAGAGGGAGAGAGCTAGACAGAAAGTAAACAAGAGGTGATTTTGAAGTTTGGGTGTGGCAAAAGAAGGCAACACTTGGTACTGGGAGGCAGAGGAAAAAGGAGGACCAGGAAAGAAAGAGAGAGAGAGAGAGAGAGAGACAGAGAGAGAGAGAGAGAGAGACAGAGAGAGAGAGAGAGAGAGAGAGAGAGAGAGAGAGAGAGAGAGAGAGAGAGAGAAAGAGAAAGAGAAAGACAGAGAGAGGTCTACAGAAATCAGTATTTTAAAGGTGGGGGTGCCCTGAGATAAAATGTGTGCATTTTGCAGATGAAGAACCTGATACCAAGTAAAATTAAAGGATTTGTCCACAGCTAAACTGTCACTGTCAGAGGCCAGGCCAAAAGCTGAATGTTGCAGCTTCTGACCTCATCAGAGTCTGAGGGAATTCTTGATGGAGGTGATTTTTTTTTTTTTTTTGAGACAAGGCTTTCCTGTTTTACCCAGACTAGAAGTGCAATAGCTGCACATGGGCCTGATCCCACTACCCATCAGCCTGGATATTTAACCTGCTTTATTCTGTCTCCAGTCTAGGCTTCTTTGTCCTCCTGAGCCAGCCTGCTGTTCCCCACCATCCTCCACCCAAAGCTCCCCAAACCATTCAGAAAGCATTCATGTGCAAGACCTGGGGCTACAAAAATACATGCCCTCAAGTAATTTCTACTTTGCTGTAAGTTATTATAATAAGCATTACTTTCACATAGCCAATCTAAGTATTTTCAGTGTGGCTGGGAAGGGCAGAGAAGAAAGACATCTGAGGCGAGAACAAGTCATTCTTCCTCTCTTATCCACTCCAGTGTTCACCCTTGCACTAACCTGTGTCCTCTTTTTGCTCCCCAACACTGCCCTTCTATCCTAACAGGTCTAGTTTCTTTACACATTGTGTTCATTCCCACTTCTAAAGATCTCTAGGTTCATAAGATGAGAGATAGGTTAATAAGGGTAATAATCGGGTATTACCAGAGACCTTGACTGCCAGTTATATCCAGTCCTCCAATGGTGGAGCCAGGACAGAGATGATACTAGATTGCTGAGAAATATTAGGCTTAGGTTGGGGTAGCTGCTCTCCCTTTAAAGAGAGAATTGTCCCTTGTCCTTGTGAATGGAAAAGCAAATAGGGAAGATGAAGGACCTCAGGGCTTTATATGAGAAAAAATCAGAGAAAAAAAAAAGGAGAAAATGAAACAAAACTGTGAGCTGTATATAGAGAGATTGCATGGCAGAGAGGAAAGAGGGGTGGACATGGAATCCAAGTTCCTGATTTGAATCCTGACTCCTTTACCTGCTTAACTTTGGTCAAGTCTTTCAACTTATTTGAGGCTCAGTTTCCTAATTTGTCAAATGAAGGGGAGTAGAAGTGATAAACTCTAAGGTGCTTTATAACTCTAAGTCCTATTCATGCTATACTGTACTACACAGCCTGGGGTGAAGTTTGCTTTAAGGTAAGTGCTATTGCTCAAATATTTGTCCCAGTAACTGCTCAGGTTCTCCTGATTTGGGTTAAGGAGTAAACATGATCAAACTGGTTTAGAATCCTTCACACCTAAGGCCCAGATGGGAGGTGCTGAGGGAAGGGTAATTTTGATTGGATTAAGGGAAAGGGGAGTAAACAAGAGGTGATTTTGAAGTTTGGGTGTGGCAAAAGAAGGCAACACTTGGTACTGGGAGGCAGAGGAAAAAGGACCAGGAAAGAACAAAGGTAAAGCTCAAGAGGGCACAGAAAGAGGAGTCTGAAGGGATTTAAGAAATAATGGTAAGAGCTTGGCGCAAAAAAGGTGCTAAACAGAAGCACCTGAGGTCATTTGAATCAAGCTAAAGGTTGGTCAGAGGATACTTTACAGTATTCAAGGCCATTAATATGCACACTTTAACAAGAATTATGTTGGAAAATGTATAATTGCTTATGGTCAACTATAGTGAACTAGGCTCTTGAGTAAAGAAATAACAATAGCAAGTTTGGTGGGAATTACATTGACCAGTGGAAAATATGCCAAGTTAGAGAGATGACAGGTAGGAAATCCAACTAGGTCAAAGTGGCAAATATTTTATATTTACTCCAATAGAATATAGACTCCTTGAGGGTAGGGGCTTCTTTTTATTTTTAATCTTTTTTGTACCCAGAACGTTGTACAATGCCTTGCTCTAGTAAATATTTGGTAGAGTTGTGGTATATAAATATAACAGGATACTATGGTGTTATAAGATTTCAGAAAAACCTGGGAAGACTTACATGAATTGATGCTGAGAAGAAGCAGAAGAACATTGTACATAGTAACAGTAACATTGTGCAATGACCAACTTTGATAGTTGTGGATTATAATGGCAAACAAAGAAGTACTTAGTGCCTTGTTTCAGCTATTTAATTATTTAGCACCTTATTTTAGTTCAAGTTTCTTTTGAGCCTTTCCCATGATTGTCAAATCTTTGTTAAGAAACAGAACTTGTGAAACCCACAGTGGGAGGTATTTGCCAAAGACAGAAACAGGAAGTAAGAAGTGGGCAGAACATGGAGGAGCTAATGACCAGATAAAAAAAGCTGAGCTCAAGCTGGGAGAGAGCAGAACTGAGAAGGGAACTCTTGTGGTGGCAGAGTTGAGAAGTAAACTTGTGGTATCCTGGCAATCTGTCTTTTCTGTCTGTGTTGATTTGTGTTTGTAATGCTTTGTACAGAAGCCCTGGGAACCTTACCAGAAGCCCTGAAAGAGGATTTTCTTGTCTGTTTACAGAAGTCCTAGAGGAGGGTTTTAGAGGACTATACTGATGATTTGTATTGAATTCTCAGACCTTGTTTGTGGGTCTGCAGTGGTTTCACAGGCAGATAGTGAATTGATGATAGTACCGGCAATATGCATGAATGTTTTTTTGACTCTGTTAAGCTTTATCTTCCCAGAAACAGAAACTTCTAAGGATTTGAGGTAGACTGGACACTGTGAACTTCAATATGGAACTGGACAAGGAGCTGAGAGCTTCCCACCTTTGAATCCAGGTGACAATTGGGTAAATTCAGGCAAAAGCTGGGACCATGGAAGAGGAACCATGGAATCTGAGAGCCAGCCTCAAGTCAAGATGAAAAGACCTCTTGTTGGGTACTTAGTATTGTGTGGTCACGTGAAAACTTCTCAGGTAACATCTTAGAAATCTGAACAGAATTTTAGTAAAGTACCAAAGGCCTAGCAGCCTGAGACCCTTGCCTTACTTCCCTGGTCAAGAGTTGAAGGTTTTGCTGAGCTTAGCTAATATATAGGAGAGAAAAGTACATGCTACTCAAACTTGGCTACAGACTTAGCTTCACCTTGACCTATACAAATAAAAATTTAGAAAGACTGTTGTAAGACCTACAGACTGGTTATCATGTTCCAAAAATTCCCATGACTCGTAAGATATCTTCTACCTTCCTGTTGCAAGTAGGAGGGTCACCATGACCCAAAGTCCCCAACATTCCTATTATTCATGTGATATTGTCTGCTTTCACATCTGCATTGAAAAAGTTGATATTCTTTATCTGCTTTAATATCTACATTTTGACTCTATTATTGTGGTTGACATTTATCTGTTATGATACTGATGATATATTTTATCTGTTTCCATATCTTCTAGACATGTACCTTCTGCTTTTTGATATTATTATAATTTTGCCTGAAATACCAGCAGATTTTTGTGGTTTTAAGATTGTGAGCCTGAGTTCCTAATTAATAGGAACAGGACAGAACAAAAAGGTAGGGGAGCTCTGGGGGGAATTTAGGGTATATAAATCAGCTTTTTGCTTTCTTTATCTCAACTTCTAATACCAGACTGCTTCTGGTTGTGATGACATCCCCTTCTCATGAGCCTGTATAATAAATCCTTCTTGTCTTTACTTAAAGAAGTCTCTGTTTATTTCATTTGGGCAAAAGGACATTTTGTTCCACACAGTGTTGACTGAGATCATGATTTACTGTGGCCTAGGGGTGGGAGAACTTTGTACCTTGCTTCTTAAGGAAGATTGAGTTAAAGACTTACTGAATGATATCTTTTGTTTAAAACTATGTGGCCATTTTGGTGAAAACTACATGGCCACTTTAGTGATAAGTTGTTGTATTATAACATTGTGAATGCTGTACTTTGGTTTCTGTGAATATTTTGTCTTAGTTTATTACTGAATAAATAGAGAGTTCACTATTCTATGTGATCAGAACCTTAAAGCTGTTCACAGTAGCAGTCTGGAATGGTTATACTCAGCAATACAATGATCTAAGACAATTCCAAAAGACTCATGATGGAAAATGCTATCCGCATGCAGAGAAAGAACTGTGGAATATGAATGCAGATTGAAGCATACTATTTTCACCTTTTGGGGGTTATTTTTTCCTTTTTTTTTTTTTGTTTTTTCCCTTTTGTTCTGATTTTTCCTTCACAACATAACTAATGTGGAAATATGATTAATATGATTGTACAAGTACAACCTATATCAGATTGCTATCTTGGGGAGGTAGAAGGGAAGGGAGGGAGAAAAAAAGTTTGGAACTCAAAATCTTATAAAAGCGAATCTTGAAAACTTTCTTTACATGTAACTGGCAAAAAAAAATACTCTAAAAATGTTTGTTACATTGCATTGGTAGGAGGGAAATGGAGCCTGGAACGTGAAGGAGGAGGAAAAGGAGGATTCCTGTGAAAATGAGGACAAAGTCTCAAGTCTAAAAAACACTGAAGAGAGAAGTATTCTTTGGTGACTGAATGTATTGATTTCTACAGTCTAAGCTTCCATACTTGAGCACTCACTCCCATAGAAATAAAACGTTGCATATCCCCTCCTCCTGGCATAAGCTAGGCTATGGTCCCAGGTGATTTTATTTTATTTTTAATTGAACCTAGACCTAGGAGTGTTGGGAAGCTCTTTTTAAAGACCTCGTTTTCTACTGAGATAGCAAATCAATGTCTTTTCTGCAATTTGTAGTCTTAGAAGCAGGTGTCTTATCCTCTGATTTGTGACCTGGTTTGCTTATTAGTATTTTAGTCCCTGAATTTCAGCATAATTGGTTTCCTTAGTAATCCCCTGTATTATGAAGGCAGCTATATAGTTCAGTGGACAGAATGCTGGGGCTAGAGTTAGGAAGACCAGAACAAAGATCAAATCCAGCACCAGACAACTAATCACTGTGTGATGTTGGGTGAGTCACTTAACCTCTGTCTGCCTCAGTTTCCTCAGCTATAAAATGAGAATAATAATATCATCTACCTCCCAGGGTTGGTGTGAAGATCAAATGACATGTGTAACAGATAATATGTATAAATCACTTAGCACAATGCCAGGTAAGCAAGTGCTTAATAAAGATTTCTTTCCTTCCTGCCTCCTAGAATTGTAAGGATCAAATGAAAAGAGTCAGTTGTAAAAGAGTCATCACAGTGCCTGGCACTTAGTGGGCACTATATAAATGTTATTTATTATTATTATTTAATTTTACACATTTTATAAAACAGTATTCTGAGAAGGGGCTCATGGGTATCACAAGACTTCCCAAAGGCTCAGAAAGGGTAAGAAAACCTGTCTTAGTGACGTGTCTGGGGCACTCAGAAGTTAGCTAACTTGCTCTGATTCACACAAGCAACACACGCCACAGGCAGGAAAGACCTGAACCCAAGCCTTCTTGACTTTGAAGACAGGTCATCATGCACTATGCCAAGTTACTTTCCCAGGTTACTCATCATGGTGATACTAACAGTAGTAGATGATATGTATCTAGAGCTCTCTAAGTTTTTGCAGAGCATTTTACATGTATTATCTAATTTGCTGATGCCATGGGTTTGAGGAACAGCAGGGAAATGGTGTTGTACAAAATAGGGAGTCATGTCAAAGACTACAGGAGAAATGGGAGTGTGGTGCAGTGATAAAGAGTGTGGGGTTCAGAGTCAGAGGACCTGGTTTCAAATCCTTGCTCTACCAATGATTAGTTGTGTGACTTCATATAACCCACATAACCTCTCTGAGTCTTAGTTTATAAAATGGAGCAATTGTACTAGATGGTGTCTGAAGTCCAGTGTAGCTCTAAATTTATAATGTAATGGCAAGATGTATAGGTCAGTACCTCTAATGGCAGAACACTACTGGCGAAGGACACACAACTGAGCTGATTAGATAATTATCTAACCTGAACTGCCTTGTCACTATTAGGCAGTGTATTTACTCCTCCCTAAATCTCTATCCCTCTCCCCACAGAGGCTTATTCAAATTTCTTCTCAAAACTCTCATGCTGAATCCTTTTGCTAAATTCTTAGCTAAGGGCCCCATCTTATTTTACTGGGAAAATTTGCCATGAGCAAATCTCTATCTCCCTATCTCAAAAACCTCTGATATCATCTCCTCCTTTACAGTGGTCTCTGATGAAGAAGTTATCCTTCTCACTCGGGCCAACCCTCCCAATGTCCCCTTAATCCCCTCTGCTTCTGGGGCTGTCTCCAGGCATCTGGATCTATATTTTGCTACTGAACCCAGATGGTAGAAAGGGAGGCTGGTGACTTTACACAGCCCTGCCTCACTTAAGACCAATTCATTTGCAAGTGAAGATATCACCATCCTGATGTCATTGGATCTCTTTGAGAATGAAGGACAAACAACAATCTGTGAATAGTAGTAGCTGCCCCATTGGGGACCCAACTGGCAAGTTCAATTGGGCAATGCTGCTCCCTCTTTCCTTTCTTTTTTCCTCACTTGATTGCTTTCTTCCTTCCTTCCTTCCTCTGGTTTCCCTCTGTCCACACAGGGAATTATATCCTTACCTGTGGGTGCTAGGCCAAAGGAATATAAATTTTGACCACTCAATATTCCTTAGATATCTTGGGGTTTATGGACCAGATTTCTTTTTATTCTCTAGATAGAATACTATCATTTTTTCCCTTTGTTTTTCTTTCTTTTTTTTTTGGAGGGCAATTGGGGTTAAGTGACTTGCCCAAGGTCACATGGCTAGTAAGTGTTAAGTGTCCAAGGCTGGATTTAAACTCAGATCCTCCTGACTCCAGAGCTGGTTCTCTATTTGCTGTGCCACCTAGACGATCTGGAATACTATCATTTTTAAAAACCTTGCCTTAAACCAAATCACTGTGAAATGGCAAGTTTTTAACAAAGTGACCACAGAGTCTGAATGAAAAGTTTTAAGGAGCTTTAATTGTAATTGATTTATGAGCTGGGCTGTCTCAATGCCAATGAAAAAAAAGAGAACATCAAAGTAATGAAGAAGTACAGAACCTTTTATACCATTTTGGGTTTCTAATAACTTAATCAGTAACTAAAACTAAATTAGTATCCAAGTATAATCTATAACCAAAACTAAATTGGTATCCAGGTGTAAGCAATTACTTTTCTATAATTAATTGATTACTATAACTAGATGACATCCAAGTACAGGGATCTATTCTTCATTATCAAGGAAGCATGAAATAGGGACCAGGCGAATGTGATGACCTCAGTATTGATTAATGAAGAGTTAGGTACAGAAGCAGGACAGTGAATGGGGATGCAAGCTTAGTCACATAGCCACTCCTACTGATCCTGTTCTCTAGTGACTGATTTCGCTCCCAGTGCTGAGTTTACAGAGTCTGTTGATCTCTGTTTCAGTTTGGATACACTGAGCTCACTGATTTCTAATTTCACAAAGTATCACTTAACTATTTCCTGGCTGATCTCTTGACTCCTATCTTGAGTCCCTGAGATTTCTACTTAACTAGTTCCTGACCACTTCAACTGTGGTTCTGATTGGCCAAAAGAGATCAGCCCCAACCTCACTTGGTCATTGTTTGGGTTTTGATGGCTTAGAGTAAGTGTAAATAGCAATTGTTTCTGTTTTGGCCAGAAACCCTGAGGGTCTTCCCTTCCCACACTGGTTTTTGTGTGTGACTAGGTGAAAAAGACCATGCAATATTTCTTCAGAAGATCTATATCATCCTTAAATTGTGACTGTGCATCCTATTTTTGAGAGCAGCAAATTTTGCTTTCATAGTGAATGTATTTTCTATAATGTGATTGATTTTTTTGTTTCTCTTTTAGGTTGTCCTTCATTTCTGTTTATTTGCATTCCAAATCTACTGCTCTCCCTTGCTTTTTTCAGAGACTAAACATTGCAGATTCCAGTTTTTCTACTCTGACCATTATTTTTGGGTTGTAGGACATAAATTTTGCTCTCATAATCCTTATTTCTCTTTTGAATACTCAGGAACAATGTATTGTGGTTCCATGCTCTTCTTGAATTTCATAGAGTCATCTGTCTCAAGTTGGATTATTTTTCTTTGTTTTACAGTATTTATTCATAGATGGATGAACTAGTTTACTAGATCTGGAGGCAATATTTCCTTCTGCTGTTATTGTTTTCCATGGTGATTGATCGATCTGCTTATTTTCAAGATCTTTGAGTTTTATTCTTTCTTAGATCTTTGGTAATTACCGTTTCTCTCTGTCTCTCTGTCTCTCTTTCTCTTTCTCTCTCTCTCTTTCTCTCTCTCTCTAATTTCTTCTGTTCACATTGTGACTATCCCCTCTTCTGGTGGTTGGGAGTTGGATTTCAAAATGTCTCAACTCCTCCCACACTGAACAATTCACTAGCCTCCTACAGTACTGGACAACTCACCAATCTTGGGTGTCTGCTCTGAGTGATTTTTGGGAGGTCAGAACTGACCCTAGATGGACATTGTGCTTAATGCTATCATGCAAGCTTAGCAGAGTGATGCAAACACACCTGCCCCCCAACCTGTCCTATACTTAATCCTTAACCTGTGTGTCTCCCACCCCGGCCTGTACGACAAAATTCCTTTTCTCCCTCATTCTGTCATAAAATTTCTCCTGTTTCTTTTACTTTGTCCTTAATCTTTAACTACAATAAAACCTTAAAACTATATCATCATCCTGAACAGGCTGTATAGTTTTCTGTCTATATAAGCCTAGTCCCCCCCAAATATCAGTACCTTTTACTCAGCTACAGTACAAGGTCTATGTGCTTTCATGTTAATAAAGTTCCTAACTGGCTAAAAGGGAAGTTTAAGTGAATTCTTTCACACCCAAACTGCTCTCCCAAATCTGACTTCAACTATTTAGTTCAAGCTTTGCTGCCTAATGGTTGTGTGGTAGGTGGGAGAAGGGTGCTGAGCTCCCTTGGGGTCAGTGAGCATAAATTCATGCCTTTTTTTTAACCTTCTTTTATATTTTGGGTGTCTTAGACTATGGAGACAGATGAAGTTGCTTTATCTTTGGTGTATAATTTCTATTTTAAAGAGGTCTGAGAAGTCATGGAGATCAGAAATGATCTAATCCTCCATCTTGCTACACATAACTCATTTCTCAACCCTTCCTAGTCTGGCTTCTGACCTCATTACTCAAATGAAGATACTCTCTCCAAAGTAACCAATGATCTTTTAATTGATGAATCTAATGGCTTTTTCTCAGTCCTCATCTAATGTAACCTGTCTCCAACATCTGACATTTCTTACTACCTTCTACTCCCGTATACTGTCTCCCCTCTGATTTGTGACACTGCTCTCTTCTGGTTCTCCTCCTACCTGTTTGCCCAATCCTTGGTACCTTTGCTAGATTATCTTGCATGTGCTCCACCCACTGACCTCTCTGGTTTCCTTTAAGTTCCAACTAAAATTGTTTCTTTTACTGGAAGCCTTCCCCCAACATCTCTTAATTCTAGAGACTTTCTTTTGTTTATTACTTCTTATTTATCTTCTTTATTACTTTATATGCATTCACTTGCATATTGTCTCCCCCATTAGAATGTAAGGTTCTTGAGGACAGGGACTGTTTTTTGCCTCATTTTTTATCCCTAGTGCTTAGCATAGTACCTGGCTGATAATAGCCTCTTAATAAATATTTATCTATTTATTGGTTGATATTGGGGGTGTTAAACATGAGATCCATGGGCTACTTGCAGCCCACAATACTCCTGAGTATAACTGAACCAGATTAAAATGTAATTGGGAAATATTTAACAAAATAAATAAAATTATAATAGAACATAGATAATATGGAAATATGGTTTTCTTAATGAGTATACAGCCCACAGGGATCCTTATATAGTTATGTAGTTGGAAGGAAGGCTTTGAAATATGTCTCTGGAATCTTGCCTACCCACCTCTGAGGGAGACTGTAATTCCTCCTTGAGTGGGGCAGGAGAAATTAAGACCAGGCTGGCCACTGTGTTTTCCTCTGAGAGAAGGGATGTTGGGCTAAAACTGTATTTATTTACTCCCTTAAATCTTTCAAAGTTAATTGTCTTTACAATATCACTGTTACTGTGGAAAATTGTTCTGCTCACTCTACTCATGTCACTTTGCATCAGTTCATATGTCTTGCCAGGTTTTTCTGAAACCATCACTTTCATCGAATCTTACAGCACAATAAGTATTGCATTGCATTGTTTGGTTGTTCCCCCAATCGACGGTAATCCCCTTAGCTTCCAATTCTTTGTCAACAAGGAAATTTTGTGAGTCAGGATACTAGCAGTTAAAGAGATCAGGAAAAAAAAATGATGGATTCAAATTGCAAATTGAAGCATATTTTCTTCTTTCTCTTTTCTTTTTGTTCTCTATGTGGCTAATGTGGACATTTGTTTTCCATAATTATACATATTTGTGATGGGTTTTGTTATTCTTGACTTCTCAATGGGGGGGGAGGCTAGAGAGAATTTGGAACCAAAAATAAAATTGAACTTAAAAAATATGCAGCCCTCCAAACTACCTTAAAATAATCTTATATTTATTCTGAATGTAGCTATTACATATATAATACATGCAGTACATATGTATACATGTATAACTTATAAAGGCATATAATATGTACATTGTATATGTATATACAAAATGCATATGACAAATAATTTCTATACAATTGTGAAAGCTTAAAACTGCATTAAGACTTTTGGGACACTATATGTATACATATATAAACACACACCCCTATAAATGTGTATGTACTTATTCCCACACATATACATGTTTTCTCTCCTGGTCAAAATGTAAGCTTCTTAGGGGCAGGTAGATGGTGCAGTGAATAGAGCACCAGCTCTGGGGTCAGGAGGACCTGAGTTCAAATTCAGTCTAAGACATTTAATACTTACTAGCTGCATGGTGACCTTGGGCAAGTCACTTAATCCCAATTGCCCTGCCTTCCCTCCTCAAAAAAAAAAATGTCAGCTTCTTTAGGGCAGGGACTGTTCATTTATGTCTGTGTACCCTTATCTAGTGTATAAACCAGTGGTTCTCAACCTTCCTAATGCTGCGACCCTTTAATATTTGTATGTGGGTGTATAGGCATGTGGGAGGACCCGCCTGGAGATAGATAGAGGAGCCGTATCTCAGTTCCTAAGACCATCTGAAATATGTTTTTCCATGGTCTTAGGCGACCCCTGTAACCACTGTGAAAGGGTCATTCAACCCCCAAAGGGGTCGCAACCCACAGGTTGAGAACCACTGGTATAGACTATTTGTGCCTGACCTGTAGTAGAGCCTTCTTCTTCTTCTTCTTTTTTTTTTTTTTTTGGTAGAGCCTTCTGAGCAATTTATATTGTGTTGATCAGCCATGGTTGGACACACTATACATTCATTCTGACATAATCATGTCACTTTGGTCCTCTTTGAGAACAAAAGCCAACAATTAGCAAACCAACTTGTCACATAGTATATACTTAGCAAATCCTTGTTGATTAATTGATTCTAAGATCACTTCCAACTCTAAAAGATTCTGTCATGTTATGTGTGCTGCTCATTTAAGATATGTATATCCACATAGATTGTGTGAATATACAGATATGTGGCTTGAAGGAAGGCATCTCTGGAGTCTTGTCCACTCACCCTAAGGGAGCACACGATCCTTGCCCTGAGTGGAACAGGAGAAAGTATTACCAGACTGGCCACTCTCTTTTCCTCTGAGAGAAGGGACATTGGATTAGAATTGTTTAAAGTGGAGGGGAGTGATGACATGGAGTTGGACGGTGGCCATGGCCTGACTTAAGGCCTCTTCTCAAGGTCAAAGGATCCTACCTTGAACTAGGAGGAGAAGCAACCCCTTCTAGATAGTTAATAAACTCCCTACAAAATATTGTAACCCAGAGGGGTCTAGGGCACTGAAGTTGCCCAGCACAGAGCTGTTATTTATGGGTCAATGGGAGGACTAGAACCCACATTTTGCTGATTCCAAAGCAAGTTCCCTATCCATTATACCATATTGCCTTTCACACTAGATTAAACTTTTTTCCCTTCTCCCTGTCCAGCAGCAAATATGTCTTTACTTTTCCAATTATGCTATAACCTCGTCTAGCAGCTTTTAGGAAAGCCATGCTGTGTCACAGGGGGCTGGCACAGTGGAAAGAATCCCTAAAGCTACAAACTAGAAGTTATCAAAAATAGCACAAGGAAGCAATTTTCCCCTTCAGTAGCTTTTAAGAATATCACGTATTCCATGGAACTAGCAAAACTCTGAAATAAAGTGTGGCTTCAGAGAAGAAGTGGAGGCCATTCCTCCTGGAAGATTTTTTTTTAATTGGTCTTAGTTTAGTGTTCATGAGATCTCCACTAGCACATAATAGTGTTCAAAGTGTTATGCTAGCAAGAGAAAACTGTTATAACAGAGGGAAAGAGCAGGAAGGGGGGAAGGGAATGAGAGGGGGGATGATAGAAGGTAGGGCAAATTGGGGAAGAGGGTAGTTAGAAGCAAACATTTTTGATAGATACCCCTTCTAGGCACAGAGCAGGAGTATTTTCCTAAAGGAGACTGGGAAAAGGAATCTATGTCCTTCTCATCCACTCCTTCATTGGTTTGATGATTATCTAGTATGCTCCCTCAGCTCCTCGTTCTCATGATAAATGATGAGTCTGTCAATAAACATTAAGTGCTTACTGTATGCTGAGCATTGGGCTAAGCACCAGGGATCAAAAGAGGGAAAAGACCGCTCTCAAGAAGTGTGCAATCTAATAAGAGAGACAATAAGCAAACAAATATATACAAACAAACTGTAAATAGGACCAATAGAAAACAATTGGCAGTGGAAAGGCACTAGAATTAAGAGGTATTGGAGAGGGCTTCCTGTAGAAGATGGACATTTTTGTTGGGATGTAAAGGAAGCCAAAACGCTTGAAAGGCTTACTTAAAAATTCATCTGAGTCACTGTTTTTTGTTGTTGCTTTTTAAAATAATTCTAATGTGAATTACAACTTCCATTTGGAGTGAACTAGATGTTCTTTTCCTGATGAGCAGTGGATTAATTCCAAGGACAGCAATCTAATAATTTAGAAGCTTAATCAAAACACTATTTCAGCCTGCATCTGCACAGAAATGCATCTGTTTTTACACAGAAAGGCTGGTGAAGGTTAGAGAGAGAAGAAACAAAAACAGTGATGTATGATTCAATCTACTTCCCTCACCTTTACTCCCATTTAGACTATTATTTATAAATTTGAGTTGGTTGAAATTTTGTTCTGCCCAGAAAGTCAAGGGTAGATTATTTTTTCTGTTATTGACAGATATACATAATAAAGGCAGAAACCAGGAGGGTCAGGAGAGTGGAAAGCAATGATGGTTTTTTCTTTAACTTTTGTTCTTGCTCAACTTCACTTGTATGCCAAAGAAAATCGAGGGGATTATGGGACAGGGCTTCATTGTCTTAGACTCTCTATAGTTCCTGTATTGTTGTTTGGCCTTCATTCTCAAAGAGGACTATGGCATCAGGGAGGTGATACTATAACATGCAAGTGAAGTGGATTTAAGTGAGGCAGGGTTGTACAAAGTCACCAGCCTCAGTCTCCACCAGAGTCATTTGGGTCCAGTGACAAGATATAGATTAATATAACTAGAGATGGTCCTGGATGCAGTGGGAGACCTTGGTCTTTTAAGCTAAGGTCTTTCACAGATCTCAGTTTAACCAAGGCAATACCAGCTCAGTGATTAAGACTAGGTAAGAAACAAAGCAGGGAAGTTAAACCAAGGCAATACCAGCTCAGTGATTAAGACTAGGTAAGAAACGAAGCAGAGAATGACCTCTTTTACCTATTTAAAAAATCAGTCTGGGAGGGGAAGACCCTCAGTTTCAGGCCAAAACAGAAACAATTTCTATGTACAGTCACTCTAAGCCACCAGAACCCAAACAATGACCAGGTACAAGCGTGGTCCTAGACCTGTTGTTGTCCAATCAACGAGAGCCAGAATGATTTGGGTTTAAGGGATGGTCCTTAAGAAGGAAATCTAGTCCAAAAGCCCCAAGATATCTTACAAGGTTTCAGTGACCAAAATTTATATTCCTTTGGGCAGAACATCAGTAAGTAAGGATGGAAGTATAATACCCTAGGTCAGTGGTTTTCAACCTTCCTAATGCCATGACCCTTTAATACAGTTCCTCATGTTGTGGTGACCCCCAACCATAAAATTATTTTTGTTGCTACTTCATAACTGTAATTTTGCTACTCTTATGAATCATAGTGTTAATATCTGATATGCTGAATGTATTTTCATTGTTACAAATTGAACATAACCCACAGGTTGAGAACCACTGACCTAGGTGGACAGAGGGAAGGGGGAAAAAATGAGAAAGAAAGAAAGGAAGGAAAGCGGGAGGGAAGGAGAGAAGTATAGTTTTTTAGGTGAACCCCAACCCCAAGATGGTCTTTGAAAACACAGGATCAATATCTGGTGTTCAATGGGAGGTATAAGGAATTTCTAACCCTAACTCAGATTGTTGTCTGGAATAATGGAGTAATCAAAACCAGACAAAGGCTGTAAGATGAATAGACTTTATCTTGGTCTGTAGCAAGTTTTTGTGGGGCAGCATTTAGTAATGTATGATAGTTCAGAGCCTTGGCTATGAATTCAAAAGCTGTCATCATGCTCCTTTCAGGGAAAGGATTTCTAGTCACCGTGTCTAAATGGATAGGAGCAGAGAGCTGTTAAATGGCTTTGAAGATCTGAAGCCCAACAGACTATGGTAAAGAGTAGTTTAGCAACCAGATACCCAGAAAAGACAGCACAGTGGAGAGGAGAGGGTAGAGATGTGACATAATGGGGACAATGCCAGCAAAACCACATAAACGCATGCACACACATACATACACACATACACACATGCATATACTCATGCATACACACATACACTATAAGAAAGCAAAAGTTTCACATCCAGCAAAGAGCCAATAGATGACGGCTAACAGAGAGTAGTGTGATAACATCACAGTCCTCTGGATTTGACTGGACTTAAGGCAGCTAGGTGGCACAGGGTGCTGGGTGTAGAGTCAGGAAGACCTGAGTTCAAATACAGCCTCAGATACTTACTAGCTGTGTGACCCTGGGTCAGTTTGCCTCAGTTTTCTCAATTATAAAATGGGGATAATAATAACAACATTTATCTCACAGGGTTGTTGTGAGAATTAAAAGAGATGATACTTGTAAAAGCACTTAGCACAGTGCCTACCATAGTTAAGTGTTACATAAATGCCTCTTCTCTATCCTTTCCTTTCCCTGATCATGTTGTTATTGCTATTGTGGTTGTTTGTCCTCTGTTCTCTAAGAGGACCATGACATCAGAGAGGTGATGCCATGATATGCAAGTGAATTGGATTTAAGTGAGGCAGGACTGTGCAGTCACCAGCCTCACTTTCTCCTCCAGAGCCATCTAGGTCCAGTGGTGAGATATAGATCAGGACGCTGGAGATGGCCCAGGATGAAGAGGAAAGCCTTGATCTTTTTAAGCTTAATGTCTTTAATAGGTCTAACTCTGAATGAGGCAATGCCCATTCAGTGATTGAGGCTAGATAAGAAATGAGGCAAAAAATACCTCTTTATCTAGTGAAAAAAAAAAAGAAAAAAAGTCAATCTTGGAGGGGAAGACCCTCGGGGTTTCTGACCAGTTGCTCTGGCTATATCTGTTGCCTACATGTTTTCCCTTTGTTTATGCTCTTAGGACACTTTGGACCCTATTATGTGTCCCTTTACTTATGTTCTTTGATACGTGTTCCCCATATAGATGCGTCCTTTCTGCTGCTCCCCCCAAGCTGAGAAGAAGTGAATCCGTGAGAAGGAACTTATCTTATGATTATATTTGCTATGCTATTTGATTAAATGTCTTTTCTTTTGACCTAATGTGGCCTTTGGATAATTGATAGAAGCAAAATATATTGGTAGAGGCTTGTGAGCTTTGCTTTTCAATGGATCCTGACCCATAGAGTAACTCAAACTTGACTTGACTTATCTGGGGGTCTACCTGTGAGAATGGTGCTCTAGATACTATAATAAATAGTTGTACAGTTCCTAGGCACTTTCCTTTTCAGAAATGATGCTTTTCACCTCTTTTTATGGTGGTAAAGGATTGGAAATTGAGGAGATGTCCATCAATTGGGGAATGGTTGAACAAGTTGTAGTAAATGAATGTCATGGAATAGTATTGTTCTATAAGAAATGGTGAGCAAGTGTACTTCAGAAAAACCTGGAAAGACTTATATGAACTGATACTGAGTGAAGTGAGCAGAACCAGAAAAACAGTGTACATAGTAACAGCTGCACTATGTGATGACTAACTTTGTTAGACTTAACTCTTCTGAGCAATGCAACGATCTAAGACAACTCCAAAAGACTCATGATGGGAAATGCCGGCCATATCCAGAGAAAGAACTATGGAGTCTGAACGCAGATTGTAGTACACTATTTTCTCTTTTTTTGGCTTTTTTTGTGTTTTATTTCTCAAGGTTTTTTCCTTTCCTTCTATTCTTTACAATATGACTAATGTGGAAATATGTTTAATATGATTGTATACATATTACTTATATCAGACTGCATGCCATCTTGGGGAGAGGAGAGAAAAGGGAGGGGGAAACAATTTAGAACTCAAAGTCTTATAAAAGTGAATGCTGAAAACTAAAAATAAGTAAATATTTTAAAAATGATTTTACTGGGGGCGGAGCCAAGATGGCGGCGTAGAAGCAGCAAAGCACCACAGCTCCCACACAAACACGGTAAAAAACTCATAAAATGGGACTCTAAACAGATTTTCAAGCTCCAAAACTCTCCACAAGACTGAAAGTACATCTGTTGCTACAGGCAGCCCAGCAGGTAGGGCTCTTCACAGCAGTCTGGGACCCGTGGCAGAAACCCCCGGCCAGCTCAGGCCCTGGGGCATTGGACGGGGAACCACGACTATAGGAGAGCAGATCAGCTGCACTGGAGGCACAATTACCTCATCTATCAGGCCAGAAGAAAAAAAGGCTAAGAGAAAGGTCAGTGGATTTTGCTAACTGGGGAGGAGAAGAGCGGTCTGGCCAAACTGCTCCCAGGGCAAGAAAGCAGTGGGAGGCGGCTGTTGCAGCAGGAACGGCTGAGAGCCGCAGCAGCTTCCACTGGGCTGCTTCAGAACCCTCGGCCTGCAGATAGCAGGGGGGCTGACACAATCCATTGAGGCCAAGGGCTCTTGTTTTGAGCGTCCTGGATCTGGATCGTGGTCTTGAGTGGTGGTCCTGGGGTGCGCTTTCAGT
>CM053597.1:202569061-202584368 GCA_028646575.1 Pseudocheirus occidentalis | reverse complement strand
GGGGGTAAAATGTTAAAGATGTCAGGAGAAAAGAAACAGACATTCCAGAATGAGAAGAAAGAAAGAGAAGGAAGACAAATCAGAAAGAAATCAAGTTCAGCCCCTGACAGAGGATTAATTGATCATGTTGAAGTAAAGCATGGGTGTGAAAAAAGAATCATACAGACATAAATTATTCATGATAAAAGAGGTTTCAGCCATTAAGATATTTATATCAACAATAAAGTACTTATGCACTGCAGTGATTTATGGGCTGCTATAATTATGGAAGATACACTGATGACTGTTTGCATAGAAACCACTCTAGATTTTTTCATTCTGTTAATCAACTTTTCTTCTGAACAGTGCATTTTAATCAGAGGACAAGGCTTGATTAAATCCCACCCAAAGCAGCACAATGATTTTTTGCAAGTTGATACTAACATGGCCTGTCTGACATATCTTTTAGATAAATAGTGTGAGAAATGGGGTTGTTGTCAGATTATTCATTAGCAAAAAGCCCTATTATTCTCAACTTAGCACACAGTGATATTAAACCATTTCATCAACCTTCACATTAACTAAAAACAACATAATATTTCTGAAGTATTGAGAAGCAGACTTTTGCCTGTCTAAGGATACTTCTAGGGAATAAAATAAGTAGCACTGTATAAATGTGAATTATTCATATAAAACTACTACAGACCTAGCATAACACCTTATCAGAAGTGAGTGTGGGTCCTTGAAGGCCATGCCATGGCAATGGCATGTAAGCTTGGGACAGATTTCTAAGCTGAACTAGCTGTGAGTCAGGGGACTCAGTGACTATCAGAGGGAAAACCTAGATAAAGTTCAGTCAGCAAGCATTTATGCATTTATTATTTGTAGGCCCTGTGCTAAGTGCTGGAGATACAAAAAAAATAGTCAAAAACAGTTTCTGCCCTCAAAAGGCATACATTCTAATGAAGAGACAAAATTAAAATAATTAGGTATGTATAAGTCATATACCGAGTAGATAGAAGTTCAGAGACCCAGCAGAGAGCCCTATGCTGGCTGAAAAATCATGTTTTTTTCAGTCTCAGGAATTCTTAAAAAAGACAACTAAGTCTAAAAATAGATATGTAGTTGGAATATCCCCATAGATGAAAACATGGATTCTTTAAGTATTAGTGTTTCATGGTTACAGTTATCCATTTATATGTATATATACATAAACCTATATATTCAGACAGATAAGTTAGGTAGATGTAATGGTAAGGGAATCTGAAGATCTTCCCTGCCCTTTACTGGGCCTCACATGGAGCCCAACAAAAGAAGCTTGCTTAAGGGTGGTTTGTTTTTCCAGGAAGGTACATATTTTGTTTTTCTGTAATTAGGCAGTGGATCACGAAGCCTGTGATGTCTTCTGAGCCTGGAGAAGGCTACTCTCTCTCTCTCTCTCTCTCTCTCTCTCTCTCTCTCTCTTTCTCTTTCTCTCTCTCTCTCTTTCTCTCTCTCTCTCTCTCTTTCTCTTTCTCCTTCTCTTTCTCTCTCTCTCTCTGACATGAGGTTTTTGTTTCAGGGTTCACTTTGGGAAGAGTTGTGTGACTTGGCCAGATGAGATTCTGGGCAGCCACTGAGCCCCCTGACTTTGAAAACTCAGATGTTGGTGCTTCTCTCTCTGGTAACTAACTGTATGGATGTAATGGTCAGATAGTTAGAAGCCCTGTCTATAGGTCTGTTAAATTGTGTTGTTTCTCTGTTTGGTTTTTTTTTTTTTGGTCTGCTTGTAATTTCTGGTTGTATTTTATACACACACACACATATATAATATAATACATTAATTATATATACAATAATTATATATAATATTATACTAACACAATATTATATATTATATATAATATATATAAAACACCTCTTTTGAGTTGCTTTCATTTGGGAAAGAAGATCAAAGAACCTGTGCTAGCAGCCATCCTGGGTATGTTAGCGGGCTGATACAGTGCATAAACAGACAAAGTAGATAGAAAGATAGATCAATAGATAAAGTAGATAAATAGATGGACAGATAGGCAGATAGAAAGACAGATAGATAAAGTAGGTATGTAGACAGGTGGACATATATGGGCACTTAGGTGGTGCCACAGTGAATAATGTACCAGGCCTGAAGTCAGGAAGACTCATCTTCCTGAACTCAAATGTGGCCTCAGACACTTTCTAGCTGTGAGACGCTGGGCAAGTCACTTAACCCTGTTTGCCTCAGTTTCTTCATCTGTAAAAGGAACAGGAGAAGGAAATGGCAAACCACTCTAGTATATTTGCCAAGAAAACCCCAAATGGGATCACAAAAAGTCAGACATGCCTGAAAAACTACTGAATAACAAGATATATAAATAGATTAGAGAGGTAAAGGGGGATTAGATTAGATTAGATTAGAGGGGGAGAGGAGAGAAAGGGAGAAGGGGAGAGAAAGAAAGGGAGGAAGGGGAAGAGGTGCAAGCCTGAGATCTCAACCCATAATGATCCAGGAATCTAGGATTTTAGGGCAGGTATTACAGTCAATCCAGCGGCGATGCCCTAAGGAACAAAGGTTCTGAGACTTGAGTCCAGTGGAAGCTAGCAGAGGTTCCAGCTTTAGAAGTGAACTTGGTGGGGCTGTGTAGTAACCTATGTAGGAACTCAATTAAGCTGAAAGCCTATTCCCTCCATTGTTCCCCGGAGACTGGGTTGGTATGAATGGGGAGTATGTCCCTGAGTTACTGGAGGAAATGTCTGTATGCTTGTCCATTCTATATCTTTAAAGTAAATATCCCTTTGTAAAAGGAATCTGATGTTAAATAGTTATATGTACCTGGGATACAGCCATTGGGTCTCTAACAATCAACCACTGGGGGCTTGAGCTGTTGGCATAGACGATTCCCCCAAACCCCTTCAGAGTAAATGAGAACACTGTGGGGACAGTCAACTGTTACATTGACTTTATAAAATCTCTTCTACATGTCCTTCTCTCCATTTAAACTGCCATCACCCTGGTACAGATTCTCATCATCATCATCACCGCTATCACCATGCATCATAATCGCTAACATTTCTACAGCACCTATAGCACTGTGCTAGGCACTTGTCCCAAGTTCATACAGCTAGTAATTGTCCGAAGCTGGATTTGAACTGAGGTCTTCTGACTAAATCCAGCACAATATTCACACAATATTCATTCAATATTCACTCAATCGCCTAGTTGATGGCTAGTATATTCCAACAGTCTTCCTGCCTGAAATCTTTCCCAACTCAATTCATCCTCCATTAAGATGCCAAAGTGGTTTGCCAAAAATGTGTGTCTGTCCCTGTCATGTGACTACTCAAACTCTAGTGGCTACCTATCCTGCCTACAGGATCAAATATAAAATCATACCTTTGGCTTTTAAATCTGAACCTCCCTTATGCTTCTAAGGTTTTAATCTTTTACTGCCCCCACCTGCTTTTCAATGTAGCAACACGGGTCTTATTTGCACAAAGATACTCCCTTCTCACATTCCCATACCTTGTTTGTTTTGCTTCTTTAATTTTATCCCCATTAACAAAAAAAATTTCCCCCCTCTACCTTGCCCAATCCAATTTAAAAATAAAAGAAAAACAAAACCCTTGTAATAAATAAGCAGTCAAATAAAACTCTTGCATTAGTGATTTCCCCCCCCAAAACAAAAAATGTCTCAATCAGCACCCTAAGTATATCTCTTTTCTGTCAGGAGGTGGGCAGCATGTTTCATCACAGGATCTCTGGAATTGTAGCCCAACCCCGTATTGATCAAAATTCTTAATTCTTTTGAAATTGTTTACCTTTGCAATGTCATTACTGCATAAAGTGTTTTTCTTGATCTCACTTAATTCAGCATCATTTCATACAATTCTCAGTTTTTTCTGATATTATCCTCTTCCTTATTTCTTATAGTA
Source organism: Pseudocheirus occidentalis (assembly GCA_028646575.1). NCBI lineage: Eukaryota > Metazoa > Chordata > Mammalia > Diprotodontia > Pseudocheiridae > Pseudocheirus > Pseudocheirus occidentalis. The sequence goes on along the minus strand of CM053597.1, from coordinate 202,580,459 downwards.
CAACAGTATTCTAATACATTCTTATGCTACAATTTGTTCAACCATTCCCCAAATTATTTCTAGCTCCTTGCCACTACAAATAGTTGTTAAAAATATTTTGGGGAATATGTGTCTTCTTCTTCTTTCTGTGATCTCTTGGAGGGTATCAGCCCAGTACTACTGGGTCATAAGTGATGACACGTCTTTTCATGGGTGGCCCCCTCCATGTCTGAAATGTTCTCCTTGTTCACCTTTTTCTCCTGGCTGCCTTGTCTTACTTCAAGACTCAAGTCAAATCCCACCTTCTGCAAGAGGCATTTCCTGGTAAACCCTGTCCAACATAATATACTCCCTTGAAGACTACTTTCCATTTATATTGAATGTAAATCATATGTACTTTTTTGATACATTGTCTTCCCATTAGAATGTGAGTTCCTTGAGATCAGGGACCAAGACTTTGCCTTTTTTCAGTCTCTAACTCTTAGAATACAGTCTAATGCATAGTAAACAATAAATGCTTGTTGACCATCCTCTTCTATGAAGCCTCCCTTGATTTTGGATGTAATTAATTACGTTAATATTTAATAATAATAATGAATAAAAGAGGATTCCCTTTTTCCCCTCAAAAGGACCACCCCTTATGATACTGTTCTGTAAATGTTACTCATGCAGCACTTACTGCTTGTTTATATATGATATAATATAGATAAGTTCCATGAGAGCAAGAAGTGTGGCTAAGCTAACTTGTATATCTTTCTCAGTGCCTAGCACAATATCTTTGCATATCATTAAACTGAAATGAATAAGAAGTGATGTGAAATAACTGAATAAGAAACAACCAGTTCACTTACTCTACTGTCAGAATAGTTTATTATTTAATAAAAGGGGGAACTAAAGCACAAAAGATGTAACTCAGGTACTTCAGACGTTGAGGAGGAGGGGACTATTGGATTCCTAAATCCTGTAACTATGATTTATAGGTCTATCAAACTAGAATTTAGCGTTAAATTTAGTAAAATGATGTATTTTAACTTTTATGTTTTTCATTGTACTCACTATAAACTTTTCTCTACCGTATTTGCACACAAACACCACAGTCTAAGATGTGTTCATAGTGAAAAAAGAAATGGTATAGAAGAAGAAAAAAGAGAAAAAAATAGCCAGACTGGACCAGTTATGTATAAAGAATATCCAAGCTGTAGATGATATACTTGTGAGGGCATTGAAGGGCCAACATACAAGGAATATGATGGAGAGGAAGATAACAAAAGCATGATCAAATCCTGGACCTTATTAATAATGAAAAAAAGCAACTTAGAAAACATTAGTAATTTTTGTGAGAGTCATTTGTATGCAAACTGAGTGCATTTTTGATAAGGGTATTGGAAGGAAGGAAGGAAGGAAGGAAGGAAGGAAGGAAGAAAGGAAGGATGGAAGGAAGGAAGGAAGGAAAGAAAGAAGGAAGGAAGGAAGGAAAGAAGGAAGGAAGGAAGGAAAGAAGGAAGGAAGGAAGGAAGGAAGGAAGGAAGGAAGGAAGGAAGGAAGGATGGAAGGAAGGAAGCTTTTATTAATTACTTGCTCTGTGCCAGGAACTGTGCTAAGCATTTTACAAATATCATGGTCAAGTCACTGAACCTCTCTGCCTTAGTTCTTCAACTGCAAAAGCACCGACCTCTCTTGTTGTAAAGACAAAATGAATTATTCATAAAGTGCCTGACACATAGTAAGCATTATATAAATGTTAGGTTTCATCATCTCATTTGAGAAATATAACAGAAATAACCATCTGATAGTGAACAGCAGGTAAGGCACAAAATAGGGTGTGTGTGTGTGTGTGTGTGTGTGTGTGTGTGTGTGTGTGTGAGTTGGGCAAAAGTATTCACAGAACACAGACATGAAGGTATTTACAGAAATGAAAATGACGATCCAGTACATAGTCCAAATAGAAGGATTTCCAGTGGGTGCTAAAGCTGTCCAGATGCTCATGTTTGTATCAAGCCCCAGAACTTTATAGAGTCTCTTTGAAGAGACTGTCATCCCTCAAAGGAATTTGATCTGTCCATCCACACAGAAAACACAAAATGAATAAAGAATGTCTATTGCCCAGATTTTAACACATACCCTATAGAATATGTCTAACAGACTGTATAACTGGAGCAGACAGTAAAGAAGGACAATAAGTTGGGCCAAAAATTGAACAGGAGTAAAAGTAAGTACTGGACTGCTTTTGAGAAATTGAAAAGTTCTTTCATTGACCCCAAATTTCCCATAAAAAGAAAAGCCTTTCAATTCAATGCTGATTATTTGACAGGTTTGCTATACAGCAGTGTGATCTGGAATGCCACTGTCAATAAAAGCCTAAAGATGTGTATCATACAAAGGCCAATGGAGAGGTGAACTGTAGGTAAGCATGCTGAATCATATAACCAATAAGGAAAGAACAAGATTAAAAGGCATCATTAAGGAATTGTATGTCAGGAAAAGGAGACAGGTTGGTCACATTATAAGAGCAAGGGATGAGAAGTGGACAGTTGAAGAGAGAAGATCCTTGACTGGTACCCTTGTAATGTTGGGTGAAAGTGAGAAAGGCCCTCAGTATGAGGGGATAAACTTTTGAGAGTACCAGGACAAGAGTCACAGGGGATGACAAGTATGGATTGGTTGTCATTTTCATGTCTAGAAAGAATTCCTGAACTGATGAGATCACAGATCCATCTGAGTATTTGAGAGATAGGAATGGGAAACAGACATAAAACAGGAAGTTCCTAGGTGAAGAAACTAGCAGTGAAAGCTAACCTCTTTGTTATAACTTGCTGTCTTAGATGGTTGCTTAATTTTTGAGAATATGTTTCTAGTTACTATGGTTCTTCAATTTGGAAATCCTCTTCGCCAGTGTACTTTGGTCAGTTACTACACTGAATTTATAATACCTGAGTTAAAACACATTTAAGTAAAAGGCCATCAGAAGAATAAGCCAAGGGATTTCATAAGCAATTTCTGAGGCCAAGTATAGGAATGGAGGGGTATAGTCTGGGGGGAAATAACTTTCCCTGCTGGTCAGCTGTTAGTTTGATAGGCAGAAGAGGAATTCTACAACCTTTGTGAATGATAAAGGTCTAAGACATCACTGTATCTAAGGGACAACCTTTTAGGCAGTTCATAATGTTCATATACTTCTTACAAAAAAATGATTCTTTAAATTAATATGGCATTTGCAGGGACTTATTCGCATGACTAATTATGGTGATTGCTACAAAAGTCAGAAAAATCACATTCTTCAAGATGGGATGTCAAAGGCCTAAGTAGGGTACACATACATGCCAACTCCTGAAACATCAATTCCACATTATCCACCTCCAGAAGGCCTGATTTCTCTTACTCTAAAAATACTGGCTGTCAGTTCCTCTTCTGAACTGGGTAAGTGATCCCCTAAAAAATTGAAACCCTGTCAGTTTATGCTGAGACAGGGAAGTTGTATATGCAGGAATATGAGCTTTGCATGGCTGAAAGAGCCCACACTTAGGCTTCATAACTGCCAAAGCGATAGGAGTTGGATGTGTGATTTCATTGGTACTGGGGACTCCCCAGGTGAGGGAACTCCCTCTACCAATGCAAGGTGGCACCGTCTGCAACATAGTCTTAGGGACTTGCCTACAGCACTGCCAAGGTACCAAGAGGTAAAGAGATTTGCCTGGAGTAACTGCCAGGGGCAGGGAAGAAATGGTCAGGCAGAAAAGAAAGAGATAATTTTTAACCTGGGATTCTCCACTAGAATTAACTTCATTATCTTTCCCAGGATGTGTTATTATGTTAGCAAAAAAAATCTGTTCTCAAGAATTCATTAAGAGAAGTGGAATCAGGAAAAAATGGCATGAAATATAAAGTAATCTCAGGAAGGTGGATTTTTGTTTGTTTGCTTTATTTATGCTCACGTGGATAGGTGAGAAAGAAGGTCATTTCATATTTTGTTTTTTTTTTCAAGGGTTGCCAAAGTAGAAAAAAAAATCATCAAACAGCCAAGCAATCGGCGATGTGTATCTCCATATTTGGGGCAGTTAGGTGGCTCAGTGGATAGAGTACCCAGCCTGAAGTCATCTGGCCTCCAACACTTAACTGTGTGACCCTGAGCAAGTCACTCAACCCTGTTGGCCTCAGTTTCTTCATCTGTAAAATGAGCTAGAGAAGGAAATGGAAAACTACTCTAGTATCCTTGTCCAAAAACCAAACCAAAACAAACCCAAATGGGGTCATGAAGAGTTGGACATGATTGGAACAACTGAACAACATCTCCTTATTTAGGTTGGTCTTCAAAAACAGACCTGCTCTTTAGATCTGGAGAGCCTTAATGCCTTTCCAGAGTGGTAGACCCTTTTTGAGCTTATTACCCTATGACACAGACTTCAAGAACACAGGGTATCTGCATACTACAACGAAACAGAGCAGTAGGACTTTGTGTGGCCTCTCTTCTATGCAGAGATTATGACAGAATAGAAGGAAAGGGGCACAGGGTGATAAGAACTCCATGACTTTTAAAATTTTACTTTGACAACTGGCACTTTAAAGATGAAATCCTCATTCAATGGCCAGTAAATGGACACAGTGCTAGAAGAGATGAATTATAGATGAATTATTATATCAACCTTGACCTTCTTGCTATAAACAAAACCAGATGAAAGAAGGAAGTTGCCACTAAGTGGAAAGATGGCTCTCAAGTACTCCTTGGAGAAGCAAAGAGAGGAGCTGGCAGAGCAAATTTCATAATATGCTCCAAAGTGACAGGAAATATCATTAAAATGGGATAGTTGGCTACTGCATATGGCAGAATTCGTGGTAAGTATTTACAAATAGAACACCATTAAAATAAATTCACCAACGTTAAGTTGCTATAACAGCTAGTGGAATAATGGGTAGAGCACTGGCCCTGGAGTCAGAAAGATCTGAGTTCAAATTTGGCCTCGTATACTTACTAGCTGTGTAGTCTTGGGCAAGTCACTTAACCTCCCTTTGCCTCAATTTCTTCAACTGTAAAATTGGGATAATAATAGTAGTCACTTTGCAGGCTTACTGTGAAGATCAAATGACATATTTGTAAAAAGCACAGAGCTCAGTGTCTAGCACATAAAAGGTGCTAAATGTTTATTCCCTACTCCTTCCCCATTTCCTTAAGGATGAAGAGGGAGAAAGAAAGAATGAAAGAAAGAAAGAAGGAAAGAAAGAAAGAAAGAAAGATCAACTTGCAAGGTATCCAAAGGAGGGAAAATGTTAAGAAAGAAAGAAAGAAAGAAAGAAAGGAAGAAAGGAAGAAAGAAAGAAAGAAAGATCAACTTTCAAGGTATCCAAAGGGAGAAAGAACAAAAGGAAGAAAGAATGAAAGAAAGAAAAAAGAAAGAAAGAAAGAAAAAAAGAAAGAAAGAAAGATCAACTTTCAAGGTATCCAAAGGAGGGAAAATGCTAAAGATGTAGAAAAGAATTGGATCTGATTCTTCTTCTCCCCCTCAAAAGGGAAAGGCAACTGAATAAGCATCAGTAAGAACCAATGTGCATTCTTACTTTCCCATTTATTAAGAATTTTTATGAGAATCATTTATGTATGAATTTAGAGTATCCTTGATTATTAGAAGGGAACACATAGGCTTTTACAAGCAATGTTCAATAATGGTCCACATATTTACTATTTTACAATTGATGGTAAGATTTAGAGAACTTAAGATCCCATCATACTCTGGATTCATAACATGGAGATTTGTCACTTTTCAATCTATGAAAGTTGGCAAGTTTTTAAGGTATAATTTTAGTCCCCAGGTCATATCTTGCCGACTACTAAGTAGGTGCTATATTTTCTTCCCAGCCTCCAGTGATATGTTGCATACATATCATCATTTCCTTGAACAACTTAAATTGATCACCAAGTCTGGGCTCCTTAAGAATTACCCATCCATAACTTCCAGGGGTAACGACCTGGTCCTTAATCGCCCTTCTGTTTATACAAACAAATCTACAGGATTCCCCCACCAAATGTTTCTTTGCTGACAAATTGTTGGCTTACCACTCACATATCACTGGTGAGGACTTTTGGATCCACTTTTGGCTCTTAGTTATTAATATGCCATATCCATAGATAAACCACTTTGGGCTACATTAGACAAATCCAATGAAATGGGTCTATTAGCTCTTATTGTTGCTTACTGAAGCAATACCTGCCTGTTCCAAAAGCATTTTTTGACTTGTTATATTATTGTGCTTGAAGAGCTGTTTATCTGTCTTCTCCCTTTTTTGGTGAAAAGGTATTAAATTTTCTATAACTCTCTAACTTAGGTCAAGTCAAAAGCATTTATTTAGGACAATGGGCCTCTATGATCTATTATTATTATATGGGCCTATATGAGGATATTTTCCAAATTTGTTACATTTTACAGTTCTGAAAGCACGTATTAACAATGGTATCATACATATTAACTGCCTTATACATGTTCTTCTCATTCCATTTTGATTCAGGATATCAGTAATTCTCTTGATGTATTCAGACGTGACTCTCTTTGGTATTTTTAAGCTCAATGTTTCTTTATTGGAGAACAAGATATTTTTAGTTACCACCTTTATCCATTGTTTTGATGAGACTTTTAAATTTAATCTTGAAAACTTAAGTCTCCATCTCTTCTTGTAAAATGTTATAATTATGGACTCTAAATGACATTTTGATATGACTGTAGAAAGATTCTATGAGATTATTTCATTCTTATGTTTTTTCAATGAGGTTTAGATAGAATGATTGTTGAACAAGTCACCATCCTATCATTATTCTTTCACTGTTACAGTCTGTTGTACAAGAATATAAAATAACTAGTTTTGTCATCAGGATGTCTTATTCTTATTAATTTTACATTTATTATATAACCAAGATATTAATGGACACGATAAAAGATCACTCATTAGATTACATTAGGAGTTTTGAAAATGAGCAGCGAATTCATTTTGTTGATATATCAATATTTCCTGTCCTTTGATATTCACTGGCATCCTCTTCCTAAAGGCAAACAACACTTTACAACACTTTTATTTATTCACAGAGAAACCCGAGCTGCACACTAGCTTTAACGAATTCTAAAGGGAGTCTCTGGGTACAAATGAGAGAAGAAAGAAAAAAAGAGGCAGGAGGATTCCAGGAACATGATATCCTTACTCCCTTAACCTGAGTAGGTTTACCATAATTTGAATCAATAAAAATGCCTGAATGACTAAACACCAGCAGGTAATTAATTCAGTGTTTCACTTTCCTCCCTCTTTCTCAGAACTCTTAAGCTCCTAATGTTAAATATTTAATGTACTGGGATTTAAGAAAATCAATCACATACTTAGTCTTCAACAGACAATCTACGTTTCCTAATTCAAGTAAATCCCAAACTGTTGATCACCTAAATTAAAACAAAACATAGAAATTTTAAAATCTCCCTCCACCCCCATCAGACTTTCCTTTTTGACACAAACATTCCTAAATTAAAACAATAGAAATTTTAAAATCTCTCTCCACTCCATCAGACTTTCCTATTTAACAAAAATATTAGGTCTCAAATAAGTACTTGCAAACTCACAAGTTTAACACAGCAACTTATCTTCTTGGTCTCTGACCCCTTGGCTCACCCTAACATATGACAGAATACATTATATTGTATTCCTTCATTCCTACCTCCACCTTCAAATTCTTATTTACACTGAACTTTTTAAATCTTTGCAGGCAAGTCTCAATTTTTCATGGGTGGATTATCAACTTTGTATCAAATCCTAAATAAAATGTGCATTCTAGTAGTCATGAACACTGTCACCTATACTGGTCACCAAGCTCTGTGGCTGATATGATATTTACTTTGCAAAGAAAGGAAGACTTTTAAGCCAAGATAATAAAGCTGTCTTCAGTCCTCTTTCCGACTGAGAACACCTAGAGAAAAGGGAAAGTTCATCTACTCACATGGTTTAAAGTCCAAACTCTTTTTGAGTGACTTTTTCTGCCATCTGGATTTCTCTCTCTGAGCTTTACATGTTCACTTCAACAATGGACCTAAAAACAACTTAGCATCTTTCCTCACAATTCAACTTTTCCTGGTTTACCAATCCAGCCTGCATCATATCTTTGACGTTTCCCACATCCAATCAGTTACTAAATCCTGTTGATTCTGTTTTTGCAGTTTTCCCTAAATCTATCTTTTCTGTTCAAGTACTATGGCACAGATCCTCATTTCCACATACCTGAATTATTGCAAGAACATCCTCACTGATCTTCCTGGCTCTTCCCATAGAAACACCAAATATCAGAGATGAATGAGAATTCAAAGGCCATCTAATCTCTTGTGAACCTGAACAGAAAATTCCCTTTCCAACATACTTGACAAGAAGCCACCTAGACTCTCCTTGAAAACCCAGCAAAGGATAATCCATTGCTTCTCAAGGTGACCAATTCTTTTTTGGGGGGCAATGCTTATTGTTAGGAAGTTTTTACTTTGATGCAGAATCTGCCTGTCTGCAACCCCCATCCATTGCTACTGATGTTCTTTAAAAAGCAGAACAATTGACGGTTATTTGAATATAGCACAGGCCCTGAAATCAGGAGGATCTGAGTTCAAATTCAGCCTCAGACACTTAACACTTACTAGCCATGTGACCTTGGGCAAGTCACTTAACACCACCAATTTTCCTGCCCTTTCCCCCTCAAAAAAAAAAAAAAGCAGAACGGTTCTATTTAGTTACTCAACAAACATTTATTGACTTAGTATTTCCTATTCTACATGGAAGACTTCAAATACTTGAAGCCAGTTAGTACATTCTCCTTTTCCCTCCCTAAGTACCCTCTGGAAATTAGGTTAAATATTCCTAGTTCTTTAGCCTTGGCCTTGAATAGGCCAATCTTGTGACAGTCTTGGTCATTCTTCTCTAGCTATTCAATGTTTCTCTTAAAATGTGTCACCTGGAATAGAACTCAGTAGTCTTTTTTTTCTTTTTGGAGGGGGGAGGTAGGGCAACTGGGGTTAAGTGACTTGCCCAAGGTCACATGGTAGTAAGTATTAAGTGTCTGAGGCCAGATTTGAACTGAGATCCTCCTGACTCCAGGGCTGGTGTTCTATTCACTGAGCCACTTAGCCTTCCCCAGAACATAGGGACTTTGGAGCTAAACTAACTAGGTACCTAGATTTAAGTTTATTCATCTGTAAAAGAAGGGAGTAGATGGGAGAAGGAGAAGGTCCAAAGTCCCTTCCAAGCTCCACATTCATTATCATTTGATGTAATAAACTATAATGTCCCTCATTCTGGATACCATACAGAGGTATTGCTTAACCTTTCCCTCTATGAGCTACCTTGAGAACCAAATCTTTCCATGCCTTTAAAATGATGCCCCTTCTAGTATAGACTTCCTTCAAGTACGTTTGGTCAGGTCCAGGCCCTCTCACTTATTTCAGCTCCTTTGTTGCTACTGCCATTTTTTTTTTTTTACAAAGCAGGTTGAGAATTAAAATGGTGGATGCTGAATGGGGTGGCGCCATTATGACTGCCGTTGGAAATGTTCACCTTAGAAATGCTAGCAGATCTGTATCATTTCAGATGTGTTTGTTATCTGCCTTTCTTCTACAATCCGTCTGCAGCTAAGGGAGGCGATGGACAGAGGGCTAGGCTTGATGTCAGAAAGACATCTGTTCAAATCCAGCCTCAGACTCTTATTAGCTGCATGATCCCGGTAAAGTCACTTAACCTTGGCCTACTTTATTTTTCTCAACTGTAAAAGAAGGCTAATAATAGCACCTGCCCACTCACTGTTGTTGTAAGGATGAAATGGGACATTAAGCATAAAAGGTTCAGTGCACAGTCTTGGTACAGTAGCTACTTAATAAATTCAAGTTTCATTTTCTTCCTTCTTTCCCTTCCTCCCTCTTTCCTTTTCTCTCTCTCTCTCTCCCTTTCTTTCTTTCTTTCTTTCTTTCTTTCTTTCTTTCTTTCTTTCTTTCTTTCTTTCTTTCTTTCTTTCTTTCTTTCTTTCTCTTTCTTCTCTCCTTCCTTCCCTTTCTGCATTCCTTCTTCCTTCCAATCCCTTCTTCTTCTCTCCCCCCCTTCCCATCCTTCATTCCAAATGCTCTCAGGATGATTCAGCTTAGCTCCTCTTCACACCATGCCTTCTCCTTGGCTTCATCTCCTCTTATAATTCTCCTTACTGTATTTTGAGTCAATACTATGCCTAATCTTTCATCACACTCTTTTCTAATGTTTTGCTAATAAGCATGTACCAGACATCTCCATTGCCTTTTTTTTTTTGGCCATATCCAATAATCTATTTGCTGGTCTAGGTAGTTTGTAGATTCTTCTGGTGATTGTATTGCATCAATTAAAGTTTAAAGAAATAATAATAGAGATTAATCTCTTTATTTCTGTCCATTTCTGAGGCTAAGCAACTTATTTAAATAGGGCAGGTTGGAGAGGCTGTAAACTCATGCAGGAATCTCCCTCTCATCTTTATCCTTTATATTTTGTTATTGATTTTTGGACCTTTGCTCCAATAAATCAATGATACATACACAGAAAGCCTATACCAAAATGACTCCCCCAATTGTACCGCATGGTTTCTTATAAACTAGGATAAAGGCAATTTGATTTCTTTGTACGTGTGATATTCAGAGCTCACCACATCAGTGAATTCTGTTTCCCTTTTTTGGGAAAGTATTAATGTTATAAAAATAATGGGGCTTCCAAGTAATAGAATGATTCCAAAATGCTCCCAACTGCAAAAGTTTAGGTTTTGAATACCAATATCTCCTGATGATGCCTGCAAATCACAAAGCATAATCTCAAAAAAACCCATCAGAAATACAATTGTGCATGACCTAAAAGGCAAGTTAAAGACACGTGAAGGATGTAACAGGAGTCTGCAGCACACTGTCAACAAGACGTAGGTTAGTGGTCGTGAAAAAGGCATCTAAGAGGACATATTCGACAGGGATAGCATGGTAGGGGACGGGACCTTGTCATTTAGTGAGAGTAAGCTGAGATGGAGAGTCTGAATGTCTCTATCTACAAAATACCAAATGGCCCAGAAAAAGGTCTCTAGTTGGTTGGGTGGATCCTTCATGAAGGATTAGAGAAGGATGTAGAGAAGACTTACATGAGATAACTCAAGTGGACAGGGTACAGATGAGTTCTGAATTGTGCCAAGAGAGAACACCTGAACTGATGGAGAGAGAGAAGTTAGGAAAGAGGCATTTATAAAGTGTCAGGCACTGTGCTAAGTATTTACAAATATTCTCATCTGATTCTCATGATAGTTCGGGGGGAAGGGGACAGATGGGGGGCAGGGGCTATTACTACCCCCGCTTTGTTGTTCAGTCACTTCAGTCATGTTGGACTCTTCGTGACTCCATTTGGGCTTTTCTTGGCAAAGATACTG
>CM053597.1:202538003-202568561 GCA_028646575.1 Pseudocheirus occidentalis | reverse complement strand
TTTTCTGGAGGGGGGAAGGCAAAGCAGTTGGGGTTAAGTGACTTGCCCAAGGTCATACAGATATTAAATGTGTCAAGTGTCTGAGGTCAGATTTGAACTCAGGTCCTTTGGACTCCAGAGCTGGTGCTCTATTCACTGCACCACTTAGCTGCCCTCCCTCTTTTTTTTTTAAAATTACATGTTGTTAATTTGTTTTCTTTCTTTCGGCTTATTTATGTTTTTGGCTTCTATATTATATTCATTTCCAAATACAAATTTCAAATTCCCTTCACTTTCTCTTAGTGAGCAACCCTTTTTTATTTCCAACAAAGGTTTAAAATTTTTTTTTCTTCCAAAAGAAATCAATGCACTGACCACATCTGACTTTCTATGAAACATTCAATGCTCACCATCCCCCATTTCCTTTAGATTTTTTTTTTGGCTTTTTGTAGGGCAATTGGGGTTAAGTGACTTGTACAAGGTCACATGGCTAGTTTTTGTATTAAGAGATTGAGTCCAGATTTCACTCAGGTTCTCCTGACTCCAGGACCAGTGCTCTATTCCCTGTGTCACCTAACCGCCCTGTCATTCCCCATTTCAACAATGAAGGAATGTGGTTGCAACTTCTTTCTTTTAAAGAAAAATGAATTTAAAAAAAATTCCATAGGTTATCAATGGGATTTAAATCAGATAAATTCCTGATCATTAAAATATGTTTATTGTCTTCTCTTGCATAGCTTTCTTGACTTTTTTTGTGGACAGTACAAAATCATGTTGCATCATTTCACTCCCATTTGGGAATTTCTGTAACTTCAGATTTCCAGAATTACTTCTTAGTCTAGGAATATATTTATCAGAGTTCAGCTATGTCTTCCATGAGGACAACACTTCTGGGTCTGGGTCCATCAGAAGTAAAAAAAAAATCCCACAAACATTTTGGGGCAGATGTTATACAATCTGTGAAGATGTACAGACCTTATGGACTCACCTGGAGTTTTTTCTTACAATGGCTTTAACAGAGCTTTGAATGAAAAAGTGCATTTCATCAGTAAAAATTTCTTATTCCCCCCCCCCAATATTCAGTACTCCAGTGTTTGTATTGTTCATGATGTGTCTTTCTGGTTTGCTGCCATATTCTCTCACTGGTCTTCTTGTTATTATTCCCGCTTGGAAAGCCTGTGCAACACTACAGAGAAGCGTCAAATACGTACCATGTCACACATGAGTATGGCACAAACCAGATTAAAATGTAATTGGGAAATATCTAGCAAAATTTTAAAAAATGCATTAGACACTGATAATGTGAACATGTGGTTTTCTTAGTCAAAATGAGGGCTACAAATATCCTTATGTACAATTTACTGATTCCTGTTTCTAATTGAGTTTGACACACTGCTGTAGAGGAATCAGTTAACAAGTCCTCCAAATTGCTATGAAGGTCATGAGGGCAGCTTCAGGAAGACTCATCTTCCTGAGTTCAAATCTGAATTCAGACACTAACTAGCTGTGTGACCTTGGGCAAGTCACTTAACCCTGTTTGCCTCAGTTTCCTCATCTGTAAAATGAGCTGGAGAAGGAAATGGCAAACAATCCAGCATCTTTGCCAGGAAGACCCCAAATGAGGTCATGAAATGTCAGATATGAGTGAAACAAGTGAACAATGTAGGTCTTTTCTTATTTTTTGATGATTAATTAGGCTGTTTCACAACACTAATTTATCAGTTCTCAGTGTTCTTTTTTTGTTTACCTGCATTTCCCTTTGTGCTTAAGTGTGATTGATTCTATTTCATTATGGACTCAAATGATCCTTGAAATTTCTGACTTTCCATACCAATACCTGTAACAATCATTGAAGTGTGCTCTTTAAGAAGTATTACTTATGTATTTTCTTGTATAATAGCCGTTCTTACAAGCCCCACAATTTAAAACACAATAAAAAAGATCACAGAAACCCACTTGTATATAGTACTGAACTAAGAAAGCTAACAAATGGTGGGGAAGCCAGATTAATCTGATTTCAGTTGGTCAGGGAATAATATTCTGTCAATAGAAGCACACATATGATAATCATTGATGTTACACAATGAAAGTAAATTAAAATTATTGGTTGTCAGGGTGACTAGGTGGCACAGTGAATACAGGACTGGCCCTAGACTCAGGAGGACCTGAGTTCAAATCTGACTTCAGACACTTAATACTTACCAGCTATATGACCTTGGGCAAGTCACTTAATTCCAAATGCCCCTCCAAAAAGCAAAAAACCAAAAAAATGATTGGTTGTCCCAAATAATTATGCATTATCACTACTACAACAACTACTACTATTACTACTACTACTGCTATTGCTACTACTACTTTTCTCTCTCTCTCTCTTCATCTGTATCACACGCACACACACACACACTATTTTTAAGGATTATTTTTAAACATTAAATTTTAAACCTTGCTATTTTTTAAGGTTTATTTTTAAAGCTTTTCTATTTCTTCTAGATTAGTAATGTGGTACTCCCATTGCTGAAGAGTTGAAATAATAATAATTCAATTAACTTATCTATGAAAAGGTCATATTCTATAAGCTGTTGGTAGGTGGTCTAAGCACATGAATGAATAAAACATAAATCAGTTCTAGCAGCATTTTTCATATTAGGAAATAAAGATAGGAACTGGATCCATGAAATCATATGGTACAGGGAACTCCCAGATGAGTCAATTCCCTCTACCAATGCAGGTCAAAACCTTCTCTGTAACTTACAGCCTTAGAGAATAGTCTAGGACATTAATGTCTAACTGAAATAGAAATAGATCCCTGCAGTTGCATATTGATTTAGAAAACCACAAATTAACATTGTCTATGTTGTACTATATTTATTTTGTTAAATATTTCCCTGTTACATTTTAATCTGGTTCCTGTCAAACTAGGGTGTTTTGCCGATTGCTAGGGACCCCCAAGTTGAATGACTTCCTCAGGGTAACACAGAAAGAATTCCCTCTGTCCAAAGCTGGTTCTACCCAGTATGCAATACTGCCTTTCATAATTTTCACATTAATACAGAAAATGCATCCTTTTTCTTAAGATGGGGGAGAATTAGAAACATTGTCAATCAACACATCTTTATGATAAAGATGAGAATAAAAACATTCTTGCTGACTTTCCATCAATGTCCATCATAAAGAAAATATTCATGGGATTAATGAAGTGTGAGTTTTTTACCAGAATGAATTAATGACAGCAAGTGAATTTGCATGCACTGGTTGTGAAATGAGCAATTTAAGAAATAAGATAATGCATGTAAAATACTACAAAAATGCCAATCATTATGAAAATCAATTATTATTTCTTCATAGGAAGAAAGTTGGATATATTTTTCAAATGATATTATCGGAATAATTGGATTACAGTGAAATCTGTTTTAATAACCATAGACTCTCTGTCTGTCCTCTGAATTGTGGGAATTCAGTGACTAGCATCCCAGAAGCATTCAATTCCTGACCTATGACTTTATTTAGATAGTTAAAGGACAGCAGGCACAGTGGATTTATAGCGAGTATCATAACCTCTGTTCTTCTTTCTTATTATAAGAACCTCAACAGATTGTTTTGACGTTAAAGAAACACTCTAAAGGGATAAAAGGGCACAGAGTGACCCAAGACCTTATTGTATACCACTGGACATCTTTGAAACAAGTCAGATGCCATCTACAAGGAACCTCAAGGGAATTTTAAGTAGGGACATGGGTGAAACTATATATCCTGGGCAAAAGCAGAAAAGTTTTAAAGAAATATACTTGTATGGTTAAACTTTAAGCCTTAATCTTACGGCTGTTGTTATATAGTCATGTCCAATTCTTCCTGATCCTGCTTGGGGTTTTCTTTTCTTTTTTAAGCTTTTATTTAGTATTTTATTTGTGCCCAGTTACATGTAATAACAATTTTTAACATCCATTTGTAACACTCGAGTTCCAAATTCTCTCCCTTCCTCCCTCATTGAGAAGGTAAGCAATTTGATAGAGTTATACATATGTAGTCATGCAAAACATATCCATTATAGTCATGTTGTGAAAGAAAACATAGGCAAAAAAAACCTTAAAAAAAGTTTTAAGAAAAGTATGCTTCAATGTGTATTTTTTGAGATACAGACTTAATAGAGGTATTGTTAAGTCAAAGGACATAGTTCCCAGTTGCTCTACAGAATGGTCAAATTAGTTCACAACTCCACCAACAGTGCATTAAAGTCTCATTTTCCCCCTAACCCCTCCAACATATGTCATTTACCTTTGCTGTCCGATTAGCCAATCTAATAGATATGAGGTAGTACCTCAGAATTGTTTAAATTTATATTCCTCCAATCAATAGTGAGGTAGAGTATTTTTTATATGGCTATAGATAGGTTTGATTACTTCATCTGAAAACTGATTGTTATCTTTTGATCATTTGTCCGTTGGGGAATGGCTCTTATTTTTGTAAATTTGACTCAGTTCTCTGTCTGAGAAGGATGAAACTTCCTTCAAAATTTTTTCCAGTTACTACTGCTCTATCCAATTCCCACATCCCCATTTATCCTATCTCTCCTTTCACCTAGTCCCTCCTCAAAAGTGTTTTGTTTCTAACTATCCCTCTTTATTCTCTTATTCCCCCCCCAACTTTCCTGTAGGATAAGATACATTTCTTTACCTAACTGTGTGGTATTCCCTCTTTGAGTTAATTTTGATGAGAACAAGGTTTACTCACTCTCCCTCACATCCCCCCTCTTCCCCATTTGGGGCTCTCTTGGTAAAGAGACTAGAGTGGTCTGACATTTTCTTCCCCAGCTCATTTTGCATGATGAGGAAACTGAGGCAAACAGGATTAAGTGACTTGCCCAGGGTCATATATACTAATGTGTGAGGCCACATTTGGATCTTGTAGTACAAAAGCCTATGATTTTAATCCTCTGAAAATGAGAAAACTCTAATCCTCCGTCACCACCCTACCAGTACTTAGTTCTTCCTACTTGCCTTTACTCTTGAGACTAACAAAAGGAAATGTGTCCATATCCAAGTCTCTTTAGGAAGCTCCCACTTCATGCCTGCCAATAATTTGACTATTCACCACATCAAAGGGACAGGGCTTTCTGTCTTCAAACTGAAGCTACTTCTGATAACATCTAATTTAACCTGAGAATATGCAATGCCCCAAGGGCCGTAAAATGGGGAATCTTGGCACAGGTACAGAAATGAGGTTGGGGAGACTGGGTATAAGGTCAGTTTCGTTGGACTGTGGATTGCGTATATGTGGATTTAGATTTCCATCTAGTAGCCACAGTGGTCCTACATAGCAGGGAATTGTGTAGCTTGCTGACCCACTCCACATGGGGGAAGAAGAAGGAGAACAAAAGAGGAAGGGAAAGAGGAGGGAGAGAGAGAGAGAGAAGGAAAGGCAAAAGAGGAAGGAGCAGAGGTAGAGGGAGAGAAGCGGGCGAGGAAAAGAGGGAGAGAAGAAGAGAAGGGAGAGGAGAGGAGAGAAAGAAAGAGAGGAGAGAAAGAAGGAGAGGAGAGAGAGAAGGAGAGGAGGGAGAGGTAGGGGAAGAGGAAGGAGAAGAAGAGGAAGGGAAAGAGAAAAGAGAGAAAAGGAAAGGCAAAAGAGGAAGAAGCAGAGGTAGAAGAAGAGAGGAGAGGAAAAAAGGAAAGGAGAGGAGGAGAGGAGAGAAGGAGAAGAGAGAAAGAAAGAAGGGAGAGAAGGGAAAGAGGGAGAGAAAAAGAAGAGGGAGAGCAGGAGAAGAAGAAAAAAGAGAAGAGAAGGAAGAAGAAGGAAGAGGGGAGGGGAGGAGAGGGAAAGGGAAGCTCAGACCTTCAAATATGAAGAAGCTGACAGGTGTGTGGGTGAAACCCATACTCCACAGAAAAAAGAAGTAGGTTTTTACAAGATAGAGGAAGACAAGGTGTTTCACAGAGATTTGGGGGCTTAGGGTCTAAGGCTCCCAGTTGGTCAGTAAGCATTTATTAAGCACCCTTGTGCCATACACTGTGCTGGGCGTTAGACTCTAGTGAATTTGAAATGGCAGCTCCTAGTCAATCTGCTGACAAATTGTGCACATGCCCTGCTCTGTCAAGTACAAGGTGTCCCCCTCACCTCTACCAGCCGGGCACTGCTTGTGACCCGGACGGTTCATTCCACTTTTGACTTTGACCTCAGTCTCTCACAAGCCAGAAACACAGAGAGGAAAAGATCATAATCACCACCACAATAGCAACTGCAGCTTAGATTCATACGGTCCTTTATAATTGCAAAGAGCGTCATTATCTTTTAGGTGTTCACCACTGGTGGCCCAATGACTTAGGCAAGGTAAGGGATGGCATCCTATCTTTACAGATGAAAAAAAAAACTAAGGAAAAATAAGGACTGAGTGACTACATTATTAGGTGACAGAATCAGAATGCAAACCTAGGTCTTCTCCTGGCTCTAAACCTTAAGGATTTTCTTTGGTCTTATACTGCCTGGACAGGCTGGTGCTTAATAAGGCAGGGCCAATGTCATCCTCTCTTGGATAGCCCCAAAAGTACACTGTAGGTGCTTAATAAAAGCTTGTTGAATTGAATGTGTCTTCCTTGTGAGAATCAGGAACACTCAGGGAGCACTGGCTTCCTGGCCCTCTTTCATTAGCTGTATTATATTCAGCCATCTCCAACCCCATGTTAGAGTTATCAAAGAAACAGCTAATTAAAATCTGGGCAAGAAATCAAGTATTGGAGTGGGTCAGCAAGCTACACAATTCCCCGCTATGTAGGACACTGATTTTAGACACCCTGAGAGCTTTGTATTCTGGGGGAAGGGAAAATGCTTCTACCAGGAATACCAAAGGGAGAAATGGGATTGTTGAGCTTGCTCTTGAGAGGGAGACATTGTTCAGCCGGGCTACTGAACACCTTTTATCATTGCCTAAGCAGCACTTAGTCAGCAGGGCAAAAGAGTGACCCAGAATTCCTACAGCCTAAAATGGGATTACTCTGTAACCTACAGTCACAATTACCTTTCAATCGCATTACAAAAATGTTGCACCATTTGTAAAACTGTAATAATTGGCTACATTGCTTTCAGTGGTATCAAAGGCCACCTATAACCTGATCCATTTCTCCTCCTTCCTCCTCATCTCCCCAGTTGTGAGGATAGGGTACTGGGGGCAGGGCAGTATTACTTGTCCCTTCTTTCACTATTTATGTACAACCCCAAGTCCCTTTCTCTTCCATGGGAATGTGGGGAGGGGGAAGGAAGGAGGGAATTACAGGAAACATACCCTGTCATATTTTTCTGAAGAGTGGGTTTACTAGGATCTACAAAAAAAGACAACCTTACAATTATAGGGCTGTCACGAACCACTGGCTGTTGTTAACTACAGTCACAGACTTCCAGGTCACATTATGGAGAGTAGCTCTTCAGTCTGTTTATTGGTTTTGAAAGGAAGAACTGAAAACAGGCCCTTAACTGCAGAGAGACATAATCCTTGCTTATTAAATGCATAGTTCAGCAATGCGCCATGAAAAACGTCCACCTTCTGACCTAAAGTCAAGAGATCTTGTCTGCTCAGCCACTCTGAGAGCAAAAGGAGTCCAAAGCCAGTTCATAAATGTACATGACCTCAAAGGAACTTAATATGCAAAGAGGATTTTCTCTGGCAGTTTAGTCAATGGTTTCCAGCTTTTAAAAACATATATTTAGATAAAAGAATTAACCCTCCCCCATTTCTTTCTCCCTCTTCATCCAGTCACCATTAATTTTCAATACACCCATGCAAAACTGAAAAATTGGGGAACTTCTAATAACAGTATATTAGTTTATTAGAAGTTTTTCATGTGCCAGGATCAAGAACACAGTGGGCAATGATATTGCAATGGAGCCTTGGCTGCCTGCCTAGAAATAAGGAGAAAAGACACAGCAGAGATTCTGGGAAATAATCTTTGGGGAGTTGGTAATCATCAAAGGACCGCTGGATTTGAGAATTTATTAAGATGCTGAGAGATAGAAGACAAAGGAGCAATATTCTGACAACTCCCCAACCATTTCCAGAGATGTCATGGAACCATTTAGACTCCCCTTAAATAAGGCTTGCTTTGCTATCATTTAAAAATGTCCGGTTTTGTTCAGGATAAAAACAGGAACAACAACAAAATATGACAGCAGTAAATTGCCAAGATTCTCAAGGAAAGAGTCCTTGAATTCTTAGACTCATACATAGTTTTCAGGTAGACTAATTATCCAGCGCAATCCCCACGAGCATCAGTGCGGTCCAGGGGAATGGGTGTATCGGATTAGCAGTTCTAGTACTTAGCTTTATCTCTTCCTTAGTGGTGACAGACCCTGGGACTCTCCCAACATTCTCAGCCATCAGCTTCCTCAACTGCAATTCAGATAATTAATTCCTTACCTACCACCTCATAGGGTGGGGAGGGGACCTAATAAGATCATGTACATGAAAAGTATTCTGACAATCCAAGGACTATAAAATGGAAGTTGGCATTATGGTGCTCATTAGACTGAAGATGCAAATGAGCCAACAAAAGTAATTCCTGGATCCTTTCATATTCTATCTTAATGTATATTTTATGAAGCATTCTTGTGATACTTTTGAGGAAAATTTATACCACTCTTGGTAGGTAATGCAGAGGACAGAAAACTGGCTGTGGAGGCAGGAAGACTCACCTTCATAATTTCGAATCTAGTCTTAGACATTTACTAGCTGTGTGACCCTGGGCAAGTCACTTAACCCTGTTTGCCTCAGTTCCCTCATCTGTAAAATGAGCTGGAGAAGGAAATGGCAAACTACTCCAGTATCTCTGCCAAGAAAACCCAAACGGGATCATGAAGAGTTGAAAAAAAATTGAAAAAACAACTCAACAATGACATATTATTCTTATCCTGAATTAACCCAACCCTATCTTCTTGCCATTCAAATATTTACTTCCTTCTCAAATTACCTGTTTCTTCCAACTGACTGTAAACTCCTTGAGAGCAAGGACCATACTATGGATATCTTTGTACAAGCATCTTGCAAGGCCCTCTACATTCAAGCATTGGGTTTAGGCATGTGATAGTTATGTGTCAAATGGGGGGAAAAACCCATTGAGAGTCCTTTATCACATTACAGAGGAATGGACTGGAAGCCCAAACATCAGTGTTCCAATCCTAGCTCTGTACTTGACTACTCATGTGACTTTAGAAAACTCTGGACCACAGCATCCCCACCTGTAAAACATAAAGGCACTGGACTAAATGAACTCTAGCTCTAAACTCATCATTCTCTATGTGTCAGATGTTCAGATGAACTCCAGCTCTAAATTCACTATCCTATACATGAGACTTGGTCTCATTTTCATCTACAAGCAACACAGAGAAAACACTCCTGAGGCCCAGAAATGAATACTGACCTTTTAGAGTCCTGCAGAGCAAGTATTAGACCGCGTCCCCAGGATGCAAAAGAAATCAATGTAGGCGCGAAAAGAAGTGAGAAGTAAATGGTAACTCAATGGAGAGGGCGCTGTCAGTGTCAAGATGAAGCCAAGGGGGAGAAATAAATCAAATCACTGAGACCCAGCTGGCAAGGCTGGTCCTTTCTCCGTGTTCCTGTCAGGAATTCTTCACAATCTCCCTAAGAGTCTTCATTTGGAATCTGAGAGACACGACCCTGAGAACAAGGTTTTCTGACCATGAATACTCTGATTAACACTGGAATGAGTTGTTATGGTGGATCCAAGTAGCTTGTTGGGATCTTCTTTTGAAAAGATTTAAAAATAGGATACGCTGTCACTTATCTGGGATGTTTTCAATGGGGTCCTGCTGTCAGATTGGATGTGTATATGTAGGAGTGAATGTGTAGTATATAAAAAGCAGATAATAACAATGAAAAAAAAGTACTGGCCAAAGATTCTTGGGCTTCAGGGTTCCCTGGGCAGATATTCCAGTAACAGAAAGGCCTCCATTGAAGGCTCATATGTAAGACCACCTCTCCAGCTAAAGCATCTATCTACACGTCATCAGCAACACTGAGAAGCTAGTTTGATGATAATAAAAGAAGACAGTCTGATTACAATGACAAGAGTGAAAACTGTAATGCTAGTGACAATAAGAACCAACATTTATTTATCCTGGAAAGATAAAGAGATAAAATCTGTCCTCTGCTTACTACTAAATTCTAGCCTCTGTCCCTTGTCCAACTGTAGCATGAGCCAAGATACATATAGACATATATATGTGTGTGTATATATATATATGTGTATGTATATGTATATATGTGTGTGTATGTATATATTTGTATATATACACACATATACATAAAACATATAACACACATGCATATACATATATATGCACATATACATAAAACACAACACACAAAATATGCACGCAAGTATACACAGGGGCAGCTCTGTGGCACAATGGATAAAGTGTCAGGTATAGCGTCAAGGAGACTCATCTTCCTTAGATACTTACTAGTTGTGTGACCCTGGACAAGTCACTTAACCCTGTTTGCCTTGGTTTCCTCATCCGAAAAATGAGCTGGAGAAGGATAAGGTACCTCTGCCAACAAGACTCCCAATGGGGTCACAAAGATTTGGACATGACTGAAAATGGCTGACCAATAAAATACACGGATCACAGACGCACACAAATATATTACTACATATAGCTACATTTACCCATACCATTAGATTGTGAGCTCTTTGAAGATATTTTTTTCATCTTTTTCATCATATTATTTTTACCTTTCTTTGAATTTCTAGCAATTAGACTGTGTTTGGTATATACTGGGCATTTCATAAATACTTTTATTAACAGCTTTATACTTAAAAATACTTATATTTATACTTGTATTATTCTTGCAAATACTTATTAGCAGCATTTTGACTGAACCCCAACTTCACAGAACAAAGTTTGGATTCAGTCAAAGGGCTGCACTTGAGGACCTACAGGGCTACGCATGGCCCTGAGGCTGCAGGTTCCCCACCCCTGCTCTAGACCATAATGGTGAGGAAGCCATGCTCCTTCCCTCTTCCTCCCTGGGAACATATTGCCATTTCTAAGGCAAAGCTTGAGATCCCCTGTTCTATTTACAGCTCTGGTCTAGAATCAGAAATCCCAACTTGACAAGCGACCTTAGAAAACTCATTTAACTTCTTACAGTCTCAGTGTTTTTCATCTGTAAATGGGGATAGTAAAACGTGCCTTTCCTACTCTAAAACTTATTGTTTGTGACATAATAAATCTGAAACTTTAAACAGGTTTGTGTCCTGTCCTGTTGTATGTATTTATCATATAATTATTAGGGGGAAGTTTGGCTAATTTTGAGATAGGAACTTATCTTTTGATGCTGGCTGGTAAGACTGGGTCCTTTCACCAAGATAGGGCACATGTGATTGAGGGACAGATATGAACGTCTCTGGGTATTCTCTTTAATGACCAAAAATACACCGAGCTTGATCGTTTATATTATTTATTGAGAGACAATACAATGCTGTGGACAGAAAGTTGATAATCAGGAACACTTGTGTTCAAATTCCCCCCTCCCCCATTAAAATCCACTAGCTATGTAAGCCTGGGTAAGTCAGTGCCTTTTTATGAATTCCAGGATTCAGCTACTAACTCACAGATGGGCTGCAGTCTGCATCGGTAAAGGGTATGCTCATGCTGGGAAGAGGCACTATCATTACCCCCATTTTAAAGATAAAAGAAACTGAGGTAGAGGTTAAGTGACTTGTCCAGGGTCACATAGCTAATAAGGGACAGATTCACTACACCACCTAAGACAGATACCATTTAGGAGACACTATCAGCTCTCATTCCCCAAGATGAATAGAAGCTTCATCCCCAAATTCTGCTATTTTTATATTTTCTGTATTTTAAATACTACTCTAAGCTATCTTTGACATTAAGAATTGAATCTCAATAAACTAAATTTTATGCTTTGGGTGAGCATTTTCAATCACTGAGATGTTAAATTACCATTTGATGATATCTGAAATGTTACAATAGGTCTTCCCATGTGTACATTTTAATAGCCTGGTTTGATTCCTTTCTCATGACACACAATCATAACAACTCATTATTTACAGAGTAGGATTAAAACTTCACAAAATGCTAGTCACACGATAACTCTGTGGGTTAAGAGAATTTTACAGAAGAGCCTCAGTACTGGTCATAAGACTAGTGTCTGAGGCAGAATGTGAACCAGGTTTTTTGACTATAAGACCAGAATCCTATGTATGTATGTGTATGTGTATGTGTATGTTTGTGTGTGTGTGTGTATGTGTATGTGTATATGTGTGTGTGTGTATGTGTATGTGTATATGTGTGTGTGTGTGTGTGTGTACCTACTGGTGCAAAGATGAATGAGCCTTTGGATTTTAAAAATCTTTTTTTCATTGATCTATTTCCTTTATACATTTAAACATATCTTCCTGGTTTCCTAAAACTTAAGGAATCACTTTTCCATATAACTATATAGCAATAATTTAAAATGCCCACAACTCTGGCTGAATAATAATACTTAACTTTGTTCATTGCCTACCTTCTACAAAGTTCAAAATACTGCATGATTTTAACAATCTTGTGAAATGAGAAGGGTAGAGACCATATTTATTATTTTGCTGATGTAAAGACCTGTTACTCTGAGATGAGGTGACCAAAATCACAGGAAGGGGATAGAACAGAGTAAGAATTGGAATCTAGACATTTTAATGCCTACTTCAATATTCTTCTCACCAGAAGACTAAATACGTTAAACTCATTTTCAACCATAAAGACACTGGACAATATTTGGATTAGTATTAAACCTGGATTTCAGACAGCTGTAAATATACAGGTTTCTTTATTATGGGCTGCAAACAAGATATTAATATATTGATGACACTCAAATTCTATCTTATTCAAGGTACATCAATAAATCCAAATCACTCTGGTTGCCACTCATTGGTCAACTCCAGGTCTCAGCCTAAGCTTCATTTGCTCACTGTTGACAGCTCAGAGTGAATGTAAATAGCAATTGTTTCTGTTTAGTTTGGGAACCCTGAGGGTCTTTCCCTCTCAGATTGATTTTATTTTATTTTATTTTATTTTATTTTTACTATATAAAAGAGATCATTTTTTTTGCCTCATTTCTTACTTAGCCTTAATCACTGAATGGACTTTGCCTAAATCAAATGGATACCTATTAAAGATCTTAGCTTAAGAAGGCCAATATCTCCCACTGTCTCCAGGGCAATCTCCAGTTGTCCTTGCCACTGAACCCAGATGGCTCAGAGGAGAAAGTGAGGCTGGTGATTTTGCATAGTCCTGCCTCACTTTAATCCAATTCACTTATAAGTCATGGAATCTCCTTCCTGATGTCATGGTCCCCTTTGAGAATGAAGGACAAACAGGTTCAATTAAAAAAAAAAACAAAAACCCCTAACTATCCTATTTAGATAGGATGTACTTAGATTTGTTATTTCCAAATAAGACGTGTGGTCCACCTGTTGGGGACAGAGGAAAATGACCCTAGAAGCAAGTGACTAGCATCAGATAAAACCTGTTTATCAAGCCAATCGAGAAGAAGCATAAAGGACGTCACCACTACGACACCTCATTCCCCATTCCCTGGTGAAGACAGTCATAGTATCTGTGTGTGTGTGTGTGTGTGTGTGTGTGTGTGTGTGTGTGTCCATGGACAGGCAAGAGGATAATCCTATACAGAGGAGGGATGGAGAATGGTGAAGAACCTTGAATTCATGTCATACAAGAATTTGTTAAAATGACCTTGGGTATGTTTCGTCTGGAGAATGGAAGGCTCAGGGGGCACATGAAAGTTGTCTTTCAAGATTGCTGAACAGCTGTCAGAAAGAGGAGGGGTTGGATTTGTGTACTTCGTCTGAGCCCAGAGAGCAGACTCAAGAATAATGGCTCAGAAATTGCAAAGAAGCAAATTTAAGCTTGCAATTAGGGCCGTACAAAAGTGGAATGACTCACCTCAAAAGGAGGTCTTCCAGTAGAGGCTAGATCATCAGTTCCCTGGTAGGTTATACTAAGTATCTGTTTCATGTATATGTTGGACTGGGCAGTTACATGGCATAGCACCAGGCCTGGAGTCAGGAAGACCTGAGTTCAAATGCAGCCTCAGATACTTTGCTAGTTGTGTGACCTTGGGCAAGTCATTTAACCCCATTTGCTTTGGTTTCCTCATCTGTAAAATGAGCTAGAGAAGGAAATGGTAAACCACTACAATGTCTTTGCTAAGAAAACCCCAAATGGGGTCATGAAGAGTTAGCTGGACATGACAAACAACTCAGTAACAACAACAAACACATTGGACTAAATGGCATCTGAGGTCCCTGTTACCTCTCAAATTCTCTGACCCTAGTTAGCAACTTTGGAAGTTATAAGTGCTGCTGCTTCTTCCACCATCACCACCACCACCCCCTTGCTGTCCCTTACTCTCAACTTGGGACTGAGACAATAAGACAAGAAGTCTTGTTTTGGTTCCTAGTAGGCTGTCATGTAAGTGTCTCACTAAGGACAAGGAAGGAAGCATTTATTATTTATTATATTTATATATATATATTATATATAATATATTTGTGTATATACTACAATTTATATTTGTATATATACTATAATAATATATAATATAATATATATATTACATATTTATAATATATAATATTATATATTTACTTATTTTATTTATTACTATTATGTTCCAGGTACTGCGTAAAGCTCATTTTATCCTCAGTGACTCTGGGAGGTGGGTGTTATTGTTACCTCTGTCATACAGTTCAGGAAACTAAGGCAGTCAGAAGCTAAGGACTTCCCCAGGGTCACATAGCTCAGTAGTGTTCAAGGCAGAATTTGAACTGACGCCTTCCAGGCTTCAGGTCCAATGCTCTAACTACTTACTTCTGGCTCACATGGGAACTGCACAGTCTGTGTTCTATTTCTCACCCTGCTCTGTCAATAACTTCCTTTCCCTCAAGGTAATTGGGTCCAGATCCCAATGTGGGAACAGAGGAGAGAGCTTTAGGAAGAAGAAGCAATCACTCTATTTCTCCTGCTGTGTGAGGGCCCCATGGATCACCAAAAAAAAGGTCTGTTCTAGAGAGTGGATGGCCCCAAGAGTAAACGCTTCACTTCAATATGGCCCTAGTAAGGAGCCTCCTGGACAATCCAGCTATGGTTTTAGAGATGAACCAGACATCATTGATATTCTAGGAAAAAAAATCTTCCATATATCATATCACCAAACCAATTGTCTTGTCTGTTAATTTTTGGTCCTTCTTAAAAAGACTTTGATTATACTTTCTTGTCAATAAGAAAACTTAATTTATAGGAGATAGCCTAGCTTAGTCAGGGCTACTGGGACTCTCACCAAGACGAACGCTAATGCACCCTAGATTAAATTTCTTGTGAAGAAAGATTAAGGTAAAGATTTTCACGCTTTCCCTCCATTTCAGGCTAGAATGCTTGTTCTCATTCCTCATAAAAATAAATAGAATTTAAACCTCCCCCATCAGTAAAAGGCACCTGCCAGTTTGTTTCATCACTAAAGAAAATGATATGGTTCAGGGACTAAGCCTTTGGTAGCTAATCACAGCTACTATTTTAAAACAATTTTTTATTCCTAATTCAGTGACTAGAAGTTCTCAGCCCAACACACATTTATCTCTGACTTCAAGCTTAGACAACTGTCCCAGAGACCAATAACACATTTGAGAAAGTAAAAGGTTTTTCTTTTCAATTACACTATTTGTTGGCAAGGATTTTTCAATAAGACATTGAAATAAAAGGAGCCTTGGGTAGAAAAGGTGACTGTCCCTACTACAAATACGACTATTTATCTCTTCTTGATCTCTGCCTCTCAAGCTTGCTCCAGGGAACTATGATGCTTAAGTTACAATCTTGCTTATGTGCTCACAATGAACAGTACTGATTCTAAAGCTTTTCCAATTTCTAATCCAAATTTACCTTCTATTGAAGCTTTTCATCTAAGAATTGCCTTCCTGAGGTAGCCTCTTTAAAACCTTAAGTAATAAGAATGTACAGTTTAAACCCTCTAGACCTGATTTATTTAATTGACAGTTGCAAATTATTCCGAATGTATATGGAATCTGAGTGTCCAAAGAATTGTAAGAGATTAGTTCAGGAAATTACCTTAATAATATTTTTAGCCTGTCTGCATGTTTCCCTCCAATGATAAGGAATTTATTATATCCCAAAGTAACCTACACCATAGCTAGGTGGCTCCAATTGGCTTCCTTACTACCATCTGCTTTCCTCAAACTTCCATCTATTTCCCCAAATCAAAGGAATTACAACATCCAAGAGTCTGAATGCCCCTTATTGGCCACCCAGTTCAATCCATCTATGAAGAAGAATCTCTTCTACTACATACTTTACAAAGATCCCTCCAGTCTTCTGCCCCAAAACTCTGTAATGAAGAAAAACCAACTACTGAACCTCCTGAAGAAGGCCATTTCAATTTGAGACTGAACTAACTTTTGGCAAATTTTTTCTTGTATCAAACCAAGTCTGCCTTTCTGTACCTTCTATCCTTTGCTCCTAATTCTACCTTCTGAGGACAGAGTAAATTGAATTCATCTCACATGTGATACCTTCCAAACAGTTAGAGATTTTTTTTAAAATCAAAGTTTCCTTTAAAGTTTCTCTTCTCCATCCCCAATATCTTAATATGAGCTTACACTGGCCTGATCCGTGATGGACTAACCACCTTGGACAACTTTCTTTGGATGTTCTCTAGCTTTTCAATGTCCTTTTAAAAAAAAAGAAATCCAATTTTATTTTATTACCCAGTCTATATTCTCTCCCTACCACCTCTTTCCCCTCTCAACATTGAGAAAATAAGAAAAACAAAACCCATTATAAACATGTAGATTCAACCAAAACAAATTCTTGCATTGATCACGTCCTCCCCCGCCACCTCCAAAAAGTTTCCATCTGTATTCTGAGTCCTTGTCTCTCTATCTGGAGGTGAGGAATGTGTTTTATCATGAACCTCATGGAATTATGATTGGCCTATTAATGTGTCTTAAAATGTGTGTGCCCCCACTCTCAAGTTACTATAAGACTCCAGATGTAGTCTTTGTGGTTGTCAAGTTATTTCAGTTGTGTCTGACTCTTTGTGACCCCATTTGGGGTTTTCTTGGCAAAGATGCTGGGATGGTTTGCCATTTCCTTCTCTACCTCACTTGACAGATGAAGAAAATGAGGCAAAGAGGGAGAAGTGACTCTCCCACGGTCACACAACCAGTAAGTGTCTAAAGGCTAGATTTGAACTCAGGAAAGAGGAGTCTTGCCAATTCCAAGCCCAGTGCTCTATTCACTATGGCGCCATCTAGCTGCCCAGATATAGTCATTATTACCATCTCCGCAATCTTGAATACTATGCGTCTCTTAATGAGACATTGAGTTAAGTAAACAAATTTAAAAAAGAATAATAATTCTTTGTTCTATCCCGGTAGAGATTCAACACTTACACACACACACACAATTATGGATATATTTATTCAATGTATGTGTTAAAATCATGTACATATGCATATACACAATGCACACATACACATATGTGCATATACACACATGCATGTGTACAGTATGTGTGTATATATGTATATATGTATATATATATATATATGCATGTGTGTATATAATTTGAGGAAGGAAGAAGTAATACTAAGTAGGGAAAAGTTGACTGAAATCCCCAGACCTTTTTCAGATAAATTGCTCCCTAGCTATACCTTACCCCCATCTTGTACTTATAAAAATGAATTTGCAACCCAAAAGGAGGCTTTATATTAATCTCTATTACATTTTCTTTAATTAAATTTATTCCAATATTCTAGCCTGTAGAGACCCTTCTGCATCCTGACTCTCATCCAAGATGTTAGTTATATTGATAAATATCCATTCTATGCCTTCATCCAAGGCACTGATAAAAATGTTGTCTTGAAAATCTGCCTGTGTCTAGTAGACATTCTAGCATAAAATCAGATATCGCGGGCATTACAGTGAAAGAGTCTCCTATGTATCATACTGGGAGTCCTTAAACATGGAATGATCCTTGGGTGCTTTATTAGTATTAGAAAGCTTGTTCCAAGTTGACAGTGAATCGCTAACAACTATTCCAGGTTCTACCATTCAATAAACTATGCTTCCACCTAATTAATCTTACTATCACCTAACTCGCCCATTTCTTTCTGCCTCTTCCACAAAGAGAACATGAGAAAATTTATGAAGTATTTTGCTAAAATTTGTGTACATCCTATCTGCAGAAACTCCCTGAATGATTCATCTTATAATCCAGCAAAAACAAGGAAATAAGGTTAATCTAGCATGATGTTCTTTTTTTCCCCACAATCTGTTTTCTATGAAGCCATGCTGACTCTCTTGAACTTTTCCTATTATATGGTGCCTGACAACTCCTCTAATAATGTGTTCTAGGATTTTGCCAGGAATCAGTCAAGCTCATTGGTCTACTGTGTGAAGATTCTATTCTTCCTATTTCTGAAGATCAGAACATTTGTTCTCCAGTCTTTCAGGACCTCCCACTCTCCATGATCTTTCTAAAGATTGTTGGCAGAGCTCAGGAATTAAATTAGGATGCAGGTCATCTGAGTCTGATGCCTTGAACTTATGGGCAGTGGGTACTCTCTTACTGTCTCTTTATTTCTCTTGGATTTAGCCACTTTTCCCCTCTATAGTCCAAAGATTATTCTCAGAAGAGAAAACAGAAGCAAAATACAACTTGAATAGTTTTTTCTTTTTCTATGTTGTCAGTTATCATCATTTCATCCATGCCAAGTTCTATCCCTACTAGGATATGACTCTTTCCCTCAATCTAGCTAACAACAAGCTTTTGTTTTTCTTGTTTTTAGGATTCCAGCTTTAGCTCATTGTAAGTTTTATTACTCCAGACGCTATTTTCAAAAGGATAGCAATTTGCTTTTGTTGACTGAATCCTTTTCTGATATTTGGACTTGGATGTCTTTTAAAAATCTAAGTTGGATAACATGTTTTCTATTTTTCCATAATCTTTCCTTTAGATAGCTCCCTCATTTTCTCATTAGAATCACTTCTCTTTATGTGTCTTCAGAATTTCATTATTGAGGGTTTCTAAATCCTCCTGGGCAGACTTCTATAAAATTTTGAGTCATGGAATTCTATAACATATCTAGGCTCAGGACCATTTAAAATTTATTCTACAAAATGTAAGGTGGGTATCAGACCATGGCTAAATTACTTCTGTCATTAATTTTAAGACTGAGTGGTCATCTGAAAGTTCTTAGGGCCATCTCCCCCTGAGAATCACCTCATTTTTACTATAGCAAACAGTTTTTACTTATTAGTGAGAATCAGGTCCAGAATAGCAGAGTTTCGCTGCTTCCTCTATCTTTTGAAGGATGAAACTTATCATTAAGGTAAGAAATTATTAGGTGCTCTAATTTGGAAGAGAGGAAAAAGAGAGGAGAGAAAAGAGAGGAGAGAAGAAAGAGGAGGGAGAGAAGAAGGAGGAGGAGAAGGAGGAGGAAGAAGGAAGAGGAAGAAAGGAAAGAGAGAGAAAAGAGGAAGGAGGAGGAGGGAGGGAGGAAGAAGAAAGAAGGAAAGAGGGAGAGGGGAAAAAAGGGAGAGAATGAACACATGGGAAGGGGATGGAGAGAGGGAGAAGAGAGAACAGGGACAGGGAAAGGCAAAGATAGAGGAGGGGGTGAGTGCTCCAGCAGATGTTTGAATAATTGAAGTCATCCATTACTAGTATATTATGTCCATTCTCAACTCGTGATTTGTTCCCTAAACTCCTGGTGGTCTCTAGTATATACTAATGACAACTTGCTTTCATTTCTCCCTCCACTGATCTTCACCTCAGAACTCACTCTGGTTTCTGGATTTTCTCACATGCCCGTATCTTAACATACTTTTGTATGATTTATAAAATAAAACTCTGGGTAAATAAGCTTTTATCAGATCTTGATAGATAGACTCCATCCCTGGTCAACAGCTTGTGCACCATTCCTCAATGTCAGGAACATCCCTGTGGAGCCACATAAAACAGTTCTATGCCTAATTCATCTGTCACATGGCAGCCCTTCATATATCTGAGCACAACATGTTTAATAACAACTTTAAGTCTTAACTCTAGTGTTCCTTGAACATATGTTCCTCACATATCCCAGCTTTAAGGCCCTTAGCCAATCTGGACTGTTGTCTTTGGACACTCTCTAGGTTGTCACCAGCCCTTCAAAAACGCTACTAATATTTAATTATGGTTACTGAAATTTAATTGTTCAGCTCTGTTGCACCTTGTCCTTCCTTTATGATTGTGTGTACTTTTGTATGAAATCTTAAGGGGAGATACATACGGAAGACACATTCAAACAATTTTTTATTACAAACTATGGACATCATATGTTAGTGGAGCATTGAATGTCTCAATACACCTGGGAGTTTAATGTTCTTAGTTTAAAGACTTTAAGGAGAGGTTCCGATAGAGAAGACACTACCTAGGACTGCTCGCTCTTTCAAGCCCAGAGGATTTGAAAGGCATGTGTCTTACTTCCATTTTATGCCTAATTAGGCTAGAGTCAACATGGACACAGGGAACCACTGCCACTGTCAATAATAATTTCTATTTTTTCTTTCTTGTCCTCAAGTCACATACTGGCTATGATCTTTTGTAGTATGTGTATGTAGGAACTGGGATACCAGAGTCAGGAACATACTTCTTAATGTAATTTTTGTAATACTAGAAGTGGTACTTGAAATATCTCCTGGTAATTCAGTCATCGATATCAAAAGTCAAGTTTCCTTACAAACTTCCACATCCAACTATCATCCAGGCCTAGGAAGCCTCATTAAGAGTAGGAATTATAATAATTAACATATGGTTTGAGAATGAAGAGCCAATAGAGAAAAAAGAATCTGCAGCAGACATGGCCCCTTGCATTCATACAAAAATGATTCCAGGAGTCAAATGAAAGTCAGGGCTTAAAACAGCAGCTCTAGCTGGCATCCTCCCTCTATTTGAGACTCAGCTTAGAAGGCTTTAGGATAAGAACATGATGCTTTACTAAAATCTGAAGTGCCCAAGTGTCTTCAAGACAAAATTCAGCTCAACAATCACTTATTAACAACCTACTATGTAAAAAGGCATACCCCTATGAAGAGAAGCAGCTAGACGGCTCCATGGATAGAGCGCTGGTCCTGTAATCAGCAAGACCAGAGTTCAAATCTAGACTTGGACACTTATTATCAATGTGACCCTGGACAAGTCACTTAACCTGTTTGCCTTGGAGGCGACTAGGTGGCTCAGTGAATAGAGCACTGGGACTGGGTTCAAGAAGATCTGAGCTCAACTCTGGCTTCATGTACTTATAGGCTGTGTGACCCTGGGCAAGTCCCTTAACCTTTGTTTGCTGGAGAAGGGAATAGCAAATCCCTCCAGTATCTTTTCAAAGAAAATCCCATGGACAGTATTGGCAGGCATGTTCTCCTGAACTAAAATGGGAATATTCCTATCTTTGTACCTTTTATTTCACTCGGGCTCACTCCCTGTGCCATGAGGTCATGAAGAGTCAAATATGACTGAACAACAGCAGTGTACAAAGGACTACAATGGGGGTCAGATTTTGCAAGTCCGTAGAGTATACACACACACACATATACACACAAAAATATATATACACATACACACATATATACATATACACATATATACACACACGTGTGTGCATGTGTGTGTATCTATATCTTCACATATACATTTTTATTTGATCCATAAAACCTTATGATAATGGTATGCCAAATATCATCACTCCCATTTTACAGATGAGGTACCTCAAGCAAACTAATGATTGATCCAAGGTTACAGAGCTACTGAACAATGATACCATCTTGCTCCATATTCTAATCAACTGTAGCACCAAAGGAATTTACATAATATTATGGTTGGGACAGATGCTTATGGGACTAGACATAAATCTTTGGTGTGTTCTGATCCAAGGAATGGGAGCTTTGACTTACTGTAAAAAGAATTATATCCTCCAGTTCTCCTAAAGGTAGGAGAGAGGAGAAATCTCCAGAAATGAGAGGTGAGCAGCACTCTGGGGGAAGAAGGGAGGCTCTCTGCAATGCAACCATGAGAGAACAGCATGGGAAAGCAGCCCCTTCTCACCGCCTACTCTACTGTCATGAGCTGACTTTGGACTTGGAGAGAGAATGCTGAACTCCAGAGAGAAGAGACCACTGCTTTTACTGAGATGGAAATGTTCCTTTTTATTCACTTTGTCTCACTCACTGAGCCTATATCACATTCCTTATTTCTTTTTCAAATCTATTAATTTTCTGTATTGGTCATACATTCTCAAAAAGAAACTTTATACTATCATTCCGTGTGTGTGTGTGTGTGTGTGTGTGTGTGTGTGTCTGTCTGTCTGTCTTTAGGGTGATTAAAGAAAGCAACAAAATAAGAGGCTATGGTCAACCATGATACACACATGGATACACACACACATACATGGAAATTCTTTCTAATTATTGGGATATTTTTTCACCACATATGAACTCAAGATGAATGAGTTATCTTTATGGAAATGCCTTAGTATGGTTTTCTTAAAACAGGAAAAAGATTCAATGAGACCATGCCACAAAAAGAAACCTAGGTACCACGTGAACCAGTGGTGCTCCGTGGGAGGAGAACTAGGAAGTTCTCTTCCAAAGCAGGTCAAAGGACTCCAACATCCCCATCATAGGAGATTGGGGACTAAGAGGGGAAGGAATATAACACCTGCTATGATTCAGGCACTTTACAATTATTATCTCATTTGAAGGGAAAAATCACAACCATTGTTGTGGTTACCTAAAGAGAAAAGCTGAGAAAGAGCAGATCTACCCACATGAGGGACTGCTCCTCATCAGCCAAACAGCCCCAACCTCTTGGACCATTGGATGATAAATATAATAAAAGATAAATGGATATGAAAATTGTACATGTCTATAGATTTTAGAAAAATATGATCTCCTCAAGTTAAGATGCATGAACTCAGCAAGTCACCATTAATAACACATTACCGACATATAACCTTTATTCTAGCATGGTTAGAATTACTCTAGGAATCATTACTAAAACTGTTTTTTATTTGGAAATAGTTATGGGTTCAAAGCCTGTATTCATTCTTCCCCCATCACCTTATATCCCTCCCTCTTTTCTTCCTTTCCTCCCTTGAGCCGTCTTCCTCTCCTTCCTTCCCTTCTCTGCTGCACTTTCTTTTCTGCACAGGTTCAGCAGCATCTCAGAATTTCTGAATTATGGTATTCATTCAAAAATTATCCATTTTTAACGGAAGAAGAAATGTTAGGTCCTGGACTTCACTTGTAAAGGGGAGATCACACCATTTATCCTGCTGAAAACTCTTCAAATCTCATATACTTTAAGACATTTAGAAAATCTGATGCTTCTATAAGACATCTGGTCCACAAGATAGATTAGGATACCTTCAAGAAACCCTGTTCCACATGAATCAAACAGAGTGGGAAATAAAGGAATCCACTATCTGTAATGTACCGCTCCCCTTTTCTGTTACATCTCATTGCAGAAAAACCTGCTTAGCAGAGTTAGGTCACATGTCACAGCCTGAAACTTGCAGGCACATTTAGTGTTTGATTTAGGTTCAATTTCAGGTTCTAATTCACCTTGGGTAATTTTTCTTCTCTAGTCAACATTGTACGAATCCTTAGTCTTCGTCTTTCTCTCAGTTGCTAACATCTCTATTAGAAACCAGCTTTATTAGAGGTGGGAGAAGTAGACCTGGAGTATGTTTCACTCGAATGATGATGCATGCCTATACATTTACCCCTAAATCCCAGTTGGATTACAAGGATGGCCATTATTGCTGCCTTACCTTACGTGGGGGATATTTCTAAATTAGTCAGGAAAACATGAAGTCCTGATTTTTTCCCCCCATATCCACAGCATCCACAGAATATGCTCTTTTTCCATTCTTCAATGCTTATAAATGGACAGGGGTGCTCTTACTCTACGTTAACGATCCCCATTTTAATGATCTGAGGAATAGTGGGGAGCAAAGTGCTTACAAGTCAGAGAGAACCACATAGATACAGCAAAAGCTTATTATAGATCCTATCAAACCTTAGGATTTGAAATTACTATAAAATCACCTTCACCTCCTCCTGAACCCAAAAAGATTAATGATATAGTACTGAAGAGAACCAATCTACTACAGGAGGGTCATAATTAATTCCAAAGTGGCTTATCATGGATGGATGGTAACATATCACAGATAGCTCGGGGAATATACCTTTAGGATTTCAACATACATACCCATTACTGAGACATCATACTCAATCACCAGTGTCGCTTCTTGCCCACACTGCTTGAGAATACTCATCGCTTCAGCGTGCGTGTTACCAGCCAGTCTGATTCCGTCCACACTCAGCAATCTGTCACCGGCTTTGATGGTGCCTTCTCTAAAGGAAGATTCAAGGAACAGTCTTTATTAATTTAGCATAATGGGGTTGGGCACTGATTCACTTAAAGCTACTGTCTCACGCATTTTCTGCCATCAATCCTATTTACATTTATTTTAAAGCATCAATTCTGACAATAACAATATTAAGCACTATCTGGGGAAGGTGAAATTGTTGTTATTCAAAGTTCCAAAAAGGGAAAAATAATAAGAACACATTATCAAACAGGCAAGTTATTAACAGATAACATTTGGAGCACCCAAAGAATATTTTTCCCTCTTTTAGCTTGACTGCCTGGTGTCTGGAAATGATTTATGGTAAACCTGAGAAATAACCACTCACCTACCTGCCCAAGGGAAGTGAGCAGGAAAGACGGTATATTTGATTCTTTTGACTACCAGTGAACCCAAGTAGGATAGGGAAAGTTGCTTAAAAATTTCCCTGACCTGCAAATTTCCCTACTGTTTTATAGCGCCATTTGGCAATCATTAAATTAATTCAACCTTATATAGCTTGGGGGAAGGGGCAAATATTCTCATCCGAATTTCAATGCTTCATATCTGCCACTATTAGGGAAAGACCTTTCAATAACATTACTGAAAGTAGCACCCAGGTTAGCATCTGGTGTCAAACCCCATCCCTAGTGACAAAATAAAGATGTGAGGATCTGGTTAGTAGATGCATTTCTAGAGAAAATGCCAAATATAAAAATCTATGAAGAATGAAAAAGGGGTCTTTGGCGTTTCCATTTAGATAATTCTCACCTTCCTTTCTTGGCATTTGATATTTCATTTGAAAATGTTAGATGATGAGATTTCTTTGACGTCTTTAATCTAATATCTCTCAGAATACAAGTCAGTGCTAGTTTGTACACAGCTTAGCAGTTAATCTTCCTACTGTACCCAACCCAACTTGTAATGACAAAAGGAAATAAAATTATTCTCATTTTTTCCAGGAAAAATTATTCATATATATATATATACATATCCATATGCACACACATATGTACACACGCTACATACAACATATACCACATATAACACATAACATGTACCTATAACTACATGTAACAGAGAGACACGTATATACACACAGATATATGTTTATATCTCAAAAAGGAAAGAGCAAAGAGAAAACACATAAATCTTCTTTCCAACATTGGACTGTGACATCTGTCAAAGGTGAAGATTTCTCAGAAGGAGACAGAAGTCAGATTTTTTTTTGTTTTTTTTCTTTAAAGCAAACTAGCAAAAACCTCCCTATTTTGGTTTTTCCCTATTCGCTTTTTTAAAACTGTACCTTCAAATCTATGCTGGGCGTAGAAAAGTCAGTTTGCATATATAACTGGTAATCAGCAAACTTCTTTCCTGTCAATTCTGTAATATCCCCCTTATAGACTCATACAAAGGAAGAGATAACAGTTTATTGATCTGGGTGGCAACAAACAGAAATAAACATTTGTTCCTTAAGGTGAAAGCAAATTATTGTAATTTAAATATCTTAGTTATTTCCAAGGTTTATTATGAAAAGCCTGCATGAATTGTCTTTTTAAACACAGGAAAGAGCAAAAGCATTCTATACTTTGTAAAATAAAAAACAAAATCTATGTCTACATCATATTCTTTTATTTCAGTCTTACAAATGAACATGCAATTTATAAATTTGCAAATTTGTTTATCTTAAAACCCTGTAAGAAATTTATCAACATCTATGCCGAATAATCTGCCTCATTCTCTCTACCCATTCCAGATAGTTACGAAAAAAAGATGAATTTTACCTGTCAGCAGGCCCTCCAGGTCGAACACATGTTATTACAACAGGACGAGATTTATTTCTGTCATCATGTGCTCCACCTAAGAAAGGAAAAGAACAAAATGGCAAAAAAAAAAGTTTTCACTTTTGTGGCTTTTGAAATTCACTCCCGATATGAAAGCTGAAAAGTAGAAGTACTTATTTGGGAAGATGAATTGTTTTGAAGCTATTAAAAAAAACCCAACTGAAACGTGATGCTTATAAAAAGAGAATTATACTGTCAAATCTGACTGTTGTATTGGTTAGCTTGGCTAAAAAGATTTGTTTTCCCTTCTCTTCTTTATGAGATAGGTACATATTGGGAAGTAAAGTAATGATTAGGGGAAAACTGCAAAGCAGTCTGTAGAAATTAGGCATAGACCAACATCTCATACCACACAGCAAAATAAACTCTAAATGGATACATGACTTGACATAAATAGGGACATTATTAAAAAATTAGGGAAGCAAGGAAGAAATTACCTTTTGGATCTATAAATAGAGAAGGGGGTCATGACCAAGCAATGGACAGAAAGAGTCACAGAAGACAAAATGGATGACTTTTGATTAAATAATATTAGAAAATTTTGCAGAAGTAAAAGAATGTAGTAAAAATTGGTTAGGAGCGGCAGCTAGGTGGTACAGTGGCCCGGGAGTCAGGAAGACCTGAGCTCAAATGCGGTCTCTTACTAGCCCTGTGACTTTGGGCAGGCCACTTAACCCCAATTGCCCTCCAAAAAGCAAAAAAAAAAAAAAAATTGGTTGGAAAAAATTTTTGCAACAAATTCTTCTGATAAGGATATCTGTTTCTATTTATAATTTATATATATATATATAAAACATAAATAATGCATATGAATCACTAAATTATTTTTACATATCCACACGTGAACAAGAGCCATTTCCAAATAGAATTATAGTCTCAAGAAGCAGTTTCCAAGGAAAAATCCACACTAATCTCTAATGAGAAATGCAAATTAAAGCAACTTTAGAGGTTCTACTTCATGCCACTCAGACTGAGAATTGACAAAAATGGGAAATAACCAATGTTGGAGGAGTTATAGGAAAATAGGCACACTCATGAACTGTTGGTCAAGCCGTGAATTTTCCTAGCCATTCTGGAAAGCAATTTGGAACTATTCCTCAAAAGTTCCTAAATTGTGCATTTAGCTGGACCCTGCAATACCACTAAGAAGAGCTCTTATCTCCAAGAGATCAAAGAAAGGGGAAAATTATTCATATGTGTAAAAATTCCTTTAGGAGCTCTTATTATAGTAGCCAAGAACTGCAAACTACGGGATACCCATCTACTGGAGAAGAGCTGAACAAATTATTGTATGTGAATGTATGACATACTTTTTGGATACATCTAATGGGGTCATTTGTTTTCCTTAAATATGAATATTTATTACAAAGAATTTTCTTTCTTTTTTTTCCTGGATGGGGAAAAGAAAGAAGGGTGAGTGTAGGAGGAAGGGAGAGGGGGATAAGAAGGCGAAAGATGGGGAGGAGAAGGGGAAAGATGGGAAAAGAGAGGGGGGAAGGAGAGAGGGGAGAGAGAGAGAAAGGAGAGACAGAGAAAGGGAGGAAAGGAGGGAGAGGGAGAGAGAGGGAGAGGGAGAAAGGAGAGAGGGAGAGAGGGGTCATTGAAGCATCTTTTATTTAAGGGAAAAAAACGCCATTGAGAGAAGATAAGAAAGTTCAGAAAGCCCAGTCAAGCAGAACAGCCTTCAAACTTAATTTATCATATTTTTAAAAATAAAAACAAACTGTATACAATAGCAATCTTGAGCTTCATGTATAATCCGCTTTTTTTCTTTTTTTATGTGTATGGACATATGCCCATTTTATTTACTGTTATGTTCGCAATAAAAATAAATTTTTTTTATAAATTTGGTGATTTAAAAAGATATCAATAACAGTTAAACAAAAGGTAATAAAAATTAAATCACCAAGATAAATAATAAGTATTACAATATTATATGTAAGAATAAGATAAATACATTTTTAAGAAAGCATTTTCCAAGATTGTTCATGTTAGAAGGGAAACCTCCTACCTGATATTATAATTCTGTAATGTCCTTGAAAAAGTCAGACAACCTTAGCTTAAATACAATCAACAATGGGGAGCTGAATATTTTGTTCCTTGTGTAAGGTCACAAAACAAGCTAATGGTAAAGCTGGTATTGGAATTCAGGTCTCTTGATTCCTAGGCCAGGAATTTTCCTCTAAATCCTGGTGTCTCACAGTGTTAAAGTTTGGTGCAAACTCTGCACATAGAATTATATGTGAGACAAATGTCTGTTGCTTTTTAAATTCATGAAGCATTTACTGCCTTTGGTGAAAATGTGTCATTTCTATCAAGCATCTTGTTTGTCTTTATTTTTGAAGAAGACCAATGACACCACAGGGTGACACCTTGGATCACATGTGAATTGGATTTAAGTGCACGACATCTCCATCTTAGTAATATGAGAAAACCTGAATTATGACTGCTGAAATCATCTCCGGGGTTGGGGTCTACTAAGACAACCTTGCTATAAGGCCAAAGGCATGCACCAAAATCCTCTATTCAATATCTAAATAAATGCAGATGTGGCACAGAGGATGGTGAGCTGGCCATGGGGTCAACAAGACCTTTGTTCAAGTCCTGTCACAAAGTGGCTGGGGGACAATGGACAAGTCACTTAACCTCTCAAATGAGGTACTTATTCCCTCAATGGATGAAATAAAAAATCCAGACCTGTCCCTCTCCCCCAAATGAATTTCCTAAAATAATTTAATGTGAAATCCTGTTCTGATAATAATTACAACTGCAATGCAGACTCCATCTTTATGGGCAGAAATCACTACCAAAAATATAAAATGCTTTGGGTCAGAAATTATATTAAAGTGGTACAATTGCTTATTGTTATAATTGCTTCTTAGCCAAGATGAATCAGCTTGACATGTTTGGTATTAAGGGAGGTTACAATATGAAAGGCAAAATTTAAATACATTCACTTGAAATCTGATCCATTGGAAGACCTAAAATTTAATCTTCAATTAGAAATCTTCAAATAGAAAATCATCATAACAAAAATGAATTTAAAGAGGAATGATATTATGTAAGGAGGGTTAATCTTTAGGATATTAATTGAAGTTGGAGCCACAGTGAGGCTATATCTTATTCTGTTAGGGGAAAAAAATAAGGTTGACCATGGTTGGATGGTTATAAACAACTGGGTTTGGGGGTGGATGGAGGGAGAGAATAAACATTTATAAAACATCTTCTATGGGCCAGGCACTGTGCTAAGTGTTTTACAAATATCTCATCTGTGCCTCACAACAATCTGCAAGAGAAATGCTGTTATTCTTAACATTTTGTAGCTCAGGAGACTAAGGCAAATAGAGGTTAAGTGACTTGCACAGTTAGTGTGAGGCTTGATCTGAATTCAGGTCTTTCTCACTTCTGGCCCAGCACCTAAATAGGATGAGATCATGGCATAGAAGAGCAATTTTTCTTCCTTTATCAAGGTTTGTTGTTGTTTGAATTTCTTAAGTCGCATCCAATTCTTCACGACACTACTTGGGGTTTTCTTGGCAATTACAATAATATATGTAAGAATAAGGTAAATAAATTTTTAAGAAAGCATTTTCCAAGATTGTTAGTGTTAGAAGGGAAATCTCCTACCTGATGTGATAATTCTGTAACATCCTTGCCATTTCTTTCTCCAGCTTATTTTAAAGACGAGTAGTGAGGCAAAGAGGATTAAGTGGCTTGCCCAGGGTAATACATCTAGGAAGTACCTGAGACCAGATTTGAACTCATGAAGAAGAGTCTTCCTGATTCCAAGCCCAATGCTCTTATCTACTGTTCTACCTAGCTGCCTCATTTGTCAAGGCAGAGAGAGCCAAAGCTCAACATTTGCTGTGGCATAAAGTATGATGAACATGTCTTCTTTTTTTTTAATTGATTTGTTTGTTTACTTTTAGTTTACAAGATTCAGTCCCAGAGTCACTTGAGTTTCAGATTTTTCTCCCCTTCCTCTCCACCCCCCAACCCTGCCATGGTGGCTGTAATGATAATCAATTTGTTGGATATTTAGGGCTAAGTGGATAGGATACTTAGCGCTAAGTAGATCAGATACTTAGGGCTAAGTAGCACCTAGTAACTTAGGGCTAAGTATAGAACTATGTCCATTGGTGAAAAGATGTGAATTCCCCTGCTGACTTGGGAGAAGGCTATTGGCTGAGACACTTCCCTGTTGACTTGGGAGAAGGTCAGTGCTTATAAGGAATAATTTTAGAGAG
>CM053597.1:202473885-202537503 GCA_028646575.1 Pseudocheirus occidentalis | reverse complement strand
ACTGGTGAGATGTGGTACCTCAAAGTTGTTTTGATTTGCATTTCACGAATCAGTAGTGATTTAGAGCATTTTTCCATATGCTTAAAGATATCTTTAATTTCTACCTCTGTAAATTGCCTGTTCATATCCTTTGACCTCTTATCAAGTGGGGAATGACTGTCATTCTTGTAAATTTTATTTAATTCCCCAGTTTGATGATCCTCTGTCCTGTGGTGAGATGGCTGCGAACCTCTCAGGCTGGGTGAGTCTGCTGGCTGGCTGGGGCTTTTTCTCGGTCTGCTGTTCTCTGCTCTCCGCTCCATGTTGGTGCAGCTTCCTTGTGCTCAGTGTTCTCCTTACCCCAACCTGAGTAGGCACTTTCCTGGGCTGGGAGTCTGCCCGGCTCAGTCTCACAATAGGTTCTGTCATTCTTGAATTCATTCAGATTCACTTTTTAGCCATTAGTGATAGAATGACTCTGGCTATGGCTGTGGCTTTTCTGTACTGCTCTGGGGCCAGGCCGCAGTTTCGGGCTGGGCTGGCCTTGGCTCCTGGCCTGTCCCGATGGGCCCCTCCTGCTGAACAGCCTTTAGCGAGAGATGTTTTTTCTGTATTTTTGTGGATTTTGGAGCCCTAAAATTTGTCTAGAGTTGTATTTTATGTGCATTTAAGGTGGCTTTGTGGGAGCTGTGGAACTCTCCTGTTTCTACACTGCCATCTTGGCTCCGCCCCTGAACACGTCTTCTTAATGGAATCCCAATCCAAAAATGTCATGCCTAGAGAGGTGGTGTAATACTGTGGAGGATCAGGAAGACCCTATTCAAGCACTGCCTTTGATATGTACTGCCTGTGTGATCCTGGGCAAGACACTTAACCATTTTATAAGATTATAGGTTGAATAAACTGTGCTGATCTGCATTGGAGGAGCAGGATTCCTCCTCATAAGTTCTCTATACCAAGGAACCAAAGTCCAGCCCCGGCCCCCCCTCAAAAAAAAATCATGGCAGCCTCATTTACTTTGTCTGATTCTTACTGTGTGGGTTATTGAATTTTCAAACATAGATCATTTTTAGCTTACTTCGATTTACTACTTTTTCACATTGAGGTATTTTAAAAAACAGAATTGGTATCTTTTAATTTTGAAAGGTCTTTTGTTTTTTAAGAAAAGAGAGGATATGAAGTCTCCAAAGTGGCTGGCCAACCCAATGCATCAGTTACACCCTGATGATCAACCGTAAATCTCATTGCGTCTACTTTGTCAGACTGGCTGATTGTTCACTTTCCCCAGTAATGACATACCTCGTATTACAAAGCCAAAAGTGTTGCCTTCTTTATGTAAAGTAACCTCTGCAGTTCGGAACACGACACCAGATCCTTGTACAGCTGAGGAAAGAAACAGCAAAAAATAAGTGTGGACTCAGGCAGGAAGGTTGGCTAAAAACACTATATATATTATCATTTGTAGGACAAATGATAATTTTAAAGTGTAGCACAAAGTATTCCATATCCTGCATTAAAACACGCATTTGAATGATTTTTAAAAATCAAATGCATACAAGCAAGGAAATGGTGCATAATGAATGTAACCCTGGCCTTAGTTATGGAGATCTAAGTTCTGATACTGATCTGGATTGTGACCCTGGTAAAATATGTTACTTCCACTTTTGTGCTCTGTATAATCAGGAGAATGGATTTTAGGGTCTCTGAAATTCTTTTTAGGTCTAATAATCTACCATCCTATACGAAAGCCATGAAATGATATAAAAATGCTTTGGGGGAGGGGGAGTCACAGTCTCACTGAATGTTATAGATGAAGTTGGAATTAAAATGACAGCTCTTTTCTTTTTTTCATATAATTCAGTTGGCAAGGGGAGAATAATTAGGAAATCTTGGCTTTTTAAAAAATGGTAGCAAAGATTTTTTGCAAATATAAGTAGCAAATTGCTTTTCCCTTAAAAATATGCCAAACTGTTGGTTTATGAGAAGAATTAAAATTTCTGAGTCTCAGAACATAATTTATTTCTTGTATGTTTGCCCAGTTGGCAGAGAATGTGGACACGATTGTAAGAATTCCATTGGCATCGTTTGATTAGGCTGTTGGACAAAGATGTTTTGACACGATATGTTTTCTG
Source organism: Pseudocheirus occidentalis (assembly GCA_028646575.1). NCBI lineage: Eukaryota > Metazoa > Chordata > Mammalia > Diprotodontia > Pseudocheiridae > Pseudocheirus > Pseudocheirus occidentalis. Next base: position 202,535,392 of record CM053597.1, on the reverse strand, counting down.
CCTAAATCGACATTAATGTTAAACAAAGCAGGGGACTATGGAGATAAAATTGGCAGGTGAAAAAAATAAATGGAGCTGAGAAAACCAAAATGGTTAAGCTGTGATTAATTTGATGAGATATCAGCATGCTTACTCCATCTTTGCATGACTCGTTGTGATTGTTCCAAACAATGAAATTGTTGGATCATTGTAAGAAGAAACTTTGAAATAGTCTACAGAACAAAGGCAGAGAATTTATAGCAGTTCAGATATCTCTGCACACATATATAGTTTTTGATAGAAAAAATATAGAAATGTATGTGTTTTATAACTGCAAAATGTATGTTAATATTATTGGAATCTAATAGCTTTATCACATAAAACTGTCATCATGAGATTAAGGAATATTGCAAAAGGGCATTACTAATTATTTACAGGAACAGCAAGTAGTTACAATTAAGCATTAATGGCAAAATTTTTAAATGTCAGGAATTCTAAACACCTAAAGGATTGATCATGGTTTTGAAAGGTCATATAATTCAATTTATAAAATTTGCATCCTATCTGGTCATGGTATAAAATGAGAAAGAGAGAGAGAGAGAGAGAGAGAGAGAGAGAGAGAGAGAGAAGGAAGGAAAGAAGAGACAAAGAAAGAGAGAAAGAGAAAGTAAGAAAAAAAGAAAGAAGGAGAGCAAGAGAAAAAGAGAGAAAGGGTGACAGAGATAGAGAAAGAGAGAGAAAGAAAGAACGAGAGAAAGAAAAAATGAGAGAGAGAGAGAGAGAGAAGGAAAGAAAACAAAACAAAAACCAAATCAAATACACAAAACAAAAAAAACCCAAAGCAACAAAACAAACTACCTTGGATCAAAAGCAAAATAATACAAAAGAACAGCCAAGCAAATGTTTTCAGTACTTCACTGATTTAATTAAATGCTCTATTCCTGCCATAACACAAATTTCATTTTGTTCTAATCAGCTGGAAACTGTAGGCATGAGAAGCTATGAATGTGGGAATATGGTTTTAATTAAACAAAAAAAAGGAGGACATGTCTTCTCATTTGTATGACACACCAGGGTCCTTGATGAAATTAGTCAAGAATGTTTTGACCTTTCCATTCTTTAAATTTAAATCATTAAGTCAACTTTCAATTAATTATGTGTAGCTAACCTGGAAGTCATTTTAATCTTAGACTACTTTCTCTCTACCAGGCATCTCTGCTCAGAGAATGGAAACTAATTTTAATATTAGCTTAAGCAAATATGGATTAGAAAGATCAAAAATCAAAATCTCAAAATCTCACATGTCATTTCTAGACTACATATAAATGCTTTGGGGGTTTCCCCATTTTCTTAGATTATTCATATCATTGTTAGTACATTTAATCAAGGGGTTAATTTTAGTTTAATTGCAAAATCTTTGAAAAAAATTAAGTTGCATGACCTCTCTCAATGGTTTTGCATTTATACTTAGCATGCATGAAATAAAAAGCATTCCATAATTACTTTATTTACATACACATCTGAGTACACTGAGGTACAGTTAAGTGGTTTGCCAAAAGAATCAAAATTAGCCAGTGGAAGGGTGCTAATGCTGAAACAGAATCTCTGGTAAGTTAGGAAACATAATCATGATCAAAGCCCACTAACCTGTGACTTTTTATTTTTGCATTATGATTATGACATCTGCTGCCCATCAATCAACCAGCATTTATTAAGTGCTTACTATGTGTTAGGCAATGTGCCAAGTGCTATGGATACAAAGAAAGACAAAAAACATTTCCTCCCTTCACAGAGTTTACATTCACTAGAATTCACCCATGAGGGAGAGGATACAAAATAATAAGGTACATACAATATCTATCTGTCTGTCTGTCTGTCTGTCTATCTATCTATCTATCTATCTATCTATCTATCTATCTATCTATTATCTATATAGCTATCGACTTTCAATAGAAAGATAGGAAGGAAGGAAGGAAGAAAGAAAGGAAGGAAGGAAGAAAGAAAGAAAAAGAAAGTGAGCATGGAAGAGAAGGCCCTAGCAGCTGGGAGGACTGAGAAAATTTTACATTAACTATTTCTTAACAATTATAATTTGTAATTAAATTTTTTTTGACAATTTGACCTCATTCCTAGGGTTAGCTCAGAATTAAAGAACTGTGGGCTTCTCAGCTTTGGTTACTTTTGTTCTGATTTAATCACTGTCACTCTCCTTCAGTTTTCTGATGCCATCTAAGCCTGGTAAATAAATGAAAGGACTTGAATGGTCTTCTCCACCTCTTTGCTTTGAGAAGCCTAAATTCCTTTTCACCACATGAGAAATGATAATAAGAAATAGCTAAATAGTGGGATGATGTATCTGAAAGAATAAAAGTCTTTGTCTTTAAAAAAAAATTGTGCCATACTTATTTTTTGATGTGCTTTAGTCTCCTCCAAGGGTAGGAAACCTGTGGCCCTGAGGTTGTGGGTTTCCTCTCCCTGTTAGACTAAGAGTAGGGGACCATGAATTATTTGTTATTTTATTCCCATTAGGTCCAGTATTTCAATGGGTTACTGAATTGTTACAAAGCATTTTCTCCAAATTAGGGGTTAATTTTTTATTTTATTACTTCTTACTTATCTAGTGGCAAGGTAGTTTAATTTAGATTAATTTGTAAAAACTAGTAAAATTACATATTAGTTTTTATGTCTGATTTCCTTAACAATAGCATATGATGGTGTTTGAGACAACCAACTCACTGAGACATATAAAAAGTGCAAGAGATGTAGTTTCTGGGTAATTAATTATTTTCTTAATCATGAGTATCACTAAGGCAATATTCACAGCACTGATGGCGACTGTGACTATGCCGGTGTAATTCTGAATTGTAAAGTATAACAGACTCTTCACATAGAAGACAGAAACAAAACATTTATTCAGATACCAGAAAGCTGAATCCCAACACCAGAAAACAGAATCTATCATATCAACAAAGAAGTTAATACACCTTATAACAGCAGGAAGCAACACCATCCCAAAGGCTTCCCATACACAAACACTCACAATATTAACTATCTGCTTGTCTGCATCCTCTCCTCCCTCCACCCTAACTGCTCTGACTCCCAACTTGACTCTGCTCCCCTCTTCCTGCTCTACCTTTTCAACAAACTCCTACCACAGGCTCTACATAATTACATTCACTCTACTAAGAGGCAGGGAAGATCTTCAAATTCCCTTTACCATTACATCATTCCAGCAATAATTAATAAAAGGAGCCAGTAATACTTTCAAATGCCAAAGACCCCTAATGAAACCCACTTGATGCTTCCATATGTCCTTGTAAAAGCGGGTGCCCCATGGTGGCACTCCACTCTTATTGGTTAACAATTAATGAGAAGGTGGAATTAATCAATTAACAATTAATGAGAGGATGGAAGATGTGATTCCGACCACTCAGTCTTGGCTAAAGAGGCTTATCTATACCCATATAGGATGATCTAGAAAAAGGGAGAATTCTCCACTTTTTCCCCAGACCTGTCTGAGTAAAACACAATGGGCTAGAATCCATCAATTCACTTAAACTATAATTTCTTTACCATTTGAACAAATTTGAGTTTTCCTTCTCATTATTAGCCTTGTACTTCAAAGGCTTCCTAAATAACCCACAGGGGCTGATTTCTGAATGAGGAAGTAGAAAAGGGGAAAAACCTTAGTCCTAACTCAATAATTGGTTATTAATATAAGAGGGAAATAACTATTTCTCTCAGATCAGTGCAACTTTAGAAGGATCACATACATACTTCATAATGAACAGCACACTTTGAACAAAATTTAAATTGAATTTTTGAATGAAGTTTTAAACCACAACAATAGGGACCCCTAAATTTTCAATGTCAGACAAAGACTGGGCAGTGGAAGCCGTTCCACCTATGAGAACTGGCCCCAAATCACTGGGAACATTTATCCTGATGAAGAGAAAACTTAAGACATGAGAAATTTCTGCCAGTAGTTGAAAGGCAGCCCATCTCTCTAGGATTATGTCCTTATCACCAATCCATGCAGCTCCATCAGCACTGAGTAGTTGCAATGCTGAAAGGCTGATAACTTATTAGAAAGATTGGGTCACAAAGTATTAAAACAAATTGGTCAAAGTTGAAAAGAAGTATATTTTGGTTTAGTATAAAGAAAACTCTTCAATTAAAATGTCCCAAAGTGGAATGGGTGTTCTATGTAATGGATTCTTTGTCAATAGATGTGGAGATTCTCCCATCTTTCCCAAACCACCTCAATGCCAGTGCTTTCTATCTGAGATTACTTCCAACTGACAATGTTTATCTCTTCCACGCACAGTGTTCTCTGCCCTACTAGAATATAACCTTCTTGAAGGCGAGGATGGTGCTTTTGCATTTCTTTGCATTCCCAAAGATTAACATAGTGACTGTCATCTGGTAGTGAATCTTTAATGTTTGTTGACCTAACTAGATAGACCCAAAGGTCAGGCAGATTGTAGAGAGGAATGCTACTCAAGTAGGGGTTGTGGACAAGAGAACTTCTGACATTTTATTCAAATCTGCGATTCTATGATTGTTTTTTGTTTTTTTTTTTTGAGTGGAGAAGGCAGGGCAATTGTGGTTAAGTGACTTGCCCAAGTTCCCACTGCTAATAAGTGTTCTGTGCCTGAGGCTGGATTTGAACTCAGGTCCTCCTGACTCTAGGGTCAGTGCTCTATTCACAGCACCACCTAGCCGCCCCAGATTCTATGATTCTTCAACTCATTACAGGGATAGGGACTGGACCTCTTCTTACCATGGTGGAGGGAAGTCTCTTGTGAGTAAATTCCTTGGTAAGGAATTCTATCAATGTAGGTAAGCACCACCTCTACAACTTACAGTCTTATATAAATCTTATATGGTCTCTAGTGTTAGAACATGAGATCATATATGAGGTCATATCCACGAGTCAAAGAGAAAATGTCAAAGAAGGGATTTTCTGTTTTTTCTGGTTCTGACACCAGTTCTCTATACACTATGGCACCCTACCTCTCATGTAATGGTCTTACAATAATTGGTTACCAAAACATGTCATTTGACTTCTTACTAAAGCATTTACTTCACTAAATGGTCCTCACTAAGTCAAGGGCGGGGAACATATAATCTTGAGGCTACATGTGGGCCCTCTAGGTCCTCAAGTGCAGCCCTCTGATTGAATCCAAACTTCATATAACAAATCTCCTTACTAAAAGGATTTGTTCTGTAAAGCTTAGACTAAGTCAAAAGGCCACACCAAAGGCCACATGTGACTTAGATGCAAACTATAAGAAGGTGCAATTTGAGAGCTAGGAGGGAGTTTAGAGATTATTTACCCAGGAGTCAGAAAATGACGATGCCCCTATTTTTGTATGACATCAGCTAACAATATGTTTTGTTTTTTAAATTTATAATTTAAGGGTTTTTTTTGTATTTATGGATGCAAAAACCATTCTTAGATGGGGTCATACAAAACTAGGATTTGGCCTTCTGGCTGTAGTTTGCTGAGCCACAATCTAACCCAATACCATCTTTTTATAGATGAGGAATTGGAGGCATGTTAATGTCTTTGCAACGGGAAGAAATGAGAAGTAGCATCTGGTTGAAGAGAATAATAAAACATATCAACTTTAAAACTTCTCAACTAAACATGGGAGCAGGACAAATAGGAAGCAGGAGCCATGCCCTTGTCTGCTTTGCTCACTACTCATAGTACGTAATTTTTAAAAAGCTACTTAAGAGTCAATTTAAAATCTCTTGGAAATGCTCTGACCCGTGCTTGCCTCTGTTCTATAAAAAGAGTACCTAGCATGTGCTTTACACATAGTAGGTCCTTAGGAAAAATGATTAGTGTTGATTGAAGCACCTAAGTCAACATAAAATGTTAACAGATATCCTTAATAGAATGGCAATCCTGTAATTTCATTACTGCTTGCTATTTGGAATAATTTTTACTTAAAAAAGGCACCACCTTTGCTAAATAAAATCATTCCGAAATAATAGGGAACAGTGATGGCAGAAGTGAAGACTTAAAATTGCTTTAGAAAGAGAGGTGTTTGGACACATTGCTCAGGGATGGGATGACTCACAGATGGATGGGAGCTCGTACTCCACTTCGAGAATGACCCTTTCCCCAACATTCTTCAGCAGACTGATGATCTCATCATGGCGGAATTTGGTGAGGTTGATCCCATTCACAGCCTTGATATAGTCTCCCACATCCAACTGATCGCTTCTGCAAAATACAGATTTTTGTGGTTGTTAGCCATCATTCTCTCAGTGTTTATATATCCCATGCACAGTGCTGCCTGCACCACTAGAACATCACCTCCTTGGCAAGAGAAAGCTGTTACAATGGAGGGGAAGGGCAGGAAGCCTTATTCTCACTGGATTTGGCTTAAGGAGGGAATAACATACACACTCAACTGGGCATCTTACCCTACAGGAAAGTAAGGGAGAAGGGGATGAGAGGGGGGATAAGATAAGGGAGAGAAGAGTCACTTGATTCCCCCCCAACATTCTTTTCATTAATAAATATGTAAGCATTGATACCTGAGTTGGCTAAACCAAACCACCATATTAACCCCTGTATGTGAAAGGCTATATAGAGTTCCCAGTCTAATAATGACAATAATGGTGAACATTTATATAATGCTTTAAGGCTTACAAGGTACATATATCGGCTCATTTAATCCTCCCATAAACTATGAACTTCACCAGTCATTGAGATGGGAAATGAATAATAATATCTCATATTTCCTATAGACATCTGTTTTTAAGCAGCAAAAAGGAAAGAATTGCATGGTAGGAAATAGAACCTTTAATTTACAAAAAAAAATGTTTCTACATATGGATCATTAGAAATGATTAGCACCTTGAGCTTTGTATAAGTCATTAATGTAGAATGTATCTTAACTAGGGGAGGGCTTTACTTACAAAACTTTTTTTTTTTGAGGGTGAAAGGCAAGACAAATGGAGTTAAGTGACTTGCTCAAGGTCACACAGCTAGTAAGTGTATCAAAGATCTGACACTGGATTGGAACTCAGGTCCTCCTGACTCCAGGGTCCCTGTTCCATTCCCTGTACCACCTAGCTGCCCCAAGATGAGGGCTTTAAAATGAATGACTACCTGAACAAAGTTACTATTTTCAGAACACGCAGGTGTTTCAGGTTCAGTTTGTTTGTAAACAATTTGCAAAACTAAAAGTGCTTTGCATAGGTGCGCTGAGCCTTGAGACAACCTTGTGAGAGGTGTGTGCTAATGTCATATTGTCATCATTTGATAGATAAGGACCTTGGTTCAGACAAAGATTAAGTGACTTGTGAGTGGTCAATGCAGCTAATAAATATGTGATGCTGTATTTGAATTCAGATCTTGACTCAAAGCCTGGAGCCCTGTACACTATGTACCTAGTTACCTCCCCTAGCAATGCCTTTTAGAATTCAAATTCCAAAAGAAAAAAGTTAGAACTCTTGCCGGAACTCTCCTTCCCTCTTTTAAACCACAACTGATATGACTTTCTAAAAATTCAGTGTCACTTGATCAGAGGGAAAATGGAGTTAAAAAAATTTCTTTTAGATCTTGGATTTTTGTCTTCTACTATTCCTCGGATAGTTTTTTTTCAAGCTGTATATCCGTTTTTCAATGCCTTAAAATTTTTAAATCCCTTTTTATACATGACATTTATACTTTTAAAGATGTCCCATTTAAATTGACTATGATCCAAACCTAGTCCCCTCACCCCTTCTCTCGCAAAAGAAAAGCAACATTACTCTCCGCCTATAGCCTATTTTTGGTGCAATGACTTATCTGAAGGCTTGCTGAACAGCTTTGTCAAAATTAGAAGTTATGAGCAACTAGTTACTCTTGAAGGAGACTTTGCTGGTCCTTCTGGCTTAGCCCAGGGGCACCTTGAGAGAGAGAGGAGTGGGAGAGCTCTAGAGATATGCCCTGCTGTGTTTCTGCTCTGATGTGTTGCCTTGCAGATGGTGGTTGTTATTTATTTATTAGTGACCTTTTTGATGAGGTTTTCATTTCTGAAGCCAGCCCACCCACTGTAACTTTTTTGGGGGGGGTTGGGGGAGTTGATTCTAGCCATAGTTACCTAGCAGCAATTCCACCTTGCCGAAGGTTGGACACTCTTGGTTTGCCATCCTTGTCGATTCCGCCCGACACCGTAAGCCCTAGGGTGGTGCCTTCTTTCTTCATTAATTCCACAACTGTGGAACCTTTGAATTCCTCTGTGGAAAGAAAATTATTTATTTTTATTAAATGCAAGAAGGACTTCATTTGCTTTGTGTGTGTGTGTGTGTGTGTGTATTTACGGACTAACTCTGCCCAAATTATCCCATCACCCTTCCCACCCTACCATCAAAGTATCTCACATTTTTATGAGGAAAAACTATCTGTGGGCTCCTTTCATTACAATTCACAGTCTACATCATAAAAATCTGCATGAGAATAAATCTGAAGCAGATATTCCATTAAAAGTTATTAAAATGGGCACCAGTGGGGTAGTTCACTCTGGGTTGCCTATAAATAGTCTGGCTTGGCTTATGCACAAAAGACAATTTTTTTCTCTTTGTTCTTTGTCACTCTCAAGTGACCTTTTTATAGAACACTATATCTTAACAACAACAAATAAATTGGGAAGGAAGAATTGAATCATAAGGTCGTGGATAAATGGGGTTCTTTAGAGGACAAAGTCCCACAAAGGCCTACTTTCAATGTACTGGAATTACAAGGTTCTGAAGTAACTAACTCTATACATGCTGGGGTGTAGGGAAGGGGATGTGACCACCTCCCGGGGAAGGGGCCTCCCATTTGAACCATGACATAAGCAAGACGTGGCTTTAGCAGCCCTTGGTAGACACAGCTCTCTATAAAGGCTAACACAACTGCAGATCAATATCATTATCCCAGCCTGTCCCATATCTTGGCCGCTAACGTTTATTTTCATTTCTTGAAGAATGCAGGCAGAATTGCCTTTAAGTCACAAAAGTGACTCAAATCATGGATGACAGAATGTCTCACAACATAACATATGATATGGCCAGATTTGCCGATGAATCCTTGGATAACTATCTTAGGTCTTCTGGTCACAGCTTTCATAGACTCATAGAATACTAGACTTTGAAGCTAGAGGAACCTTAATGAGGTCTGTACAAATATCAATTAAATGAGCTGAGGACATTTAGCCTGGAGAAGAGAATGTTGGGGAGGGGGGAGAAGGAGTGAGAAACAGTGGTTGTCTTCAAATATTTAAAAGAAGGAATCCTGGGAAAACGGCAGAATAAAAGGTATCTTAGGGTGAAGCTTTTCCCTGTCCACACCAAATAATTTAAGAGGCTCCTAAATCAAGAAAATTCAGCACTACTTGGAAGGAGAAAAGTGAAAGAACTTGACGTGCATGTAATTCTAATTGAAAAAGACAGTGAAGACCAATTCATCAACCTGTTTCTCCTGGTGTTCCCACAGCATTCTTGGCCAGGTCTGGTGCTGGCTCAGAGGGACCCTTTGTTTGTGACAATTTCAGTCATCCTCTTTCAGAGTAAACCTCCTGGCAGTTTCCTAGATGGGTCCCTATTCTCAGGGTGGGTAGAGGTTTGTTGTTCTTAATATACCTGCCTCCAGTTTTACCATTTCCCACAGCCTTTGTGCTAGGTCAGGACAGCCTAAGATCCTTGTGGCAAAGGAAATTTTAGGCATCCTCCTTCTGGAGATAGTTCCTAGGCCATGTCCTAGATAGAATCCTACTCTCAAGACCAATGGAGGCCTATGAATCAGACCTACCCTGAGATTCAAGAATTCAATCAAGTTGCATCATCTTAGATACTTTACTAGGGCCAACTATTGTAATGGGAATGGGAATTTAAAGATCTTCCCTGTCCCTTAGTAGACCTGGGGGGAGTTTGAAGACCTCCCCTGCTCTGAAAGTAAACTCTGCCCTCTAATAGGCTGAATGTAATCAGAGCCTGTGATGGAGGGGATTTGCTAAAGGGTGGAGCAGAACCCACGGGGAGCTGATCAGAGTTAGTGAGATGGCAGGGGAGAGAGGATGCTCATTAAGGAGAGAGAGGTTTGTGAGTAAATATTGATCTTGTACTGGTTTGTGGGAAGGCTGAAGGATGCTGTGGCTCTCAGTGTTGTTATGGCTTCTGAATATCTTTGGTACTGTTGACAGAGTCAGCTTACTGGTTTTGGGATAGGGCTACTTGTGTCTAAATAAATGTTTCAGTTCTATCCTCTATCTGGTGAGTTTGGTGTATTTTGCGATTGAATGTCATGCAATACTAATAGTCATGGTCTTTATTGTGATTGTGGGAGCTGTAAATATTGCATTGGCACTACAACTGTATGCCGTGTACCGGGGAATACAAAGAAAGGCAAAGATGGCTCTTAAAAAAACTTACAACTTAATTTCATCTACCATCAATCTAATTATAACTATATGTAAGCCCCTATGTACAAACAAGATATACACAGGATAAATTGGATACAATCAACAAAGGGAAGGCACTAATATTAAGGAAGATTGGGAAAAGCTTCTTGTAAAGAGGGATTTTAGCTGAAGGTAGAAAAAAACAAAGAAAAGAAAGGAGAAAAAGAAGGTATGGGGAACAGTCTATTGAAATACAGAGAGCTGGAAGATGAAGTGTCTTTTTCTTTGTTTGTCGGAGGGGAGGGAGGCAAGGCAACTGGGGTTAAGTGACTTGCCCAAGGTGGCACAGCTTGTATGTATTAAGTGTCTGAGGTTGAATTTGAACTCAGGTCCTCTTGACTCCAGGGTCTGTACTCTGTTCACTGCACCATCTAGCTGCCCTGATGAAGTGTGTTGTAAGAGGAATAGCAAGGAAGTCAGTGTCACTGGATAATTAAGACTGGAATGGTAGGAGGGGTCATGTTATAAAAAGCTTTAAATGCCAAACAGAAGATTTTTCTATTTGATTCTGGAGGTAACGGACAGACACTGGAGTTTGCTGGAGGAGGGTGAAATGTTCAGACTTTTGCTTTAGGAAGAATATTTTGGTGGCTCAGTAGTAACTCCACTGTCCAATTAGAATCTCCCTGCAACAGTGTTCTATGGGTTATCCTCATTATCTGGGGGAAATAGTTAAAACAAAGCCAACAATAAAGTCTGGACCAGGGGAAGAGTGAGTACGGAAGGAAAAGAATTGGAGTTAAATATATTTTTTTAGCAAGGACACCACAGAAATATCAGAATAGTGATTAAGGCAGACAAAAGCTGGCTAAGGATGATAAATGAACAAGGAATCAAAGGAAGAAGGAGCTTCAACATACATCACAATAAAATAAATTGAGTCAAAATCCTCTGAGGTTGTGATTGCCTCAGTCAAACTGAAACCTGTTAAAGATCTCAGCTCAAAAAGGCCAAGGTCTCCCACTGTATCCAGGATCACCTCCAGTCATTCTGATCTAGCTCTTGCCACTGGACCCAGATGTCTCCAGAGGAGAAAGTGAGGCTGGTGACTTTGCACAGCCCTTCCTTACTTAGATCCAATTCACTTGTAAGTCAGGATATCACCTTCCTAATGGCATGGTTCTCTTTGAGAACAAAGGATAAACAAATATGGAGTTGGAATGTGAAAATGAAGCATTAAAGGAAAATAATGGAACAAGATTAATATAAGGATTATAATGTTTCCCAGGAAAAAAGAAAATCTTAGCAAAGAACTTGAGGAAGCCATGTAGAAAAATATCCATAAATATTGGAAGCACATTGAAATTCTATAGAATCCACAGAACACTGAGAATCAATACATATTAAATATCTATTAGAATTATGCTAGGCACTGGGGATACAAGTACAAAGAACAGTTTACATTCTAATGGGGAACATACAACAAGTACATATAAAATATACAGCACACATATAAATGAATAAAGATATACAACCTAATTAACTATAAGGTAATTTAGGAGAGAAAGCACAATGAGAAGGGAGATCAGGAAAGGTTTCATATAGAAGATGGTGTCTGAGAAGACAGGAACTTTATGCAGAAGTAGGGAAGACGTGTATTTCATGCATGGGGGCAATTAGTACATGCAGACTGGAGATGGAGTGGCACGTTTGAGGGACAAGTGGGCTAGTTTGTAATGTGTGGGATGGGGAGTAATGTTCATAGACACTGGAAAGAGAAAGTTGGGGTCAGGTTGTATACGTCATTAAGAATTAAACAAAGAAGTTTATATTTTATCCTAGAGACAACAAGGACTTTCTAGAGTTGGCAAATGAGGAAATGCATGATTATATTTACCCATATGGAAAATTCCTTTGTCAGTCCTATGTAGGATGCATTAGAGTAGTGAGATATTTAAGGCAGTGAGACAAAATAGTAGGGTGCTGCAATAATCTAAGTGAGAAGTAACTAGGGCCTGAACTAAGGCTATAGCTATGTGAGAGAAGAGGTTGGATGCAAGAAATGTTATGAAGGGAGATGTGACAAGATTAGTAAATGAATGTGTAGATAATGTAAGGATGAATAAGCACATCTGGATGAAGTTAAGATACAGCTGGAAACGGTAAAGATGGTGGTATCTTCATCAAAAATAGGGAAGTATGGAAAAGGGGAGAATCCAGGGGGAAAAACAAAGAGTTCCATTTTGGAAATATTGGACTTAAGGTGTTTTCTGTACAACCAATTTCAAACAAACAACAGAAAATCGGGGATCCAGTAATGAAACTCAGAGGTGAAACTGGGATGGCTAGATATAAAAATGAGGGAGTCATTTGCATGGCAATGCTAGCTATTGGGATACCTCATGGGATATGATAAAGTTATTGAAAGTATAGAGGAAGGGCGGGTAGGTGGCACAGTGAACAGAGCACCAGCCCTGCAGTCAGGAGGACCTGAGTTCAAATCTGGCCTCAGACACTTAACACTTACTAGCCATGTGACCTTGGACAAGTCACTTAGCCCGAATTGCCCTCCAAAAAGCAAAAAAAAAAAATGTATAGAGGGAAAAAAAGGATGTAGGGCAGAATCTTTGGGAACATCCACAGTTAGGGGGTATGATGTGTATGATGAGTCAGCAAAGGGAACTGAGGCACAGCTAGAAAGGTAGGAGATGAACCAGGAGAGAACAGTGCCATAAAAATCCAGAAAGAAGAGAGTAGTCAAGAGGAGAGCATGGTCAGAAGTATCAAAAGTGCCAACGAGGTCAAGAAAGATGAGAAGTGATAAAGATATCATTAGATCTGACAATTAAGTAATGAGGGGTAACTTTAGAGAGAGCAGTTTCATGAATGATAAGGTCAGAAGCCAGACATCAAAACGTTAAAGGAGAGAAAGGGTGGGGGCAAGAGGAGAGGGGAGTGGAGTAGAAGAAGTGAAGGCCACTAGTGTAGACAACTTTATTGAAGAGTTTGGCTAAGAAAGAGAAAGGAATGGATGATAGCTGAATGTTTTTTAAGGTTGGGGGATATTTGGGGGCACATTTGCAACAGTAGTAGAGGAACCAGTTGATTGGGAGAGTTTGAAGATTTGGGGTAGATGACTAAGGATGAAATCTGCTAGAGAATATGAGAGAAGGAGGGATTAGATCAAATGCATGCCTTGGCACACCTTGTTGTCAGAGACTGGATGACAGAAATACCAAGTTTACTTCACCAAGAAATATCATGGTCAAATGTGTCAAATCACAACATCATTGAACAAATTTAACAGATATGTTTGCATACATCCACATATGTGTATATACATACACACACTACATACACATACATATATACATACATATATACATACATACATACATACATACATACATACACACCTTCAAATTCTAAAGAGAACCGATCGGAATAGCAAAAGATTATTCTGTGGCTACCATGAATCAAAAGAAAAACTATAAGATATTAAAAAGAATAAAGGAGATTAGTTAGTGCCCTCCAAATAATAATTAGGCCATGCAAAGCAGTCCTAATCATCAAAGAAAATAATTATATGTTGAATACAAAGGTTGAATCCAAATCATTCTTTCAAACAAACTCAGGGGAAGCTGTATAGTAAACAAGCAAACTGACCAAACAGCAGGAAATACTTTGAGATAATAATGAAAGAATATTAAATGAAATGTTTGTTTTCATGTGACTATGGCTAGACCAGGGTATGAAAGTAGGATGGGAGAGTCTTTTTATTTTGCTTTTGCTTTAAAAAAAATTACTTTGAGTACCGACAGCAAAAAGACAGAGTATTCATAGAGTAAACAGTATAATGTAGGTAGGTTCCAGAAACATAGATACTTTAGAAGAAGGTGATCATATCTGGGGATAGTAGAAGTGGGTGCCTTGGCCCCTGTAGGTTTATTCCTTTCATATACCCAGCCCAATGACAAGAAGAGGCAGCATGTAGTTTTGGAATCAGAACACTGGAGTTCTAATCTCAATTATATGTGTGACAAAGGCCAACTTCACTGCTTTGGTCTTGTTAAAACATGTGGTTTGTCTAAATGAAAGGTTCTTAACCTTTTTTGGTCATGGAATACTGTATGGATCCCTTCTCAGAATGATGCTTTTGAATAATGGAAGACAATACTAAGTTCCAGTTAGCGGTTAGTGAAAATGAAAAGTTATTTTTCCCATTCATATTCATGGACCCCATGAAATATATCCACTGAATCCCTGGTGGTTGGTGGACCTTAATTTAAGAACCTCTGGACCAGGTGGTCTCTCTGGTCTTTTTTTTTATTTCATTCATGATGATTGAGATGAGATTTCAGTCACCCTATTTTCAAATACGTTCCGTGTTACTCATTCATAGCTAAAACCAGAAAGAAGAGAGATGTGATTACTCTTTGGATGATGTGAAGACCTTGGCCCCAGGACTATTTGTGGATGTAAGTAAGGATTGGAAGATTTGGGGTCTAGTTCTGACTCTCTCATTAACTAGCTACTTTAATGAAATACATTTTACCTCATAAAAGTTTCTAAATTTTATAATGTTCATTGGTCTCTTTTTTTAAATCTGAGTCAGAATTTATTGAATTTAATATAATGTGGTCAAACTGTTTCTAAGTGGTAGGCTGAGTCCTGATGGAAGCTCTTGAAAAGAAATAGGCCATTCCTCAAAAGTAACAAAAGGTTCCCCAGGATTGAAATATATGAAGCTTGTTTACACTCACCTTTTAGGAAAAAACTCTTATGCATAAAACAAAAGTCATATGTATTAAAGACTGGTTGTATGTGTAGGTGTAATAACTAATTGCCTATAACATTATCTCATGAGCCAAGATTCAACAGGGGTATTCAAGGTAAATGTTTAACAACTGGTTCTCAAAAAAAAAAAAAAAGGATGCCGGACATACTTTTAAATTAAATCTCAATTATTAACATTTTTCCATCACTTTATCAAGTCTAGACAATAGACCAAAAAAAAAATCAAACCCTGACTTGTACTGTTTGCCAGCTTTTGAAATATAAATGCCCCTATGGAAAATGTAACATCAGCAGTCTATTTCAGCTAACTCTAACACACCACTGGCCATAAAAGTCTATTACTTTCTTGAATGCTTCCTCTAGCCCCCCCAGAAACACTGAAATTCCACAGTTAGACTTACCTTGGTTTGATCCCTTTTAAAATGCAAATACCCTTTGGATATATTACATTTAACTTCTTTGGCGTGATTTATAACTTAATGTGAATGAATGTTGGAGTATTTCATCACAGCAATATTTGCTTATAGGAAGAGGCAGAGCATATAGGCAATGCATGAAGAGGGAGGTTAGGTATAGAACAGCAGCCCAGCCTATACTGATTAACCAGCCTGAAACTACTGATATTGACTCTTTGAAAGCACACAAAAGATGGAACCTTCTAGGCGAAGAAGAAAAAAAAATCAGGATTTGAAATATTGCATAGTTTTATTCAAACATGCTGAATCACAGGAATGTTAACTGCCAATAAGAATCTCAAATCCAAAAGGATTTACTAATTCATTTATAGATATTTCTAAACAGGGGGAGGGGGAAGAAATCTATGACTCAGGAGTTTCCTTTCTGCTAACCTGTGCTCCTGACTTGACTAATGAATCTTTTTATGTGCACCTTGGGGCTTAATGTATGCATAATGGACGAATGGCAGAGAAATGAAGATGGATGCATTCATTTGCATCAGCTAACTTATTACATAGCTGGGCTTACTGAACAAAGACTATGGTAGAGCGCTGACACCCTAGGAAGTCGAAATGTACTGACAATTTCTCCTGTGATTTAAATTGCAAATATCCCCCACCAAATTAAGCAGGACCTTGCAGGAGAGACTGCAGTATATGCGCATTAATAACAAACACAGAACATTAAATGAACAACAAAATAGGGAATGGGGGAGCTTCTGACTTTCACGTTTTCTTAATCAACAATTATTGCAGGACAGAAATATCAGGTTTGCAATAGATCAATAGTAATAATGGCTGACATTTATCCAAGGCTTTAAGGTTGGCATTGCACTTTTCCTATGTTATCTCTTATGATTCTTACAACAACTCAGGTACTTTCTTCTTTCATATTACTAAGCAGTGATAATCAAAATTATTTGGCATCAGTAAAGAGAAGATCACATCAGTGGAATGGATTAGGAATAATCAAAACAGCCATCTCAATGACTTAGTGTTCAATAAGCCTGAGAACATAAAATTCTTGGAGCAAGAACCCCTTATTTGATAAGAACTCCTAGGAAAATTAGAAAGGAGGTTGGTAACATTTGCTTTTAGAACATCTTACACAGTATACAATAAGCTCCACATGTATTTAACCATAATTTAAAAGGTCAAGCCATTAAGGAAAAATACATGAATATTATCAGGTGTATCTCATTGCTAAAGTTAAGAGAGTTCCTCAATAAATATGGATGGAAGTGTTCACAAAAGGGAACATAAGTAACTTTGATTATCTGAAATTGAAACACTTTTGGACAAACAAAATCAATGCAACTACAATAAGAAATGAAACTGGGGCAGCTAGGTAGCACAGTGGACAGAGTGTTAGGCTGGAGTCAGAAAGACCTGAGCTCTAATTCAGCCTCAAACACTTACTAGATGTGTGACCCTAGGCAAGTCATTTAACCTATATTTGCCTCAGTTTCCTCATCTGTAAAATGAAGATAATAATAACACCCAGATCCCAGAATTGTTGTGAGGATCATATCAGATAACCGTAAAATGTAGAGTGACTGGTACAAATCCAGCACTATGTAACTGCTAGCTGTTTTATTATTGTAGTCATTACTATTGACCAGGAAAACATTGTTGCATTAAATATTTTTAATAAAACTATGATATCCAAATGTATACAAAACTAAGACAAAGGGATAAGACCATGAGCCATTCTGCAATCAGTAAGTGGCCAAAGGATATGAACAATGAACTTTCAAAAGAATTTCAACGTTAATCACAACCATATGGAAGGCTATTCTAAATTACAAATAATAAGTGAAGAGCCAATTAAATTAACTGTGAGATTTCCCTTTATGTGCAGCAAACTATGAAAAATGGCCCCAAATGAGAATATTCATTGTTGATGATATTAATTTATTATTGGTGAGCTATAAATTTGTACAATCATTATGGAAAGCAATTTAGAACTGTGATGAAGAAATAAATCACTAAAATGTTCAAGCCTTTTTTTGCCCAATGATACTGCTACTAGGTAATGGACTGAATGGAGGTTGAAGGGAAAAAGAAAAATTTCACGTACACCAAAAGACTCCTAGAAGGACTTTTTGTGGGAGTAAAAATTTGGAAACAAATTAGACATTCATGAATTGGGGAACGGATAAACAAATAACAGCATGCAAATATAATGCTGTAAGAAATGATATGAAGAACTCAGAAGTCCATGGGAAAGTTTATATGAATTAACATAGAGCAAAGCATAAGACTAAGTACAATGATTGCAACAATGAAAGCGGAAAGAGATGACAAGAATTGTAACAAAAACCAAACACTACAATTATTGTGACTAAGCTTGTTCCTGGAGAAGAAGAAACAAGATATGTTTCTTCTTCTTTCCAGAGGTGGGTGATAATGAATGTGAAAACACTGCATATAATATCAGACTTGAATGAAGAATTGGTTAGTCCTGCTGACCAACCTTTTTTCTTCTTTATTACAAGCAATGATTGACTGGGTAGGGGAGGGGAGAAGCATTCAGAAGTGAAGGTGATATAAAAAAACTGGAAATGTCAATTAAAAAAAACCCACCTACCCACTCCCAAGGACGTTAGAGATGAGGAATAATGACTTATAAAAGGTTAAATGACCCATCCAGAATTATGCAATTACTGAATATTGGAGGTGGGGTTTAATAAGAAGCCAGTCTGATTGCTAGTTTCATATTTCCCATGCTAACCTTTTTTCCTTAGTAGTCTTGTTAGCAAACCAAAATGAAATTTTCATTTAGAGACCTTTATACAATAACTCTATGCAATAGGTTTTTGTTTCTTGCCTTCTGCCCAGTCACTAAATGCTGACAATTCTTAAAACCCTGAAAGGTTTAAAATAACATATAGTTGAACAAGTGAGGGTTTAGCCAAAACGTTTAACCAAAAAACCAAACCAAACACTTATTTATTAAACCTCTAGAGCAGCGGTTCTCAACCTGTGGGTTATGTTTAATTTGTAACAATGAAAATACATCTTGCATATCAGATATTTACATTATGATTCACAACAGTAGCAAAATTACAGTTATGAAGTAGCAACAAAAATAATTTTATGATTGGGGGTCACCACAACATGAGGAACTATATTAAAGGGTCGTGGCATTAGGAAGGTTGAGAATCACTGCCTAGGGGAAGGTAGGTGGCACAGTGAATAGAGCACTGGTTCTGGAGTCAGGAGGACCTGAGTTCAAATTCAACCTCAGACACTTAACACTTACTAGCTGTGTGACCTTGGGCAAGTCACTTAACCCCAATTACCCTGCTTTCCCCTTCCAAGAAGTTAAAAAAAAGCCTAAAACCTCTACCATGTGCTAGGCACTTCACAAATATTATGTCATTTAATCCTCATAATAATCAGAGAAAGGAGGTGCTATCATTGGCTCCAATTTATAGTTGAGGAAACTAAGTGTCTGAGTCTGGATTTGAACTCAGGTGTTCCTAACTCTAGGCCTATCCACTCGATCTACTGTACTACATATATAGCTGCTTCTTAGCTATCTGGGCTTTCAAACACAGTTGAACATTTCATTTTAAAAGGCAAGCTATTTCTTTTACTATGGTATGTCTCATATTTAATGATGCTTTACAGTATTTGCTATTGCATTTCCTAACGATATGATAATCTTATGATTAGTTAAATTATTTTTCCAGGCTGCTACTTTAAACTAAGTCAAAACCATAATTGTTACTAACTTAAAATGTTACAAAGAAACATTTTCTGCTACATACACACTTCTATCTAAACACATGCATAACATGCAAACATGTATACACACACGTACACACACACACACACACACACTATATATATATATATATATATATATATACTATAATCTCACACACACACACATACGAAATTATTCCCTTTTTTATATGATCATTTTTATTGATGGAAAGGGTCAGGGGAAAAATGACATTTGTGGAAGAAACAGGAATTTAGTTAGAAGAATAACAGTGCAAAGAATCTAAGAGAAAACAGCACTTAGACATAAATACTAAAGAAGACCTGAGTTCAGAGGCAAAAGTATTGAATGATGTTAAAGATGGCTATAATGCAGTATTTCCCAGCAGTGAATTGGACTATGGTTGGTTCAATGACTTAGGAGTTTACTTCTGGGAAATGCTGAATAAAAGAACTATTTGGGGACGATAAAACAATTGCTATGCCATTATAATTATAATTGTATAATGAATATTTGTGTCATGTGATAGAAATATGAATTTGTGGTTTCCCTGCCTAAGTGAGATCTACCTATCCATCCATGTATCTATCTATCTATCATCTATCCATCCATCTATCTATCTCTCTATCTATCTATCTATCTACCTATCTATGAAGGTCCTGATTAGAGGGATTAAAAGTTAGGTCAGAAACTATGGTCTTTTTTCTAAAGCCAGTTTGAGAAGAAACAGAAAAGCTAACATGAGAAAGTACTTACAAAAAACAGAACACAAAAGCTGATAGTCCTGAAAAGCCAGAAGAGAAATTGAGAAATGACAAACAACAACAGAGTTATGAATCTAACAGGAATTAAGCACCACTGATATCAGCCGGCTAAAGACAGGCTCTTCCTACAGTCGATGCTGGGAGCTGATATGACTGAATAAAAGCATTCTCTGCTGTGTGAGGAGTTAGCTAGGCAAAGGCTACTTTATTCTTTAGTGCCATTTACAACCAGAAAGAGGGGAAACCCCTTGAAAACTTGCAAACGTTGCCCTTTGCTCCATTCTATAGTTTCAGAAGGAGAAATTCCTCAAAGCTTATAGAGATATGAACTGAATAGTTTTATAGATTCCAGGATTAAAGGGAACTACTTTTCCTGAAGTAGCATGTGCTACCTTAATATCTACATCAAAGGAACAGAACTGGGAATCTCTGGGGACCTAAGATCTTAACACAGCTTAAAGTGACCCAAAATTATTAAAGAAGTAGCTTCATTCAGCAGGAGAGTGGTGAGGCTCAGAATAGGCACAGGTGACATGTGGTACAGATTACTTCCCAGACAGACCACAAATATTCAGGTCTATGTTCTGAATCATAAGTTGCCCCAGGTACATGAGTTTCCTCCCCCATGTTTCTCACTGCTAGGTTTCTATACGTTTGTGCCCACTGTACCCACCCCCACCCCCACCCCCACTCCCAGTGGACACCATGTGACCCAAAATTAAGGATAGATTATAATTGGATATAGTTATGTGAGTATTCCTTGTTTTGCCTTATTTTGAGCAAAATGCCTTTTTATTATTCTTGCTTTTATCTTTTTAGCTAGTAAACATATCATGATTAGGAGTTAATGATACCATTTCAACTTATTTATATAAATCGAGAAGCAAACTGCTGAAGGCTCTAAAGCTAGAGCTGTGAATAGAGGTATTAATTTTCTTCACACCAGAGTTACCCTTAAGTTCTTGTGGGTACACTTACATACACACACACACAACAGTTGTCAATATATAACTTTCATTGCAGTCTATATTAAATGGCAGTAGACTATGACAGAGGTACTACATAACAATCAGCAAATAGGCCAAGACCAGAGTGACTGAAAGGGCAGGTAGGTAGCTCAGTGGATAGAGTACCAGCCCTGGAGTCAGGAGGACCCAAGTTCAAATCTAGTCTCAGATGCTTTACTAGCGGTGTGACCCTGGGCAAGTCAAATTAACCCTATTTATCTCAGGTTTCTCACCAGTAAAATCAGTAAGAAAAGAAAATGGCTAACAACCCCAGTATCATTGCCAAGAAAACCCCAAAGGGGTCACGAAGAGTTGGACGTGACTAAACATCAGCTCAACAAAAAATGGAGATAATAATGAATGTACCTCAAAGAGTTTGTTAAATGTTTCACGATATAACATATGTAGAACACCTTGCAGACTTTAAAGAGTTATACAACCTTGGTTATGAAGATGATGACAGCACCGTCCTGTAAGATAAGTGTGTGTGTGTGTGTGTGTGTGTGTGTGTGTGCCAAGTGCCAATCTGTGTTTTTTGATTTCCATGTAGCATTTTTTAGGTCAATGTTCATATGACTAGGCAACATTCTATTCCTATGTTGCCTTACTAAGATGTGTATCTACAGGAGCAATTTAACACTTATTCCACTGAGACAACCACACAAGTCTTCTGAAAATAACTTTGGGCTGAAACATACGAGACAGTAGACTCTTCTTCATATCTAGAAAAATATCCTTGCTCTCCATTCAGTTCAATAATGTATGTTCACACTGAAATATATTTTTCTCTCCTATCTCAAATTTCTGTATTTATATATATATATCCAGGGAAAATATAACTACTTGTCTTTTTGGTTGCATTTTTTTTCTTTTGGTCTTAGCAGCTTCAGTATGTGGTTTGGATTGAATGTTCACTCACTCTTTATCAGTCCCAAGATTTATAATCTTTGTGAGAACAAAAGAGGAGACATTTTTCCTTTGTAAATATAATTTGCTGCTGGCTTCTTTTAAAATGCCATTGAGGAAAATCATTCAAAGCCCTGGAGAACACTTCAGTAATTTCTTCCTTCACCCAAGTAAGAAAATATATCTTTGTCAAGTGAATAAAAACCTCAACAATTAACACCTTGGAACACTTTGGGGAAATCACCTAAATTGAAAGAATAACACAAATGTTTTATATTTACTGAATTTCTTAGACTGAATTATCAGAATTGCTACAAGTAATATATTCTTCTCCTTCTTCCCTCTGACCTATCCTTCTACTTTCCAGAGACAGACTGAAGACAAGAGAAAATGTTGGAATGATTGATGGCACAAAATCTAGAGGAACAAGAAGATACAAGTTATGAGAGTGGGGTTGGAAAGGCAAAGGCCAGCTCTTCCTCTGAGCCAGGAAGAAAGGAGGGAAGAATGGATGAAGGCACAAAGATGTATTCTCAGGTGTGACATAAGGAAGATGAGGGAGTTCATGAAATATGATCTTTATTTTTCTCAGTGAAGTAGGAGATGAAGACATGGATGGAGGGTGGTTTTGAGGCTATATGGAGAGAATATCTGTAATAATTCTAAAGAGTGAAAAACAATTTTAATATAGTCAAGCACCAATTCTCAGCCCAATTTAAAACAGATAACATAAATTTATATGGTATTCAGTAAGCACTGGGCTATCTTCTCCCAGTAGTGTTCGGAAGCTGAAAAGAAGAATGGTAGAAGAGACAGAGATGGGATGGGTCCAGAGTTGATGACTGGAACAATATGAATAGTAGAAAATATTTTTAAAAATATGAATAAGAGAAGGAGGAATATATGGTCCAATCCCTGGTTTATATATTTACTTTAATTCAAACATATATTTTTTCAAATATATATAATTTATATATAAACATATATGTTATATATATGTTTCATATATACGTATGGATATATGTATGTGTGTATGTGTGTATATATACACATATAACATATGCTCCTGTAGATACACATCTTAGTAATGCAACATAGGAATAGAATGTTGCCTAGTCATATGAACACCTGACCTAAAAATGCTACATGGAAACATAACACACATATATGTTTCAAATATATGTTTCAAATAATTCAAACATATATATTTAATTCAAACATATATATTTTATTTAATAATTAATAAATTATATAAATATGATGCATAAATGAATTAATTAAAAATAAATACATTTTAGCTTAACGCAGAGAAGCAATTACAATATAAAATATAATCAGAAAGCCTATTAAGGCAGATGATTGAAAGTAAGACTTCACTTTGGTTTACAAATATTTATTGTTTGTCTACCTAGGTAGTATTCTTGTTTGTCCTGTGCTAAATTATGTGCAAAAGGATAAATATGGGTGAAATGTGTAAAATGTATGTCAATACATATAAAATGCATAAAATATGTTTGTAAAATGCACGTTAGAAATAGGGTCCCTGCCCTCAACAGATTTATACTTTTATTAGATTTAACACACACAGAACAATGAAAGAACAGACAAGAGAGTATAGGTTAAGCCACTGAAATGTGTGACTGACAAATGGATTCTAGGAGGAGGCAAAGGAGGAAATCAGGGTGGGAAGAGCGACAGTTTTGTGGAACAGGCGAGACTTGGGTTGGGCCTTAAGGAATGGGCAGGATTTGAGTAGGTGGGAAAAAGTGAGGAGGATATGAGAGATGAAGGGATTGTTTCTATTCATTTAACTAGAAAAATTAATGTTTTCATCATTTAATTAGAAAAAAAATTACATGAATGCATTTATAGCAAAGTAGACAAAAGTAGGAGACTCATCACACTATATGATGACCACACTAGTGTAAGGAAAACCAAAAGAAACGAGAATTGTTTAATGCAGGGAGCGCAGAGTGAGTCATGGGCTTCCCTTCCCTACTGAAAGATGGTTGAAGAAGATATGAAATGAAGCAGATGTTGACAGGTGGGCCTTGAGTGAGTTTGTTTTGATTAGAAGTTTTTGTTGTTCAGCCAGTTCAGTCATGACTAAGTCTATATGACCAATTTGGAGTTTTCTTGGCAGAGATATTAGAGTGGTTTGCCATTTCCTTCTCCAGATCATTGTACAGATGAGGAAACTGAGGCAAACAGGGTAAAGTGACTTGCCCAAGGGCACACTGCCATAACTCATGAAGTTGAGTCTTCCTGACTCCAGGCATGGCACTCTATCTACTGTGCCACTTGGCTACCCCTATTGATCAGGAGTAGTGCTCATTGAAAAGGAAAGCATGCTGTTGAAAAAGAAGTTAAGAAAGAAGGGGAGTCACAGGGAAGCTGGGTGTGCACTGGTGAGAATACTGGGCCTGGGAACACTTCAGGACAGAGTTCAAGTTTTTCCTCATATGGCTCTGAAATCGGCTCCCTAAAAATCTCCCTTACTCCTAATTCTGACTTCTGGGGTTCAAGTTGCATGCTCTTGCAGAGCATATGGTTCACACATCAATGCCAATTTAGAAATAGCATAGAAAAGAAAAGAAAAAGGTAAAACATGTTAGTTTTAACAGACTACAAAGAAGTAAGCTCCCCTATGAAGAAACAACCGCATAGCAAAAGGAACAGAATCATAATGCATTTTAAATTTGAAGCAAATGAGGGGCACTAGAAGATCAATTACTTCAGAGAAGAAAGAAAAATTATAAAATGTAAGCCATCTCCCCAAAATTTTAAGAAAGAATCTGATACTTTTAACAGTGGATGCCATAATACTACAAAACTTCCCTGAAGGAAGAGGCTGAATGGGTAGGTTTTCATGGCAAACCAATTCAAAACGTATTTATGTTGAGGTGCATTTCCAGATGTCAAGCTTTACCTTGTGGCTCAATTAACTGGAAACAAAGTAACATTTTTTTGGCCTTTTTTTTGGAGGGCAGTTGGGGTTAAGTGACTTGCCCAAGGTCACACAGCTAGTTTTTTTTGTGTTAAGTGTTTGAGGTCAAATTTGAACTCAGGTCCTCCTGACTCCAGGGCTGGTGCTCCATTCACTGTGCCACCTAGCCGCCCTATAAAGAGTTCTATTTGTTGTTGTTTTTTTTTAAACCCTTGTTAACCTCATCCCTTCTTTTTACAAAGTAACATTTTAAGAAATCAATTTGTAAGGTTGATTTCCAGAAGATGACATCTATCATTTTATTTATTAAAAACTTTTTCTTATTCTAGTCTATTTTTAAAAAAGCAATGTGTTTATGTCCACTTATGGGAAATATTATTAATATATAATTTAAAGGTTTCCTTTGTTATACTTGCAAACTGGATTGGCAACCCTTAAATCTGTGTATGGATGGAATGCAGTACATTCTAGTACCATACAGTAGGGTACAATGGTCCTCATTTGCCCCATCAGTGAGTATTAGCTCAGGTGATGATTTAAGGTCCACACCCTCTAAATCACCAATCACTAATGTACCTCAATTAAATGCATCAATCTATAGTACCTGAAGTCTTCTGAATTTTCATCTCCAGAATCTCATCATTCTGTAAGATATCAGCTTTGAAACTCACACCTGCTCAGCACTCCACTGCCCCTCAAGCCCCTCCTTCTGACCAGAGAGGGTGGAGGCTGGACAGCAGAAACCTCCTGGATCCCCCATTTAAGATCCTCCAGCCATGTCTTCATTTCCCACCTGGCTGCCTTTCTCTGGTGTTTTATCACACTCCAACATCACATACTCTTCCCACTGTCCCCTTTTCAGTTCCTTTACATGTCTTCCTCCTTTAGACCTGTAAAAAGTGGAATGCGCAGCTTTTGGAGTACTGAGTTCTCTGTAACTGAAGGTGTTTTAAGCATCAGCTGGATGGCTATTTGTCAGATTTGTTGTAGACAGGATTTGTGTTTCAGAGAGGGGCTAAAAGAAATCATCTATAAAATCCCTTCTTTCTCTAAAATTCTATGGTTCCCTAAATATAGAAGTGATCCATGCAACCAATGTCTGTCCATCCCACCCCCATCCTGAAGGTAAATTGCACCCCAGGGACTGTGTCTTAACTAAATATCGTATAAGTACAATAGTTCTGCCCCTGTTTGTTAAATAACATGTGTTTGCCAAACTTAATTGGATGAATTCCATGGAAGAAAAAGTAGTGAGAATTAGGCTTTCTTTGTATCTGCTCATGTTTTTAAATAATTCCCTGAGAACTGGGAGCATGTCCCCTTATGTTATAACCGCCCATATTTATCTACTGATCATATGTAGGGCACAGAGCACTCATCCATGCCCTCCTTAATTCAACAAATATGTATTATGGATCAAGAGGCAGTGAATAAAGAGGAGGAGAGAAGGCAGGGCTGCCTTTGGGAAACTGTCAGCTTCCTTTGATGAGCCCAAAGCTCTTTTCTGAACCAAGGGCTAGCTTCGTAATACCAATAATCTACTGGTTTAACTAATAGAACACTACAACCTACAAAGAACTGAAAATTACCATCGCTCGGATGAAAATGAAGTGGCAAATGGTGGGTCTGAGTAGGCACATTATGAATAAAATATTTTAAAGAAGAAATGAAGTAAAAGATCTCAAAGAAATGTATGAGTGAAAAAGACTGGCTGGTCTGTAATGAATGAAGCTAACCCAACCTGAGGGAGACATCCAATGCACTGGGTGGATCTCTTGTGACAAATCTATTAGAATGAATATGCGTGTATACACATGCATATAGATGTATATGTACACATGAACATGCATGTACATATAGGTATATACAGTGCACAACATAAATTTATGTATATACACACAGGCATTTACACATGTGTACACATATGTGCTTATCTATATGTATATGTGCATGTATACATGTTATATGTAAATATATTTATATATGTAATACACATTTATGTGTAGATAGATACTGAGGGCAGTTAGGTTGCTCAGTGAATAGAGTGCTAGGCCTAAGGTCTGGAAGACTCATCTTTCCAAGTTGAAATTAGATCTCAGACACTTACTAGCTGCGTGACCCTGGGCAAGTCACTTAACCCTGTTTGCCTCAGTTTCCTTATCTGTAAAATGAACTGGAGGAGAAAATGGCAAACTACTCCAAATATCTTTGCCAAGAAAATGCCAAATGGGGTCACAAAGAGTTGGACATGACTGAAATTGATCAAACAACAAGACAGATATAGATATACAGATAGCCATGTTGCTTTGCCTTCTAAAATGAAAGCTCTTTGATGGGCATGGGATGTTTCATTTCCATCTCTGTATCACGAGTGCCTAAACCAGAGGTAGGGAACCTGCAGCCTCAAGGCCAATGTGTCCCTCTAGGTCCTCAAGTGGGACCCTCTATTTCACTGAATCCAAACTTTACAGAACTGTCCTCAAGGTTACAGGTTCCCCACTCCTGTAAACCATTGCCTAGCAAATGGAAGGGCTTAATAAAGAGTACAGATGGAAAAGACCAGTCCAAATATGCTAAGTACATAACATAGGGCCTGAGGGAGTAGGCTCTTTTGTCTGATGGAGTAGAGAGTGGTTGAGGAAAGCTTCATGGAAGAAGAAATATTACTAGAGAGGGCTTTGAAGGAAGGGAAGGATTTTCAATAGGCAGCAATGTTGAGGATGGGTCATGTTGAGTTCTATTATTCTGACAACATAACAGAGCATAGTAAATGTGAAAAAGTAATTGCGGTTCACCAAACAGTTTAACTGAAATCACAGGCAGGAAGAAGGATTTCTTAAAAATCACATTTTTCCTCCTTAACAATTACCACACCTACATCTGCCAATCTATTCCATTTCCAGAGTCCGTTTTCTAAATAGATCCAGAAGTGAGAGCAGAATGGCAGGGCATATCAATGGAGCTTGAACAAGAGCTGCTGCAAAAATGAAGCCCACCCTTCATTTTACCCAGTGCCATTTCCCCTTGGCTGGATGTGTAAGCCACTCCTCATGGCAAGTTCCAGTCGGACTGTCAGGGATTCATAAAGTAGCTCCATCAAAGAGAAGCGCTCAATTCTAATTTGCATTTTTATTGTTGATGCTTTCCAGTTATTTCCTTAAACTTTCCCTAGGTTGGTGGCAAACTGGGGACTGATGAAGCATTTTCCTTATCTAACTTTTCCCCATTTTCATTTTGTTAGATTCTCCCAACAGTTTCTCTTTCTCCATGAACATTTTAGCTGGGACAAAACATCTGAGACCAAAGAAAGAACTCTGACCTTTAAAATTCTCCAGCTTCCAGATGACCTATATTTTATTTCATTAGACTGGGGTAGCAGAAATCTCCCTTGGGAGCTTCACTTTTGGGGCTGCCTCCAAACTAATAGGAACATTTACTACCCAGCCTGCTATGAAAGTATATTATAAACCCTAAAATGTGTTAAAAATGTGACTTGGTGGTGTTGTATAAGAAAAAGAGATTATCGGATGGTCGCCTGATAAATAGCTTGTGTATATACTGAAATACAGTAGTCAGAGATAGATGCCTGTAAATAACTCTTCATAACTAAAAATAAATCTACCACTTTTCTCTATCACAGACTAGCTTGGCTCCTGTGTTACTTGGTTTTTGGTTTTGTTTTTAATCATAAGAATATATCTAGGGTCATAAATTTCAAGCTGGAAGAGATCATCTAGTACAATCCCCTAATTTTACAGAGGAGGAAACTGAGGCAAACAGGGTTAAGTAACTTGACCAAGGTCACACAGTTACTAAGTGTCTGAGGCCACATTTGAACTCAAGAAGATGAATCTCCCTGACTTCAGCCCTGGTGTTCTATCCAATGCGCATCTATCTGCCTTCTTTAATAATAATAGCATTTATGTAGCATTTTAAAGTCTACAAAAGTGCTTTACAAATATTTTATCTGATCCTTAAAACAACTCTGGGAGGCAGGTGCTATCATTATTCCTATTTTACACGTGAGGAAACAAGCAGACTTGTTAAGTTAAGAGACTTGCCCAAGGTCACGCAGTTAGTACATCTCTGATGCTGGATTTGAACTCAGGTCTTCCTGATGCCAGACCCAATGTTGTGTCCATTGTAGCACTTAGCTATTGTCAATATTTATCCTAACAACTAGACACACACCTTCAGTTTGGTTTTTCCTTTTTTTTTTTTTTTTTTTTTTTTTACTGCCAGCAGTGAATATGTTAGAGTATGCTTTTGTTCACGATCCCAGTGAGGTCGCACTTCTTTCTTCTCCCATCCCATTTCATAAAGGTGCACACAAGAATGTATGATCAGTGGCACTGCTTATCAAACATGCTTGTTATTCACATGGATTTGTCTTCAAATCTTTGATTTCTAGTAAACATCAGCCTCCTCGTCTTTGGGATGTATCCATAGCAGCCCCTTTGGTCATCTCATCCAATCCTCTGGTCAGCTTAGACAGAACCCTAACCAACAGATCCCACATATAGATCCATTTGCTTCCTCAGCAGGTTCCCCAACTGACATGTATGAAAATAGTCCATTTATATCCTGGAAAATCTTTTTAGCCATAAACCCGAATGAATTAGGTCCTTGAGGTGAGATGGTTTCAGTTCTGGTTTTTGCATCTTCATTGCCCATTGTGGGTTACAGCACATAGTAGGTACTAAACTAGGGAAGCTAGGTGGTACAACGGGTAGAGCAGCAGGCCTGGAGTCATGAAGACTCATCTTCCTTAGTTTAAATCTAGCCCCAGACACTTACTAGATGTGTGACCCTGGTCAAGTCACTTAACCCTGTTTGCCTCAGTTTCCTCATCTGTAAAATGAGCAGGAGGAGGAAATGGCACACCACTCTAAATATCTTTGCCAAGGAAATCCCAAATGGGGTCACAAAGAGTCAGGCATGACTGAATGACAACAAAAGGAACTAAATAAATGCCTGTTGACTGATCACACCAGGTAGGAAACAAGCCCAAGTCACTGACACATCAGATTGCATACACAGAAACTAAACTGTCATCACGGCAGCAGGTGGCCTCTGCTCCTCCCCTCCTTCCCAGCTTCTTTTTATGTGCTGTCTTCCCTCATTTGATTGCAAACTCCTTGAGAAAGTGTTTTCCTTCTTCCTATTTGTAGCTCCAGCTCTTGGCAGAGTGTGTGACACACATTAGGTGCTTAATGAAATGTTTACTGTACTGTATTCATTGTATATTAAAGATGAAAATGGTATAAAATACAGAATCCTGCCGAGGCTTTCTTTGATCACAAAGGAAACCAATAATATCAAAATTTGATTATTCATTTTTTTAAAAATCAAAGTCAAAGATTTCAGGTTAAAAACTCAGGTTCTAAACTACTTAGACATCAAAATTAAGAGAATTCTTTCAGGCAGCTGACTACCTGTACACCCAGTAGCAAAGGAATTCATCTTGTCTCCTATATTTGGGTCATTGTTCAGCATGCTGTGTCATGACTAGAAAAAGACAAGAAAGAAAACTTCCTTGAAAATCAGACAAGTCAAAAAAAAATAATATTCTAACCATAGGACTTGAGGTTTAGTTTGGCACTCTCTTTTTTCCCTTCATCAAGACCAGACAGGAACAGCATTAAATACCTCGTCTCTAAATGGGAAAAACCCACAGATTACTGGAAAACCTGTCAAACCTAGGATCTCAACAGGCTACTTCCAATACCTTGGAGAAACCCTCCAAAGTAATCAGTCACTCTGGAACTCAAAAGCAATTTGTCATGTAAAAGATATTTGAAACGACAGATTTTTTTTAAACAAATATGGCTGTTTGGTTAACTTATAATGCCTTCAAACTTGGAATCAATCTTACCTTTGAAAATAAACAGGGAGGCTGAAATATGATTTAAAACAGCCTCATTTTAAAAAAGAATGTTTTATTTTCCCTCCGATTACATGTAAAAACAATTTTCAACATTTGATTTCTTTTTTTAAGTTGAGTTCCAAATTCTATCCGTTCCTCCTTCCCTGACATAGTGAACGATCTGAAATGCATATACATATGCAATCATGTACAACATTTCCATATTAGTCATTTTGTGGAAGGAAGGAAGGCAGAAAAGAAGGAAGAAAGGAAGAAAAGAGGGATGGAGGGACAGTATGTTTCAGTTTGTCTTCAGACATCAGTCCTTTTTCTGGAAGCAAATAGCATTTTTAATCATGAGTCCTTTGGGATTGTCTTGGATCATTGTATTGTTGAGAATAGCTAAGCTATTCACAGTTGTCATTATTGTTGTTACAGTGTGCCATGTTGTCCTGGTTCTGCTCACTTCACTTTGCATCAGTTTATGTAAGTCTTTCTAGGTTTTTCTGAAATCACCATGCTTGAAAATGATCTCATTTTAAAAAATGAAATGATAAACCTCCAATGAAGAGACAGAAGAGACTATTATTCCTTTTAGTTATTTATCAATACCTATGAAATTTCTATGATTATTTTGATTACTGATTCGATTATTTTAATTATTATTTTTACACTTGATTTTTAAAGGTCATTTCCCTTGCTTGAGAAGACAGAAGTAAACTGAGTTGGCTTATTCTGTGTTACTACAGAGGATATAATTAGAATCAATAAATAGATATTATAGAAAGGACATTTTTTTGCTTAGTATAAGAATGAATTTTATAATAACCTGAATTGTTCAATAATGGAACAGGAGGCTCTATAATGTGTTGATTTGCCTGTCACAGAAATATTGGGTCAGAGACTGGAAAACCATTTGTCACTTTCCTTGTCAACTCTGGTATAGCAGATATGTTACAGAACTAGGAGATTTGAGTTCGAATCCTAATTCTGCTGTTACATGCCTCTGGTTTGCTTCTGTTTGCTCATCTGTAATATAGGTTGTTGTGGAAAATATTCTTTGTAAAACTGACATGTAAATTCGGGTTACTGTGATGATTCTGACATGAAAGCCTCATTTGAATTTGAACTAAACAATCTCTAATTTCTCTTTTATCTTTAGATTCTTTGATACTGTAAACTTAAATTCTGAGGCTATGGGGATGTGTCATTTTTTCTGTCATCATTTTCATAGGGATTTGGAAAACATCTGGAAGATATTTTAGTTTTATCTAATGCCATGAAAATATAGGATGAAAATGACAAATTAAAAAAAATATGAATAATGCATCTCCCCTGTATCCAAAGCAAATGTGTTTTGCTCCAAAGGGGTGTCTAATCCATTATCTTCTTTGAGGGGAGGGTGGATAAAAGGATTTCCAGGCAGGATGAGCATTTAATGAAAGACACATATTTTCCTTCACTAGGAAGTAAGAGATATAATAATTCTGGATTTAGACAAAAGAGGCAAAAGTTTAATGTTGATGAAAAATTAAAATGCTTTACATATAAAAAAAATCAAAGTTGCTCAAACTTTATGGAAGTAAACTGATTTACTTTTTGTACTACGACATTCCTCATGTCCTTGGGATACTAAAGGCTATGGGGAAAACGGATCTCATACAGCAGAACTGAAGTTGTTGTATCTTGATGTGTCCTCTAGGGGGCACCAAGCAAATATTCATTTAGGTGACTTAAATGGACACCTTGAACTTCCAAGCTGCCTGGAGGTTATCTATGTATATATGGGTTTAGCTTTAATCTGCCTTTTTAGAATATGAGCCAGGAGAGTCAACTCCCATTGAAAGGCCAAAGACTACATCACAATGCAGCTACTACTGAACAAATAAACTTCATACGTGCACAGTTTGATAGCAACTAGTCTTTCCCCTCTTACCTGAAGGCATCCATACCTAGCCAGTACAAAGAGTTGTATCTTTGACAAAGAAAGTCTTTCATGGACTCCTGTGACTAAAGAGATGAGAAGGGATTTTCTGAGGCTCAGGTCCTAAACTTTTCTCTCAAATATTCAAGTCCCTTGGCTACATTTTTATGACATTTCCAAGCCTTGTCAACACTAAGTGATTTAAAAGTTAGAGAAAAGTCTCTCTAAAGAAGGATTACTTGGACAACTCCAATAACCCTGGGTCTGTGGCAAGAGAGCAAAACCTGCTTTTTAAGTCTAGTCATTCCATGGTTGGAAAGAAGGGGTCAAATCTGGGGCTTCACTTGAACATATCAGAAAATATCCAGGACTGTAGAAAGTCTCTTCCCATCAGGGATGTCACTGTTATTAATTCAAATAGCTTATCCAGAGAAATTAAAATCTGTTTAATGGATAAGCAAGGAGGTCTAGGACTACAGCCTTGAGATTATCATTATAAGAATTCATAAGACATAGTGCAATGATCTATGGGAATACATACTCTAAAAATTATGGATATGATGAAGAATGTGATAGTGTATGATAATGACAATCCAAAGAGAGAAAGGATGACTGGTCATGAGAGATTCAGGAAAATGGGTTTAAGTTTTAGGCAGGGGTTGAACTGGAAGGGATATCTTAGCTCCCCATTACTTTTAAAATTCTATCATCCCATGGAAAGGGTGAATAGTTCATTCTTATATATCATCTCATAATCTTTCCTATTCTGATTCTCTCAAGTAGCACCATTGGGCCTAAGCATAAAAAATACTTCTCAGGTTACTTACTTTTAACATTCTAGAAAGGAAATTGACAAACAAAAGCAATTCATATAGAAATGAATGCCAATTATGCGCAACTATGCCAAGAAACTTTTTTTTCCTCTTCTTTTCAAATGTAAAGTCTCAGTTTTCTTTCGAACTCTATCAAAGGGTCTAATTCTACGTGAACAGCTGAATATCTAACTGTATCATTTTCCTCTCTTGGAATCATGATGCACTTAAAAATTAGCATGCAAGAATCCTCACTTAATTTGCAGCTAAAATTATGCTGCACCCCATACCCTGGTTGTTTCAGAGCATGCAAACATAATTTTGGTTTTAAACTTTAAATATTTTAATGTCTCAGGTTTTTTGGCAAGAGCATTTCTTCCCATAAGAGAATCTTTCCATGACTTGTGTTTCAGACAGATTTGAAGCAGGCAATCCCATTAATGGGCAGCTAGGTGGTACAGCGGATAGAGCACTGGACCTGGAGTCAGAAAGATTCGTCTTTGTGAGTTCAAATCTAGCCTCAGACACTTACTAGCTTTGTGACCCTGGGCAAGTCACTTAACCCTATTCTCTTTAATTTCCTCAACTATAAAATGAGCCAGAGAGAGAAATGGCAAACCATTCCAGTATCTTTGCCAAGAAAACCCCAAATGGAATCACAAAGAGTTGAATATGAGATGACAACAAAATTCCAGTAATATTTATATAAAAGTGTATGTGTATGTGTGTGTGTTCATGCATGCATATACACAATATGATTATTTAGTTCCAGAATTCATAAATTTTCCAGCAATTCTGAAATTCCTAAGTCCTACGCTCTGGAGTATTCATGGTCATTCATTGCTCCAAAACGTTTGGATGGTGAAATATATTTTTAAGCCTACTGTAGTGACCTAATTCATTTAGGAATGAATCAAGAAACCCCTCGGTTTTAAAACAGTTCTCAAAGGAAATTATTCTACATCTAAAAAGCAAGTGGGAAGAAATGATCCGGGAAAAGGTACTTCAGGTCTTCAGACATCTTTTATTCAGGAGATGTATCTTCTACTCCAGTTATTTCTTGACCCCTTCTCAACCTGTTATCTATCATTGAACAAATATGTGCCAATGGAAAAAGTCACCATGAAAAAACAGAGAGGAGAGAAATTGAGAGTATCAATTCAAGTCATTTGATAAAGGAAGTCCAAGCAAGATGGATTTTTGCAAGTTGTCAGCTTCTTCCAAAGCCCACATTCTAAGAATTCCATCAGTCTGAATAAGAAGTTTTCTATAATATATACTATGTTTGGTTGACTGACATTTGGTTGAATGACACAAATTTATAAAAAATTTTTGGGGGGGGTGTCGGGGGCAAGTTGGAGTTTTCCAGGCTCGTGAGGTGACGAGATTTAACAAATAAAAGAATTGATGATTCAGGAATCTGGTCTAACCTGGGATGCTCTGTCTCCTCACAGCCAATGCTCCATCAGGTGGCTTTGTCTGGCTGGCGGATTTAGTGTAGGGACTCTCATCTGCAAAGGTACAATGAATGATTTGGTTAATTTCAATCCAGGTTCGGGTTCAATGAAGACTTTTAATAGACTGTCATCTAATTGCCAGCTGCCTAAATTCACTGGCAAATACATGTCTAGGATCCAGGAAGAGAATGGCTTATCATGTACAAAGAATAATCAATTATTGTTCAAGGAATTCAACTAGAAGGTCCCAGAAAGTGAGGAGGAATGTGCGGTTCCATGAAGAGAAGTTGTTCGTGATCGTCAGGAGAAGGACAGAGATACAATAAAATAGAGCTGAGACCTCCAGCAAAGAGAACATCTTAGGAGATGAATCTTGCTTGTTTCAGATGTTCCTCCATTTTACCGATCAATCTTGTGACCAGATACACCAAACCTGATGCACAGAAGGGGTGTGGGGAGGAGGAGCACTTTTAGAAGTCAAGCTGAGAACAGAGAAGGAAAGATGACTTAAAAGTGAAAAGGCTGAAAGGATCTCTTTAAGTGGAGAACAAAGAAACTCGAGACACCATACAGAAAAAAACTCCAAAAATGATAGAAAGTCTCAAACAAAATGTGTCTGCAAGAGATAGGGTAGAAATTAACGTTATAACAATTCTAGGTGGCAAGAACAAAACCCTTAAATACCATTTTTGCCAAGTATTTAAATCAATCCTCGGACAAAAGAATAACAATTGGGTCAAACAACAAGCATGTAAGCCAGAACCAAATGGAAGAATTCTTCATGGGAATGGGAAAGTACATTGATTAAGGGAGACTTTTTGAGGAGAAATCTTTAAAAATTATTCAAAAACTGGATAAATAAGACACGAGCAGGAAAGATGTAGAGAGAAGTCCAGCTAATTATCCAGCGCGACTGGGTGGCTCAAATGGTTGTTTCTGGTCACACTATAAGATATTTTACAGGAAATCATTAAGAGATTAAAAAAAACTTATTGTGCATGAAAAACTATTACATACTACAAGGAACTAATTCAGCAACAAAGCTTTATCATCTGAAACCATTAATTCTTCCTACTAAGTGGTTCGTATTTCAAAAGTGAGACACCAAATTTTTCCCCAGGATGTTTTTATAGGTTAACTGATTCACTATTACTTCTTAAAATTAACAAGGTTTCTATAAGCAATGACAAAAAGAAAAGATTAAGACTGCTATAAACTACAATTACCTTCATAAATCTAAATCAGGCAGCTTCATATTTATGTTTCATTTTTCACATGTCTTTATATTATCTCAGTTATAAGGATAAATTGCCAGCTTTTACACATCAAACATGACCTGCCCCCACCATATCACTCATGGCATGTCATGTCTCTGAAACTCTTCCAAATCACATTCTCTACCATCATAAATAACAACATAAAATTACTACATTAATACAATTCTATTGTATTCAATTAGTCCCCAAACTCTGGACTACATCTCTTACCAAGCTATGAGATTTAGGCAGTCAGACTAGGGAAGGCAGTGCATCATCAGAAACTTTAAAATCGACACAGAACCCTGTGCCAGGAGTATAGCAAATCTGTACCAGGTCAGAACTAAGTACTGGGGTGGCATCTTGAAACTCTTTAAATGCTTGCTCATTTTGTCCCTGCTCTGAGTTGTAATGGGTGCATACTCTTAAAAGTTTATAAAAAGTTTTCTGTAGATTTTCTCATTTCATTCTCACAATAACCCTGGGAGACAGATCTCATACTTGCTACTATTCCCACTTTACAGATAAAGAAACTAAGGCTCAGATAAATCAAATAACTTTCCCATGGTCGTACAAGTAGTAAATGTCACATGGTTAATTCAAACCCAGATCTCACCTGACTTGAGTGCAAATTTAGTCCTTTTATTTAAAAAAAATAGCAACACCTTGCCTTCCTGTGAACAAAGTTAATTAATTATGAAGTTATGACAGTTGTCAATTAGCTCCTAACCCAAAAGGCTGTGAGGTCAATCGAATCAATAACACTTTTTCAGGAGGAATTTCTATGGGAATTTATCCTGGTTGGTTGCTGTCCTTTGTTCTCAAAGAAGAGCACAATGACATCACTACGCTACAGTTCAGTTTCAGTGAGTTTGACTATGACTGGTCAGACCAACATGAGCTTGGAATGGTCTACCACAGGTCAGGCACAAGTAGCCCATGTGAACATTTGGGGTGAGTTCTCTAAATCTGCATGTCTTGCGTTTCTTTTGAGCTATTTCATTTCTGCTACCTCTCTTGCTTTAAAGAAAGACCAGAGTTCAAATCCTACCTCAGATATTCCTTGGCTATGTGACCCTGGACAGGTCACTCTTAGTTAAATGAGGATTGTTGTGAGAATCAAATGAGAGAAACATTAAGTACTTTACAAGCTTTAAAGCATCATAAAAGTGTTAACTATTATTACTATTTTGTGAGAGGTAGTATTTAAACTCAGATCCCCAAGACCAGAGTAAGTGGCTTCTCCTCTACATGGCCTTTCCAGTTCCAAATCCTTTAGAATTCTAAGACACTTTGAATTTAGAATGGAGATGCACAGGTAATGCACTTTCTTAAATGCCCCTGAATGACTTGTGTATGGTAAATCTCTAGATCAGTGGTTCTCAACCTGTGGGTCACAACCCCTTTGGGGGTCGAACGACCCTTTCACAGGAGTTGCCTAAGACTATCAGAAAACACACATTTGCTATGGTCTTAGGAACTGAGACACTGCTCCTCTGTCTCCAGGTGGGTCCACCCACATGCAGACACGCCCACATATGAGTATTAAAGGGTTGTGGCATTAGGAAGGTTGAGAACCATTGTTCTAGATCCTATGAAATCAGCTGAGCCAAGAATAAAACAGAGAAGTAGATGGGAAGTGTTGTTGCTGTTGAGTTGGGTCTGACACTTTGTGACTGCATTTGGGGTTTTTTGGGCAGTGATCCTGGAGTGATTTGCTATTTCTCTCCCCAACTCATTTTACAGATGAGGAAATCAAGGCAAACAGGATTAAGTGACTTGCCCAGGGTCACAGAGCTAGTAAGTATCAAAGGCCAGATTTGGGCTCCTGGCATGGTGTTTTATCCACTGGACCAACTAGGTGCTTCTATATGGGAAACAGTTCCTTTTAATCCAAGCACCATGGTGGAACTTTTTAAATATATTCTAAGATTAGTCTGTCAAACATATATGAGAGGGGTAGCAGAGCTGGGCTTTTTCGTTTTTTTCTTTTAAAATAATATTTTATTTTTTCCAATTATACATAAAGACAATTTTTAACATACATTTTAAAAAATAAAATTCTGAGTTCCAAATTTTCTCCCTCTTTTTCCTCTCCCTCATGTGGCAAGCAATTTGATATATGTACAATCATGTACAACATATGACCATATTGTTGTTTATCCAACAAGAGCAATTATATTTCCATATTAGTCATGTCATGAAAGAAGAAATGACAAAAGGGGAAAAAACAGGAAGTGGGGGAGAGATGGAAGAAAAAAATTGAAACTCAAAATCTTATAAAAGTAAATTTTGAAAATTAAAAATAAATATAAAAATAAATAGTATGCTTTATTCTGCATTCAGACTACATCAATTCTTTCTATGGATATGGAAAAACATTTTCTATTACGAATCTTTTGGAACTGTCTTGGATCATTATATTGCTGTGGAGAGTTAAGTTGATCATTGCACAATAATACTAATACTATGTACAATGTTCTACTGGTTCTGCTTACTTCACTCAGCATCAGTTCGTGTAAGTCTTTCCAGGTTTTTCTGAAATTTGCCTACTCATCATTTCTTACAGTATAATAATATTTCATTACATTACTATACCACAACTTGTTTAATCATTCCCTAAGTGTTTGGCATCCCCTCAGTTTTCAATTCTTTGCCACCATAAAAAGAGCTACTATAAACATTTTTTCTACATCTAGTTCCTTTCCCTCTTTTTCATGTTCTCTTTGAGATACAAACCCATTAGCAGTATTGCTCAATCAAAGGGTATGCACAGTTTGGTTGCCCTCTGGGCATAGTTCCAAATTCTCCAGAATGACTGGATTAGTTCACAACTCCACCAACACTGCATTTGTGTCCCAATTTTCCCACATCCTCATTGTCTCCAATATTGATCACTTTCTTTTTCTGTCACGTTACACAGTCCCATAGGTATAAGGTGGTACCTCAGAGTTGTTTTAATTTGGCTTCTTCAATTGACTGTAATTTAGAGCATTTTTTTCTCATGACTATAGATAGCTTTGATTTCTTCTTCTGAAAACTGCCTGTTCAAATCCTTTGACCATTTATTAATTGGAGAATGACTTGTATTCTTATAAATTTGACTATATATTTGAGAACTGAGGCGTTTATCAGGGGCAGTTGCTGTAAAAATTATTTCCTAGCTTTCTGGAAGCAGCAACTGTTAAGGGAAAGGATATGACACCTTGGCACAGTTATGTTTCAAGTCAAACCCTGAACCAAAATCTTGTGGACATTTTGATTGAAAGGAATGAAAAGGGGGTGGCTAGGTGGCGCAGTGCATAGAGCACCAGCCCTGGAGTCAGGAGTACCTGAGTTCAAATCCGGCCTCAGACACTTAACACAAAAAAACTAGCCATGTGGTCTTGGGCAAGTCACTTAACCCCAACTGCCCTCCAAAAAAAAAACAAACAAAAAACAAAAAAAATGAAAGGAATGAAAAGGAGTTTGGATAAATGAGTGGACAGTCTAGCCATAAGGGGTTAGGAAAGGGAAGGGATGCCTCAACAACATCTCAGCCTTGGAGAATGATGTCAATGGAGAACCACAAACCTACGATTTTCATAAAATGCCCCTTTAGTTGGTGCCATGGATAAAGTGTTGGACTAGAGTTAGAAGTCAGTGAGGTAACGAACATTTATTATATATACTATATACTGCTAAACACCAGGAATACGGAGAAAGGCAACCACATAGTCATTTCCCTCAAAGAGCTCACATTCAAAAGAAGGAGAAACCATGCAAACAACAACATACATACCAAATATAAAGAGGGTAAATGGGAGGTAATCTCAGAGTAAAGACACTGAGGAGGAGGGTAGAACTAGGAAAGGTTCCTGTCCACCCTGAAGGCTGTATTTAAGCTCAGGAAGACCTGAGTTCGAATCCTACTTTAAACACTTATTAGGCTCATGACCTTGGAAGAGTCACTTAACCTGTCAGTTTCTTCACCTGTAAAATGGGAATAATATTAGCACCTACAGAGTTGTGTGAAAAAAATGAGATTTGTAATGAGCGTGTGATATTTCAATGGGTGGAACACTCAGCTTGGAGTCAGGGAGATCTGAGTTCATATTCTGCCTCAGACTTTCCTTGGCTATGTCACTCTTAACCTCTCTCACTTTCTGTCTACAGCATATGTAATTAGATATGTTATATAGCAAACCTTAAAGTGCTACCATTATGATTATTCCACGCTATTATATGACCTATTGGTATGACATAGAGTGGCATATCTTTATATCTTTATGCAGAATGAAAGAGGAATGGAAGTTGTAATATTGCGACCCCGGGGGGAAGCTAGGTGGCACAGTGGATAGAGTACTGTCTCTGGGTCAGGAAAACTCGAGTTCCAAATCAGCCTTAGATACTTACTAGCTGTGTGACCTTGGGCAAGTCACTTAGCCCGAAATGCCTCCCAGTGGGGGAGGGGGACCCAAACCAACCATTTTGGGACCCTGGATTAGGTGTGCTCAGGCTTACTATCATGAATCCAATGTTCCTTTGAAAAGGGATCCAGAATAAGTAAAGTCAAAAAGAAACCAAGCCATGAAAAATTAAGAATTTTAATAAAATTTAACTTGACTAATTCAGCTTCTTTGTGCTACTGACAATCTTTGCCATCAACTACAACATTCTTAAGGTACAGCTATAACACAGGGCTTACAAAGCACTCTGGAGTCTATTTCTAAGTGTGGGTAGACATAGAACACGCTGGGCAAAATTAGGTCACTCTGGTTCTGGAGATTGATTTTTGGAGAGGGAACATTTCACTTAAAAAAAAAAAATGAAGCGTTGGCGAGGGAAGCTTTCAATCCCCAAAGCACAACAGAACAAGCAGCAGGTCAATTTATAGCAATCCGTGCTGACCCTGAGCATTCTGAGAACTGAGTGGTTAAGAGATGTCTCCAACGCCATTCAAATCCTTTGCCTCTTTTCTGGGCCAGGGACATTGGTTGTTGACAATGAAAAAGGCACTTCTCCAACCCCTTTTTATATACACAAACACCTTTATGCTGCATTGATCAATAGATAGCTTTCAGAGCATCAACGGGACAAAAACTAACTTAAAGAAACACATGTTTGAGGTTCTCTCTCAATGTAGCAACATGTCACTCAGTAGAAGAAAGATGAGTTTTCGGTGGGGGGTTGATGGTTAACCTGCTCACAGAAATTGTTATAATACAGAGATAGCCTTGAACTATGATCCTGTTTCTCCCCAAGCTAGTCTAGAAATAAAACTGGACCCTGGAATACATTGATAGTATTTCATACCAAAATTTATGGAATCTATCTCCACAATAAAAAATGAATGAGGGGAAAGAGAGTAAATAGGAAAAACTATTTTCATATTGAAAAACTGGCATATTCAGTAGGCACTTTTGGTACATACACAACTTTAATGAAATGATTTAGAGGGAAAGACTATAGGCTATCATGATATTTCTATCAAAATCTTCTGTGTTGCAGGAAGCCTAGATTTTATCTTAGAGAAGGGGATTGGAAGCCAGAGGTGCTACCACTAGGCATATACCCCAAGTAGGTCACTGACAAAATGGCTCCACATGCATGATATTTATTTTATTTTTAAATTAAGTTTTATGTTCATTTTTATTTTACATCATTCATTTCCACAAGATTTTGAGTTACAAATTTTCTTCCCTTATTTCCCCTACCCACCACCCCAAAATAGCACTCCCACTGTATAACCCCCTTCCCCAATCTGCTCTCTCCTATATCCTCATCCATAACCCCTCTGACTTTCCAGTAGATCAAGATGGATCTCCATACCCCTGTGCACAATATTTATAGTGGCACTTTTGTGGTAACAAATATCTGGAAACGAAGTAGCTGCTCATCTCCAGGAGAATAGTTAAACTCAGGTATGTGAATATAACGGAATGTTACTGAACTAGAACAGCCATGATTAGCACAGAGAAGCATGGAAGCATTTTACATGAACTGATACAAAGTAAAAGAAACGGAACCAGGAGAACAACATAAATGGAAAGACTAACAACCATAAAAGAAGCAAAACTAAATGGGGTAAAATGGATAAAGAACTGTTTGGTACCAAAGAAGAGATAGGAAAAGATGCCTGTCCTTGCTACTCTGCAGAAATTAGGGTCCACTGTTATGGATCATTGCATATAATGCCAATTTTCCCCTCAATATGCGGATTGGTTTTGCAGAATTTTTTCTTTTCTTTTTTCTTTAGATTTTCTGTTAGAAGGGATGGTTCTCTGGGAGGAAAGGAGAATAAACACATGAGGAAACTGGGCCACAAACGCTATTGATAAAAATCTATTTTCTTAGCAAAAGATGATCAGAACATAAGAAGAAAGTTAATCAAAAGAGTAGTTATATTTTCAAATGGGCAGTAAGATCTGAAAACATGACTGAAGAATATAAAGAATTATAAGATAACCATACTTTCCCTCCCCTCCCCCCCCCAAAAAGAATTTAGGTAAAGGGACAGCTGGATGGTGCAGTGAATAGAGCACTGGCCCTGGAGACAGGAGGACCTGAGTTCAAATCCAGCCTCAGACACTTAACACACACACAAAACTAGCCATGTGACCTTGGGCAAGTTGCTTTACCCCAATTGCCCTCCAAAAAGCAAAAAAAAACAAAAAAAAAACTTAGGTAAATACTTATGATAAATTAAGGGAGATAAAATGAGTTTTGGCTAAACAAGGAAACCCACAATTATTGAATAGTGTATTAACACAGCATCACAAAACTCTAAAGAGAAATGATAGCTTCCAATGTCCCTTTTTGGCAGCATAAATGAACAACCATAAACTAAGCAGTGTCAGATTTTGAGGTGAAAGGGTTAGATAAGTTAGGGCCTGTATACAGAGACCAGATTCGGAGACATTCTGAAATAGTCAGAGACATACTGAAAGAGAATGCTCCAAGAACAGAGAAAAGCCCAATTTAGGAATAGGGGAAAAAGGGTAAAGCTTTTACCTCCTTTCCCCTTGAAAGTTTCCTACTATACTTTAACCAACAGACAAGCTCCTTGTATGTGTTAAATATAATTTTGTTTAGTTAAATAATAAGATTTAACAGCTACTTTGAGGTCTTACACTGAAGTTCCTTTCAGTAGTAGTAGTATCTTTCTTAAAACTAATATTTTATTATTTTCCAACTACATGTAAAAACAACATTTGTTGGTTGCTTCTTTTTTAAGTTTTGAGTTCCAATTTTCTCTCTCCTTCCTGCTGTGCCACCGTGTCTCTCCCCTACCCCCCAGATGGTAAGCAATCTGATACAAGTTATACTTGTACAATCATGGAAAAGATTTTCACAGCAGTCATTTAGTACATTTCTAAAAAAAAAAAAATTGTGCCTTTTGTACAAGCAAAT
The DNA here is from genome assembly GCA_028646575.1 of Pseudocheirus occidentalis. Lineage (NCBI taxonomy): Eukaryota > Metazoa > Chordata > Mammalia > Diprotodontia > Pseudocheiridae > Pseudocheirus > Pseudocheirus occidentalis. Next base: position 202,491,712 of record CM053597.1, on the reverse strand, counting down.
AATCACAACAAATTTATCTTTCCAGTCAAAATGGTCTATTGGCTATACGCCACCTGCATGTGATATTTCTCCTGTCTGTGTGCCCTTGTACAAACTCTTCCCTATACACAGAGGACTCCCCTTCCTCACCTCGGCCTCACAGAATCCCCACATTCCTTCAGAGAACAGGTTAGATGTTGCCTATTAAAGGGCCTTTCCATGTACTGGTTTTACTTCATAGAAAGATGACCAAGAAATTATCTAAACACTTGGTTTACGATTTTAACTTCACTTATTTCTGGAGGCTGTATGAGATAATGGAAATAGTATTAAATTATATCTAGGAGCCCTGGGTTCGATAATGTATGACTTTGGGCAGATTTCCTGCTCTGTAAAATCGGGATAGTAAATACTAGTACCCTAAGAGTGCACACACAGAGTGTTTATGAAGAGCAGGGAGATCCTGACTTGGTGGATAGAGCTTAAGAGCTGGAGTGAGAAAGTTCTGAATGCAACTCTTGCCTTGAGTCATAGCTAGCTCTGGGGCCACGAGCAAACTAGTTAAAACCCTGTAACTCTCAATTTCTTCACTGGTAAAATGAGAAAGTGGATGTTATTATTACCCCCATTATTCAGATGAGGAAATGGAGGCAGACAAAGGTTAAGTGACTTGCCCAGGGTCATACTGCTAGAAAGTGTCTGAAACTAGATTTTAATTCTGGCCTTCCTGACTTCAGGTTCAACACTACCTACCTGTTGAACCACCTGTCTATTCTAAATATATTTATAGTTATTCTCTTCATATATGTGCATGTATATTTTTATAGGCACTTGTTTTCTCCTCCTTTAGAATATAAGCTTATTATAAGCAGGGAACGTTTCCTTCCTTGCAATGTATCCCCCAAATCTAGCACAGTGGTTTGTACCTGTCAGGAGCCTAATAAATACCTGTTGGGAGGCAGTACGTATAACAGATGAAGGGACAAGCTTGGAGGCAGGATGAAGGAAGCAGTCACCTTGAATTATGAGGAGTTTCCTCATCTGGGCATTCTTTATCAATGTACCTAGAGGGCCAGACCTTATTTGTGTGTGTGTGTGTGTGTGTGTGTGTGTGTGTGTGTGTGTGTGTGTAATATATATTATACACACATATACACACAGATGTACATATACAGTCCTACATGTGTGCACACACATACACACATTCATGTATGTATATAATACACCTGCACATACATGCAAAAATGAGTACATGTATATGTGCAGACACATAGATGGATATGAATATATAAAACACAAAACTGCAAAAATCTCCATCTATATGTGTATACACACATATACATACACACATCTCCATCTTAGTATACTGCACTAAGGCTTTGGGAGTACCATATACACACAGACTCATTTACATATGAAGACCTGGGGCCCTTTAGAAAAATGACATAACATTGGACTACAATCCATTTTTATTTGAATGTAAGGAGTTAGTTTATAAGCTTCAAAACCATGGTTATAAAAGAGAAAGTGGTTTTTAACAGAGACTTTGGAGATAGATGGGTTGTATTAACAAGAGAACTTTACTGAACCCACTAAGCAGGTAGAAGAAAGTTGCTTTTGCTAGCACACCTTGCAATGAATGGTAGAAGCAATCATGAAGGGCACCTCAGGGTACCAGGCCTGCAAGCTTTTCCTAATGACATCCTAACAGCCGGCTAATCACTGGCAGTCTCTCATTGACATAAGGACTGCATATTGGCCATAACAAGAACGCTCCTAAGTTTTCTTTACAGTTCCATCCCATGAGGCTGGAGGTGAGGGAGAAAGAGGAACAGGAATCCCAAATTCGGCAAAGAGAGTTGTTACTGTAAGAGAGACAACTGAATGGGTTTAGTGGAGCATGCTTTTAAAATGGAAATACATCGGCGGGGGGACCATCTGTCCCTCTCATTTCCCCCAATTTGGCCAGTCTCCTTGTGCACCTAACACAGCAGTGGCATGCACACAGTTCATTTGTTTTCACTGCATACTCCAAATGAATCCAGCATTTATGAACTTGGGGGGCTAACAGCTGGTAACACAAAAAGATGGAGTCACAACTTGGTCTGTATCCCTCCTGAATCTCCTCGCTCCTCTGAGCTGAAAGGATTCCTTAAGTTCCTTAAGACTATATGTCCATTTCTAGAGATGGTGGAAATTTATCTAACAACAAACATGTAGACAGCCAGCCTTGTTCTTATCTACTTGTCCCCCAACTTTTTCCCATTCCCAGAGCAATCACGGTGCAGGTGTCCAGTTATATTTTTTCTTCCAATAATAGCACTCCTCCATACATATGACTCAGACCACATTCATTCATATCACTGTTGAAGGGCTAGGTTTTTTAATTTCCCCTGAGATTACATAGCTTATGATAAACAATTTCCAATAAGTAATTATGCTGAATGGAGGCACCTGCTATGTGTTATCGGCTCTCCTGGCTCCAAGAGCAAAGAAAAGGAGGGATGTGAGGTTAAAGATCACGTCCATTTGCCAGATGATCAGGGGGAAAAATTCATTTCCATGACAGTGCTTGGAAAACAAAAGTTTGTGGTGGCAGAAACAATCTGACTTTTGAAAAGAGCATGACATGCCTGCCTTATTAGTTTTCAGGGTCAAGAAATGAAATGAGGCTATCTTTCTTCCCAGGACGTAGAACATTACAGAAATACATCACAAGGGTCTCTCACAGAATCCTCCAGCCAAACGGGAACTACAATTGCCTGCAATTTTTAGTCTCAGGTATTTAGGCATTGAGAAATCAATGAGAGTAAAATGCATTCAACAGTATAATACTAAATTCTGTTATCAAAATACTAGAGTAGCTAGTAGTAGATAAAAAGCCTCAAATTATCTAGGATCTATTTTAACCTCAATTCTAAAGGCTCTCTGTACTTAAAATATTTGTTGTTCTTTATTAATCTGTATGGTTTGGTTTTGCTCATTCAAAAAATATTTACCAAGAACACACCACATGCAAGACACTGTGCTAATACTTTTGAGGAAGGAATCTGCAATCACTCTACAGTGGGATTGGAAATAGACCCACTTTACAGATGAAAATGTAAAAGACTCATGAGTCTAAGGGATTTGCCTAAGAAAATTCAGTCAGTAAGTAATGGAGATAGAAGCCAAACACAGGCCTTTCAGTGACAAGTCCAGTACTATGACCACACTGTTCCATTACAACTAAAGGTAATTCTGCATCAAAATGACAGTCAAAGCTGTAGATAGCCTGATGTTTTTACGCTTTTTTTTTTTAAAGCATTCACTAATTGGTATAGGATGAGCCCAGTAACTTCCTTTATAAGATTTATGTCTAAAGATAATTGAAGAATAGAGCACTGGCTCTGGAGTCAGGAGGACCTGAGGTCAAATCCAGCCTCAGACACTTGACACACTTACTAGCTATGTGACCTTGGACAAGTCACTTAACCCCAACTGCCTTGCTTTCCCCCTCTTAAAAAAATTATACACACACATATAAAGATAATTGACGAACAAAGATATGTATACAGTACAATAAGCAAATTACAATCAACAAGCATTTAAATGCCTATAAGGTGCCAGACAACATGATTGAAATAAAACCTTATGTATGTTCCAGAGACAGGTCTTGAACTCAATTCTTTCTGACTCTGGGGCTAGCTCTCTCTTCACAAAGTCAAAGTGTCTCCTGAACAATCACATAAATTTTGAAAATGGAGTCAAGTTGTTCACTTTTTAGGAATTGAAATGAATCCTAAGTAATACATTGCCCCTTATGAATCTTAGGGTCAGATACCTACTACTATTATTGACCTGCTGATCAATGATGTAACTGACACTCTGGGTTGGCAGGAGTTAGTGATGGGGTCAAAATCCTTGGAAACTACATGGTTATTTCACAGCAATCTCTCAAGCTTGCTTTTTTTTATTTAAAGAAAAATCATTTAAATTTATTTAATTTAAAAATTTATACACACATACACACACATAAAGGTTTTATTTAAAATATGAGAATATCAGATTGCCCTGGAAAAGTCAGGAAAGGTCAACTTGAAATGAAACATTTCCCACTTCACAGAGACACCTTCTCTCCCCAGACTATTCTTTCTTCAGCTCACAATCTTGCTTTCTTTGCCTAGTTCCTCAACACCAGAGATTTTTCCAGCCAGATTGCTCGATTCCCACAAATTGGCACACGGCACCATGGTGGCATTAAGAGCATCTGGTAAACCTTGTGGAGGTTGTACATGGAAAATGTGCTGCTCAATGATGCCGTTAGGCCTTTGGAAAGCCCCACATCTCTGGCCAGGTTAATTTGTAAATTCTCTTTGTAATTAATGAGTATATCATTTCCAGTTTCTGCCTCTGGCATTCCTACCAACAGTATGTCTGAATCACAAATACTGCTGCTGCCTGTCCTGTCTGATTCTGTCTCTAATGCAGACACGTGGCACTCTGATCAAGACAACAACCAACATGATTCCAAAGGACCAATGATAAAGGATGCTACCCATTCCCTGAAAGAATGGTGACGGATCCAAGATGCCAAGATAAAACACTTTCTTGGACGTGGTCAATGCAGAAATTTGTTTACTAGAGCATTTGTTACGAGGATTTTTAAAAATTTGTGTTAGTTTCCTCAACTGTAATATGGTGACAGTATCACCACTAAGTCCAGGGTTGTCGTGATGGTCAAATAAGTGAATATTTTTAAAGTGCTTATTAGCATAGCACATACTGTAACTTGCTAGCTATTACTTTTTTTCCTAATAAGGTGTGGAGAAGGTGTTAGTTAAAAAAAAAAACACAACAATAAATTTGATGCAAGGTAAGATTAGCAAAACTGGTTTTCAACATGCATGAGAGATTTCCACAAGATCTAATTCTATTCCACAGAGGACGATTTCTCTCATGAGATTAGAAGTACAGATCTTAAGTTTCTTATAGACTCAACTCCTTAGAGATGAAGAGACAACTACATTTTTAAAACCTAGTTGGATTATTCCAACATATCACCCATGTGCTTTCTGTTATGAAAAACTGTAGTATTTGTTCCAATGATTTTTTTTTTTTTAGTGTGGAAGTGGTTAAGTAAGGTTTTTCTTTTCTTTCTTTTTTTTTTAAGTCACCTACCTTCTTCTAGTGAAGTATTATTTATAATTACATTTGTGAATTCTCGGTTAACAACAAATAATTCATAAAGGAAACCACGTCTGTTTTTGTGAGTTAGAGAAAAACTCTCAGTACTATCTCCTGGGTGACTTAAGAACCATAAAAACGAAGAGGAGCCCAAAGAGGGTTAGGGCTGCCCGAGACCCCAAAATACCAACATACCGGGTCCTGCGGAAAGAATTCCACTCAAGTCTTCTCAGCCAAGGAAAAAATAAAGTTTATTGAAAGCTCAAGTTTGCCACGTGGGGTGCTAGGCCATTTAAAGGTGCTCTCATAGAGCAAGTCTATTCTAAGCTATCTCATGGCCCTCTCACCAAGCACGTCTATGCCAAACTATTCCATTGACACTTAACTAGCTGTGTGACCTTGGGCAAGTAACTTAATCCCAATTATCTTGCCTTCCTCCCTCCAAAAAAAAAAAAAAAAAAAAAAAAAAAAAAAAGAGAATCAGGCATTAACTCTATGTACCTGAAACTTGACCAGAGTGACACATTCAAGGAGACAAAATCTTACATTTGCGGAAATAAAATGCCCCACAACTTGTCACCACTAAACATCATGAGATTAGTAGGTCAGTTTGATTCATAATGGACTCATCTTACCCTGGAATCTATTTCAGGAAAATAATTTAAAATAACTCCCAAGCTGGGGTGGCTAGGTGGCGCAGTGAATAGAGCACAGACCCTTGAGTCAGGAGGACCTCAGTTCAAATCCAGCCTCAGACACTTAACACAAAAACTAGCCATGTGACCTTGGGCGAGTCACTTAACCCCAACAGCCCTCCAAAAAGCAAAAAATAAAATAACTCCCAGGTTTTGTTGGAATAAGGAACCACAAAGAAAAAGAACAAAATCATTTTATCTTATGGAGAAGACTGAAGAGCTTTAAAAAAAATTCTATTCCTCCAAAATATTAACATTTTAATTATAATAGTCACTACTCTTAAAAATCAGGTAATGTGGATTACCATTTACCTCAATTACTACTAGTCCCTCCTCTCAGGGAGAATCTTGCATCTTTAATGCCAGTTATACTTGTTGCTGGGGCTCTCTGAAAACCAAAGCATTATGTTTTTCCGTGGCATAAAAGCATGGGTTTCTAGCTCTAGCAATTTTCAAGATGACAGCACCTAAAATGAGATCAAAATCGAAGTGGGGAAAAAAAAAACCCCAACAACCCAAGATGCAATCCAAATGACTTTACTTTAGGGGTCCTAAATCTCATGATCTGCCAGCATCTGAAATGAATGTGGTATGCCATTAGAAAATGGATGATTCACAGCTGTCCATTAGCACACAGCATTCCTTTTTAGGCTTGTCATTTGTGAGCTGGTAGCCCCTCAGACCAGCAACGTGCTTTTGGCATTGGCCCAGATCTTAAATTAGCAGGTCTCCAATCTCGGTTCCATACAACTTTTTCTTTTTACCTAATGATGCCTTAAGCCAAACAAAATGCTGACTGATGGCTAATGACTTGATAAAAATAAATTCCCACATGGGTAATAATGTTGACAGATTTCTAACTGAAGCATATATTTTTTTTTAAGCAAAAGAATCATCACTTATCATATGCTACATACAAGGTGGATATCTTATCCTCCCCACCCCCAACCCCAATAGCTAATGGCCTAGGAGTGCCAAATGTAAAAAAAAAAATAGGGTCCCTTCATAAAGCAAAGCCTAACTAGAGGCAAAATTCTAAAGTCAATAAGATCACTCGACCCTCTCATTCTACTAAGAACAGAACAAGATGAAATAGCCCAACACTGCAGAAGATACTCCCAAATACAGTTTTAGTATTACGGTAGACCGTGGAAACTCCTCTGATTTTTTTTTAAATAAAGAGGGACTCCCCATTAGCTAAGTCTTAAGTGATATGAGAATAAATCATTGAGTAAGTCAGTCTTCCTTTTGAGAACCTATCTATACAACCCAACCCTGATCCCAGTAGCTGTTAATTTACCAACCCCCAAGGCATATTTCTTCCCTTAGCAACAATTCAGTGCCTAATTCAGTCTCTCCTTACATAGCAACAAGGCTATTCTCTGCCTCATTTCTTACCTAGTCTTAATCACTGAATGGGTGTTGCCTCAGTCAAACAGAGATCTGTTAAAGACCTCAGCTTAAAATGACCAAGGACTCCCACTGCATGCAGGGTCATCTCCAGTCTCCTGATCCATATCTGGCCACAGAGGAGAAAGTGAGGCTGGTGACTTTGCACAGTCCTCCCTCACTTAAATCCAATTCACTTGCATGTCATGGCATTACCTTCCTGATGTCATCATCCTTCTTCAAGAATAAGGGACAGACAATAACCACCTTCCCTTATACTAAGAGATTTCAACATGAATGCTAATATTTCTCCAAACTAACCCCCATTCCTTAATCTAAACTTTCATTACCTCCATTTCAACTACACATAGGGATGTCTACACTCTCTTGGTCTTTCCAACATACCATCTTGTAGCAGCCACCACAGAGACATACCCAGGATGGCTGCTAGCACATGTTCTTAGATCTGCTTTACTAGGAAAGAGAGCTGTTTAAGGGGTCAACAATCTTTTTAAAAAATTGCATTCACTAGTTCAGGGGAAAAGTCAGCACCCTGAACTTCAGAGAAAGTACAAGAACAGAAATATTAAGACCAACAGACGGGGCTCTGACTGCCTGAATCAAAGCAATATTGCCATAAACTTTACATATATCCCTGGACCAAGAGAGCCTTTACATTTAAGCAGCTGGGGGGGCGGGGGAGGAACTCTGAATTTATAGCCACTCAGAATCTCAACTAGGAAATCACGAAATCCTTCTCATAAGCAAAATATCAACTCAGACTACATATATATACACATACTTCTCTGAGTCAGAAGGCATCACAAACCTCATGACTCAGTACTTAATTAGAAATTAGCAAAAGGTGTGAAAGCCTTCCTACAAGCAAGCCTCCCCTAAGCAAACTTCCCTTAATAGGCTCCCCCTGAGGCCCATTAATGGTCAGGAAAGATCTTAAATTCCATTAACATTAACACATCTTTTCCTAAATCTATTCTTGGTCCTCAGAAGGATCATCAATTCTCTCCCCCCCCCCTTCAGTTTTTTCCCAGGCTATCACTCCTCTTCTTGAAGAGGTGCCCAAAGAGGGTTAGGGTTTACCTGAGACCCCAAAATACCAATATGCCGGGTCCTGCTGAAAGAATTCCACTCAAGTCTTCTTAGCCAAAGAAAAAGTAAAGTTTATTGAAAGATATGGGATAGACTCTTACAGAGCAAGTCTCTGCTAAGCCATTCCACAGCACTCTCACAAAGATGAAGGGAAGATGGGGTCTTATATACAGAGGAGTCTAGGGGTGGTTCAGAGGAGGGGCGGGGGAAGGATCTTCAGGAGGAGCCAATGAGATCCGACTCCAGTAATGAGTTTGGGGAGGGACTTCAGGTGGAGTTAATGACAATCAGACTCCAAGAGGTTTCCCAGAGTATGTACCTTAAAGATTCAAGGAAAGCTCAAAAGGGGAGGGGGGTCCCAGAGCCTACACCTCATCATTTTGGCTATACATTTGCCTGTTCCCCAAAATGACCTTGTGGATTACTGGTCCAACTCTACATTAGCTTCTATTCTCCATTTCTTCACTCCCTTTTCCTGCTGCTGCTCATGCCCTGCCAAACCCTAAATCCAGATGATTCCCACCAGCTGCTTCTTCTGTTGCTTATAAATGCATTTTTATCTGACTATTAGTGTGCTGCTGAACAGAGCTAAAGGAAGTCATGAAACTGTGCTAATGTAGATCCAATACAAATTTAGATTATGTAATTCAATTGAGCTCTCACTGAATAATTCTTAATGTATTTACAACAGCTATTCAAAACCTTTTGTTTTTCCTCCTCAAGTATTCCAAAGCATTCCCTACCCACAAAGAGGGTTAAGGTTGCCTCAGACCCCAAAATACCAACATGCTTGATCCTGCTGAAAGAATTCAATTCACGTCTTCTCAGCCAAAGAAAAGTAAAGTTTATTAATAGTTCACCATATGGGGTAGGTTCTCAAGGAGCCAATCTATGCTAGGTCATTCTATGGTGCTCTACAGAGTAAATCTATGGTAAGCTATTCCATGGCATTCTCACACTACACAGAGGGAAGTTGGGAACATATATACAGAAAGATTGTGGGAGGAATCTAGGGGTGGTCTAGAGGAGGAGTTTGTGGAGGGTCTTCAGGGATCAAGATCCAGTCAGACTCCAGTAATAAGTGATTAAGGGTGGGAAGTTGCTGGAGGCTACATGGACCACAGACAATAGTGGGCCAGGCCAGTTCAAGGGTGGGATAGGGAGGATCAAGGGTGGGAAACTGTTGGAACAAAGGAGGGCTAAAGACTTGGGCAGAGCCACAACTTAAGCCCATGACCTCAGGTTATTAACTAGCCCAGGAACAGCAGCTAATTAAGTGCCTGATGAAAGATTTGAACTCAAGTCTTCCTGACTCCAAAGTCAATATGCTATACACTGTTCAATGCTCACAGTGGTCTCTCAGTGTGTATTTAGTGTATGAACAATATTCTGTGAGTATAAAGAGAGCAGCTATCTTAGTGAAATGGGGAATGGGTCCCAAATGCCAAATTAAGCATTGTGGATTTTGTTACAAAAGAAATATCAAAGGTACATTAATCTAAAGCTTGTCTAATGATATCATAGTTGAGTATATTTGAGGGTTTTTTTAAAAGGAAAAAAACATATATTGCTCAATTGCTAAATTCAAGGGTTGTGCATTTAAATACAAATGCTGATAAAACCATACAGTGTTAGGAAAGATACCTGGGAAGAAGGGATAATAATGTTTATATGGCCTAAAAAAATTCTGGGATGGACAACTACAGCAATCTTTGCTTTTTTTTACTTACCACTTTCTTTTCATCTCTTGCCTACTCAAAGTTCCTGACTTAAAAAAAAAAAACGGAGAGAGAAAATAATGTCACAACCATTTCTGGTCATTGCCTCAAGCATGCTGTTCTAAACACTGAAAGAACGAGCATCTTTTTAGAGTAAATATTGGAGAAGTGACAAGGAGAAATAAAAAACAATTGAGCAGAGTGTAACTATTTTACTTAAAGCCAAGTGTGCGTTGAGAGTGCCCAGGGCACAAAGAAGTATGGTGCCATAGTCAGTGGAACTAAGTGAAGCCAAGAGTCAGCAGTTAACTCTGAATGTCAGCAGTGTAGAAAAACCTCTCTGGATGGTTTAGAGCCTAAGTGACAGTCACTGACTGTCTACACTGCTTGCCTTCACTGGATAACTGTCAACCAGTGGCTTTATTTTGAAGGTCTGCTAGGGCTCGAAGAGGCAAAGGTCCCAAGAGTTCTTCCCATGCACCAAAGGAAATCTAAAACCATTTCCAGAACAACATCTTAATTTAAAATAAGAGTTTACTGTCAAGAAGGGGCAAAAAAAGGGAGATTAATAGCAGGAAAAGCAATTTTCTTTCAGAACATTTTCTGTGGGCCTCTTGCCATTTCTTTGATCACTGGAGAGGTTGCTCTCCTTTGATGGAGGGCTCTGTTTTTCACAATTCTGCCTCTCTTTCTTTCTTGCCTACAGAATTAGAGACTCCTGAATTCTATTGGTAAGAATGTGAAAATACAAGATGGGAAAGAACCACTGTTTAGTCAAATTCTAGCCAGAAAGGGCTTCAGTAGAATTTAAATGCTTCACATAATCGATCTCTAAGCATGTCCAATGATGGGGTTATTGGAGTCATCTTCACATTGAATCTAAGGCTATCTGTACAGTGAGCATATTGTTTCATTGGCAGCATTTCCCCAGCGACCATCCACATTGGCATCCATTTATCCTGGTTATCTGCTGAACGATTCCTTCCTCTCCTTCACAGACAAGTCATTTCATTTTTCTGACGATCACTTTTCTCAATTATGAAATGTAGATAATACACTGCCTATTCCCAATGGTTGTGAAGAAAGGATGGGTTTCACAATACTGGAGGAAGAATGTATCACAGAGATAGTTTATTTAGTCAACTCTTTTTATTTTACAGATGAAGAAAATGAAGTACAGAAAAGGGAAAGAGATTTGTCCAAGGTCAAGGATAGGAATGGCAGAGTCAGGATTCAAACTTGTGTCCTCTGAGTCACTATCCAGTGATATTTTAACTGCATGGTGGCAATAACACTTTGTAAATTTCAAATCACATTTTTTCCAGTAAAAATCAACCCACAAGCATTTGTTAAGTGCCTACTGTGTGCAAGGCACCGGACTGTGCTCTGGAGATACAATCACAAAATAAGTACTAGCCTCAAGGAGCTCACAGCCTACCAGGGAATTGTATGCAAGGAGGAAATTATATGCATGCTTATTTATGGACTACAAATGACTAGGGGATAATGTGTATGTGTGTGTCTCTGTGTGTGACACATGCACACATATATGTATGCATGCACATGTGCATAATGTTTATATAAATATGAATTACTTATTTCTTACAGATTTCTAAAAAAAAATTCAAACACATTTTAATTAGATAGGAAGGAAATAAAAATTTATTAAATGCCTATGTGCCAGACACTATGTCTAAATGTCTTTAATCCTGGTGATGAAAGTGAGACAAATAGAAGTTTAAATGACTTGCCCAGGTTCCAATCACTAGTAAATGTCTGAGGCTGGACTTGAACATAGGTCTTCCTGACTCCAGATCCAGTGCTCTCTCCATTAAATCCCTTAGCTCGCTCTAAAAACCTACACTATCGTATGAAGTGTGATGGGATAATTTAGAGTACTGTCATCTCCATGCTATTACACTATGGAACAAAACAATCTATTTAAAATCTGGCCTCAGACACTGTGTGACCCTGGTCAAGTCACTTAATCCTGCTTGCCTCAATTTCCTCATCTGTAAAATGGACTGAGAAAGGAAATGGCAAAAAACTCCGGAATCTTCATAAAAAAAAAAACCCTAGAAAGGGCCACAGTCAGACATGACTGAAAAGACAGAATCATGCTAGTACCAAAGTGTCTCATTCTAAGAAAGGGTCATAAATTTGAGATGAATGAATGAATAAAGCATTTATTAAGCACCTACTATTTGTAAAGCAAGATGCTAAGAGACAAGGATGCAAACAGAAAAGCCAGACAAATCCTTGCTCCAAAGTTGCTCCTGTTCAAGAGGGAGCCGGTGCCTTAAGGTTTACAAAATGTTATCTGTGTGCAAGAAACAGCTTGCATCCAACGTCACACAAAAACCACAAAATACATAGTCATTTACCTGGGGCCTGACATAGTATATGTTTGGCGTAAACGGGCAGTCATAAATCCGTCCTTTCAGAAACCTCAGTAGCCTGATAGAATTCCTGGCTTTAAGAAAGCCTCATATAGAATTCTAAGCCAACAAACCACATACATTTGGGGATGCTCATTCACATCACAAACGCATCCCTTTACAAAGCAAAGTCAATTCAGTAGATATTTAGCAAATATCTACTGTGTGCAGAGTGCTAAGTGATGGAGGAGAAAATGACTGGATAGGACATTGCTCTTGACCTTGGAGTCTAGAATTGAGTAAAGTTTGGTAACTGTTGAGACATGGGGAGAGGGGCAAAGGGGAGAAGGAGTCAAAGAAAAAAGGATTTAATGATCAGTATTAAAACTCACATTTCTATAGGACCTGATGGTTTAAAATATGCCATCCTCTTAATCACCTGGTGAGGCAGACAATGCAAGCCTTCTTATCCTTATATTACAGATGAGGGAATTCAGGTTCAGAGAAAATATAAGTGACCTGTCCAAGGTCATACAGTTTATCAGTGGAGCATCAGTCACTCAGTGAATAGTGGTGTCATTGATAAAAACAGAGAAGTTAGAAGGGAGACCAACTTTCAAAAGAAAGGAACTAAGATGACCAATGTGGAAATGTTTTACATGACTGCACATGTATAACTTGTATCAGAAAGTTTGCATTCTTGGAGAGAGGGGAGGGAAGGAGAGAAGGAAGGAAGAAGAGGAGGGAAGGAGAGAAGGAGAAAAGGAGGGAAGGGAAAGAGTAAAGGAAGGAAGGAAGGAGGAAAGGTGGGAAGGAAGGAGGGAAGGAAGGAAGGAAGAAGAGAAAGCAAGGAAGAAGGAAGGGAAGAGGGGAGGAGAGAAGGAAAATCTATAACTCAACATTTTATAAAAAAATGAATATTGAAAATTGTCTTTGCATGTAATTGGAAAAAATAAAATACTATTAAAAATTAGCAAATGCTAAGAAAAAAGAAAGAAAGGGATTAAGTTAATTAAGGATTAAGAGAGTATATCCAGGTGGGTATATCTTACTGGCAGTCTGAAATGTGATTATATAATGACAATAATATTATAGAGAAAAACAACTTTAGAATTCTCATCAATCTGATGATAACTCTTTGGGGGCACCTAGGTGGTAGAGTAGAGAGTGCACCAAGACCAGAGAGAGGAAGACTTGAATTCAAATTTAGCCTCAGACACTTAATAGTTGATTGACCCTAGACAAGTCACTTAACTGCTTCAGTTTCCTCATCTGTAAAATGAGGGAAATTGATATGGCAAACGATTCCAGTATCTTTGCCAAGAAAATCCTCAATGGGGTCACAAAGAGTCAGACATGACTGAAACAACACAATGACAACAACAACAACAACAACAGAAAAACAAACCCATGACTCCAAAAGAATGAAGATGAAACATTCCCCTCACCTCCTATGAAAGAAATGGTAAAGTTAAAGTGCAGAAAAAGACATTTTGGGGCATGGGCAATGTAGGAATTTGTTTTAATAGGCTATTCATAATTATATAAGGTTTTATACACTAGGTTATTTGTTTCAATTTGTTTTGTTCAATTGGAGAAGGACAGCAGGAGGGAACGTTTATAACTATGCAAAAATACATTACTTTTCAATAGCAGTAGGGTTTGAGTTGAGATTTTGCACCACATTCTGCAAGGTGCACATCTTACTATGTATAGGAGCCACACCTGCACAGAGTAATCACCTATGCCAGCATTCCAAGTGGTTTTTCAAGCTGTCCTGAAAGTTCCTCAGGAATGTTCAGATTAGAAGAAAAAAAATACCAATTCTCCTAGAATCAAAGCTGACTTTTCACTTTCGGATTTAATTCATGATAGGTTCATTCTGGCACAAGAAAAGTTCATAGGGAACAAGTCTCTGTAACTAAAAACCTGCCCAAGTCTTAGGATATCAATTCTGGCTGAATTTATTTCTAGAATGTTCCCTATTTGCTAGCTATTCTCTATGGCTAGTTCTGCAATTTTTTTTCCAAAGGACATTTGGACATCTTGTAAGTGGCCCCCATGGGTGGTTTACCATCATAAAATGGATATACAGTTGCTAATATGATTGCTATTCATGGTATCCTGAGCAACACAGAATTTCTTGCTTATCTCAAACCTCCTATCGTGCTCAATCTGCCCAAGAAGAGAAAAATAAGTCTGAGATTTAGAAACTTCCTGCAGTGTGAAAAGGAGAAGAAGGTGGTTGGAGGTATTGGGGTCACCAAGAGAGAGGAAACAGTTACATTTCCCCTCTCACTGGTATCGCTGAGTGCATCTCAGAGCAGCTGGTCATTATAGTATCAATTGATATTTCCTAAGAAAACAATTTCATACAAGGTGACCTGAAGAACTTAGCAGCAGATGACAGAGTTCACAGAGTAACATTGGGATCTTTATTTGGTAGAAGAATTTTACCCACTGGCTTTGGGGGGGGGGCGGGGAGTAGAAGACCACTAAGCCAACATTATCCTTGGAAAAACTGTCATTCTTGGATCTTGGTACAGTGAACAGGGTGTTAGACTTGGATTCAGGAAAATATGGATTTAAATCCTGCCTCAAATACTTACTAGCTGTGTGACCCTCTACAAGTCACATGATCTCCCTGTGTCTCAGTTTCCTCATCTGTGACATCAGGGGGTGTGGGCCTGATGACCTCTATCAACTCTAAATCTATGACCCTTGGATTTCAAGATGCCTGTTCTGGGTGAAGTCACCCCCACCTCACTGGTCATTTTTTAGTTATGGAGCTGTCCAGTGCTAAATGATGTATTCCATGCAGAATACTCTGCTGCCCACATATCTTTGTAATGCTGTCACCTTCCTACTTAAAGACATAAAAATCACAGCTTGATGCCTTGGAAATAACCAGCCTGTCACAAGTTTTGCATTATTAATTTGTTTCAGGGTCGAACAATACCAGATGACTTTTTTTTTTTATGAAACCTTGGATCTGAATTTAATATGCATGATTATGGAAGTACTTGGCACGACTGTCAAGAACCAAGAAGACCATGATACCACTTAAAAAGTCCCCCACTGGAAATTCTCTCTTTAATAGTAGGAGGTAGCAGTTAAAGTTCGGGCACACCTGTATAAAAATGTCTTACTCAAAAGTAAACTTTTGCAATACTGCTGAAGAGACATCATCCCCAAACCTCATGATGATGTTGTAATTCCATTGTTACACCTTCGCCAAAGACCAGCACTGCCTCTTCATCCTTTATAGTTCTAAAGACCTGACCTCGGGTCTCCCTCAACTTACTCTCAATCTCACCTTCCTCATGGAGATAGCATCTACCTCATGTGGCTCTTGTGACGATCAATTGAAAAAACATATAAAACACCTTACAATTCTTTATTTGTTATGGTTGTTCAGTCATTTTAATTGTGTCTGACTTTTCATGACTCCACCTGGGGTTTTCTTGACAAAGATGGTAAAGTGGTTTACCATTTCTTTCGCCAGCTCATTTTACAGATGAGGAAACTGAGGCAAAAAGGGTTAAGTGACTTGCCCAGGGTCACACAACTAGTGTCTGAGACAGAATTTGAACTCAGGTCCCCTGACTCTAGGGCTGGCATTCTATCTACTGTACCACCTTCCTGCCTTACAATCCTTTAAACACTAGTTATTATTATCTCTATCCAATATACCATACTGCCTCTCATTAACCATGCTATCAATAACAACCATTCATTCACATAATGATACAGGGTTTACTTTGTCTCGAAATGTGCTCAACGTAATTATAAAAGTATCTGCCCCCAGTAAGGTGTCAATTAAATGGATGCAATTAATGATGTAAGGAAAGAACACCTTTTTATGGAAAGACCATGGATTTGGAAAGAGAAGAATCAAGCTTTGAGTCTTGGTCCTGGCACTTAGCATGTGAGTTTAAGCCTTCCAAGTTTCAGTTTTATCTGTAAAATGGGGATTATTATTTGCACTCAATACTCTGCATAGTTGTCAGGAGTAAAGTGCCTTATAAGTGCTAAAGCACTCTATAAATGAACTGTTATTATTGATAACGTGGTTAATAAATAAGAAACACTGTAGTATAATGAATAGATAAAACTTGTTATAGCTTATATAGCAGCTAAAGGATTGCAAAGTGTTTATTTATATTATCTCATTTGAGCCTCACAAAAGCCACATGAGGCAAATGCAAACTATTTTGCAGATATTTTACAGAAGAAACTGAAGTTAAGTGATTTGCCTGGTCATACAACTAGTAAGCCTCTGAGGGAGGATTTGAATATGGGCCTTGACTCAAAGTCTGCACCCTCTGTATTATTCCTTCTAGCTAACACATTTGAACCCAGAAAAACTCGATTCAAATCCCACTTCTGACACACAGTGGTTCTGTAATCCTGAGCAAGTTACTTCTCAGGTCTCTAGGCAACTAAGAATCTCCTTTGCAGAGAAGATGTTAACCTCCACTGGTAGAGGAGGTTCCTTCAGCTGGGAGTTCCGTAGTGAAATCATAGGTCCTATCCCTGTGCTCTCTCTATGATTAATCATTATAACATTGTGAAGACAAGCAACATTGAAAGACTTAGAATACAGATAAATGCAATGAAGAACCAAATGATGAAGCAGGCTTCCCATCTCTGGAGAACTGATATGCTAGAAATGAAGGACACATGTATTTTTGGACACAGTCACTATGTGATTCTGTATTACTTGAATATGCTTGGTGGCTGCAGGGAAGATTTTTTTTTCTTTATTGAGAAAGGAGAAACTGGGACAGAATGCTACTAGGGATCTAAGTGCTTGACACATAGTAGGCACTTTGTTCTTGCGAACTGACTAAAATGAGTGTAGAATAGAAAAAAGGGGGTTCAGAGGAAAACACAGACAAGAGTCTGCATCAGGTGGCAAGTATTAGAACTATTATGTACTGATTTACATGTTGAAAAAAATCCTGAGCTAGATATAATGGAAATCCACTCTGTCATGTATAATACTCTTTTTCTGTTCTTCTTTGCATAAGTGAATGTTCAGCTTGGCTGATTGTCAAGGAGACAGAGAGGTGAGAGATAGAGATAGAGAGATACACACATATACATATAAAAGTATGCATATGAGTATCTACCAACATATAGCTAGATAGATAGATGTAGATAGGCAGATAGATAGATGATAGATAGATGATGGATAGATAGATAAGTAGATAGATGCTAGATTGATAGATAGATAGGTAGGTAGGTGGGTAGATAGACGATAGATAGATAGATGGATAGATAGATAGATGATAGATAGATAGATAGATGATAGATGATAGATAGATGGATAGATAGATAGATGATAGATAGATGGATAGATAGATAGATAGATGATAGATAGATAGAT
>CM053597.1:202444815-202473385 GCA_028646575.1 Pseudocheirus occidentalis | reverse complement strand
TATATATATATGTACATATACAATTTACATATGTGTATATTTATAGTAATTTACAGCTCAAAGTCTTAAGAGATTATCCAGTATTATCTACTTGTTTTGCAGATGAAGAGACTGAATGATGGACAATAGTTATGATGAAGCTTCCTGAGAGAGGAGAGAAAATAGTTCACATTGCCAGGTATTAGATTAGAAATTGGATTTCTAGATTCAATTCATTTGCTTATGACACAGAGTGCTGATGTAAAACCTCCTTGATGCATTGCTAACTCATCTAAAGGCCGTAGGGGTTTTGTGTCCAATCAGTTGCCAAATCTTGTCATCTCTGTTTTCTTATTTCTCATCTACTTTCCCTACCCTAGACCTGTGGCAGTTGGGTGGTGCAGTGGATAGAATGCTGGGCTTGAAGTCAAGAAGACTCATCTCTGAAGAGTTTAAATGCAGCCTCAGACACTTACTAGCTGTGTGACCCTGGGCAAGTCACTTAACCTTGTTTGCCTCAGTTTCCTCATCTGTAAAATGAACTGGAGAAGGAAATGGCAAACCACTCTAGTACCTTGGTCAAGAAAATCCCAAAATGGGGTCATGAAGAGCTGGACGTGACTGAAATGACTGAACAGCAACAATACTTTGTGTAGATTCCATAAAATATCACTTTTACTAAAACATTTCTCTTCATTAGAGAGGCAAAGATAGGCAGAATTTTGTAATGGAAGGAGTATTGAAGAGTCAGCAGAAAACTGTGACTGTGTGCAACACAGCTAGGTGTGAGTAGATCCACAGACAAATCACATATACTGATGCTCAGTTGTGCCTTCTGTAAAATGGGAATAATCATACCCATGGTATCTAGGAAGGATCAAAATATGATCAAATAAATAAAATTCTTTGCAAACTTTAAAGTGCTGTATAGACTGCAACTATTTGTTATGAATTTCCATGTTTTTAAGTGGGAAAACTGACATAAGAGTATTTGGGACCACTGACTCACTCTGTAAAACCAAGGCCCTAAGCTCCCATGCCTTCCCAGTAATTTATATTTTTATGTAGCCCTACACAGATACACATTAGTTTGCCCAATATCAAATAGCTTTTCAGCAGCACAGCTGGGATTAGAAATCAGATTTCTAGATTCAATTCATTTGCTTATGACACAGACTGCTGATATAAAACCTTCTCACTAAATTGCCATCTTGTCTAGGGGTTTTGCATACTCATCAGAGCCCTGAATTTTTTCCAAAAGTGTTACATCATTGAAATTGTGGTATTTTAAAAATTTTTTTTAGAAAATTATATACACTGAAACTGCTGTTCAGCTCTTGAAAATATGCGGATTTAACTTGGAATTGATTTTGTAACATTATATATTCAGTAGGCACCTTCTAATTTCCAGATTAATGAGATCACTGTCATTTACAAAACATTTAGAAATGAAATAGATCTATTTTCCATCAGCAAAGTCAGTTTCAATATTGAATTTGGAGAGTACTTTGGGCTATTCCAATAAAAAATAATGTAATAAAAACTGTATTGAAATCAACTAGCAATGATATGTTGTAGCTGGTCCATTTCAGATGGCTCAAATCCTCCAGCTGCACTGCCTTATCAGCTATATCATTCACTTAAGTTGGTCTGTAATCATGCAGTTAAGAGTGTCAGAAGACTATTTCTAAGCATCAAACTGAATTATACGCTCATGAATGAAGATTTGAATAAAATAGAATATTGGCAGAATGGACTCCTGGCTCAGGTTATGATAGGACCAATATCCCCAAATTTCGCTATAACATGGAGAACTTTTTTTTTTTATCAATGTTTCCTAAATTTTCAGAGAGGCAACAAATTTCCAATTTTGGAAATGTTTCAATTAGAAAGATTGACTGATTTGTGTTGGAGGCACACCTAACACTGGCATTATGTTAACCTTTCCTTTTCTCATCCTCTCCCCACTCCTCACCCCCAATCACAAGTTAAGCCCCTATCTCTTCCCTCCCTCCTGTGAGAGATTCCCTAAAAGGAAAAAAAGAGCAGTTCCTAGGATCTCATCGCCTCCTGCTTCCCTGAGGTGGACTCCTGCTCACAAAAGGAATTAAGTGTCCCATCTATCACAGAGTTGAGGCGTCTCCAACTTGGTAAGATCTGAAAACCACCAGTCATTGTATCCTATACAATGACCAGATGCATTTCTGTATGGAGATATAAGAAGAGGCTGTAACAACTGTATATTTCTGTTGCATATCCTAGCTTTCTTAGAGCAAAGTAAACCTTTTCTTAACTATTGTTAACTATCAATGACTCAACCTTTCATTAACTATTCAACGACTCAAGAGTGACTTATGTTAGAGGCAAGCTAATGCCAATCTTTCTAACAAATATTTCTAAAATCAGAACTTTAGCAGCTCTCTGAAAATTGAGAATATTGCTTTTAAAAAGTTGTACAAATTTTGTAGTATTCATATTTCCTTGCATATAATTCAAGTTATACACACATGTGTATAATGTATGTATACTATACACGTGTATATATGTATGCATATAGACATATATAGACATATTCCTATACATATATATACCCATACACACATGAAAATTTCATTTTAAAGTTTTCTAAGAATCTTCTTCACAATACCCCTGAAAGGTAGTTTCCCTCTACAGAAATCTAGTCTTTGAGAGGTTAACTTGTACAGTTTGAGAGAGAGAAACAGAGAGAGGCAGAGAGAGACAGAGACAGAGAGAGAAACAGAAAGAGTGTGTTAAGTGTTTAGTGGGAGCAACATTCTCCTCCCAGACCAGTGTTGTTGTTGCTACAGGTCCATATTTCTTCTGATCATGAATATTCTCCAAGTCAGTTTCTGTTTCACTATCAAGATTTACAACATTTTTCTTAGGCTAGAGAGTTATTTAATTTAGAAAGTTCAATATTTGAAGATAATAATTATCTCCATTTTCAGGACTGAAGAAAAATGAGGATTGTGGTTTGTTTATTTTTCAAAATTACTACCAAGCTTCTTCTATTTAATCCCTGAGATTAGAGCATCCAAAATTATACACACACACACATATGCACACACATGCATATATACACATATATACACACATATACAAAAACATACATATACACACATACACACACATATATAACTGGAACTACCTTTTCTTTGACACTATCCGACTAAAGGATTTGGACTCTATTTGCAGGGATGAATAAAACATTCTCTGAATCCCAGATCTACAACTTCTACCTGTAGTCTACATTTTACACCCTTGATTTCTTTTTTTAAAATTTTCCTTTCCATTTAAATTGTTGTATTTGCATCATTCCCCCTTAAGAAGTCTTTCTAATTTCATTCTCTACCCCTTCAATCAGCCTATATTTTCCCCAAATTTTTCCTATGTATGGCTTCTTATGTTTGTTGATATGTTGAAGGACCTATTTATGTCACTCCCCTATTCAAAAATATTCAATGGTTTCCTCTTTCTCCCTCAATCTGTCCTTAGGAGTCTTCCTCACTTTCTTCTGATGTAGCAAAAAATACTACTGGATGAGCACACCGGCTGCCCACCGGTGATTCATTTCTCTCTCTGTGTCTCTCTCTCTCTCGCCACATGGCTGGTCATACTCTTTTCTCAGTTGCATGTCCCCTGGACAGTAGCCTTTATCCTAGCTCTTCTTTGTCATTCCTCATTGGTTACAGTTTGTAGTCAGCTCACACCACTGCCTCCTGAGTAATGCTTATTTTAAATTCATGATCTGTAGCTGCATAATACCTGATGTTCATCATATTCATCACTGGAGGCATCATCTCCATTGATGTTCACAGACTTAGAGTTGGAAGGGATATGAGAGGTCACCTAGTCCAAACCTTTCATCTTAAAGATGAGAAAACTGAACACCAGGAAACTGAAGTGACTTGCCTCAGATTCTAGACCACAGACTTAGAGCAGAAAGGAACCTCAGAGCCCATCTCAGCCAGAGGGAAGTAAGGCCAAGGAAGGCTGCTTGGCCAAAAGTCACACGATTACATAATAAGTGGCAGATCCAAGAGTCAAACCTAGTTCCTCTGACTCCTCATCTAGTGCCCTTCCCACAGCACCATGTGCTTCCCCCATCAAGAGCCCTGTATTTCCCCTATATTTCAGGTTATCTTGATAGTGAAACAGAAACTGACTTGGAGAATATTCATGAGCAGAAGTATGGACCTGTAGCAACAACAACACTGGTCTGGGAGGAGAACGTTGTTCCCACTAAACAAAATTCTAGCCACACTTCAGGGCTCAACTCACAAAACTTTCATCCACTTGGGAGGAAGAGAGGGGGAGGAGAGAGAAGGGGAGAGAGATAGAGACAGAGAGACACACACATACACACACACAGAGACAGAGAGAGGGAGAGAGAGACACACACACATAGAGACAGAGACAGGGAGAGACTCACAGAGAGGGAGAGACAGAGAGAGAAAGAGAGAGTGAGAGAGACAGACAGAGAGACAGAGAGAGAGAGAGAGAGACAGAGACAGAGAGAGAGGAAATGGGAGACCGAGGAAAAGAGAGACTGAGAACAGCTGGGAAAGGAGGGAGAGGGAGGAGATGTGATAGAGTAGACAAGAAAGAGAATGGTATACAGGAAAGCTGAAGAATGAAAAGGAGGAGCTGAAGATTTGGCCTAAATCTCAGTGAAGTAGGAGATCTAATTTAAGCATAGGCAATGGGATTGCGGTAGGGAGTTTGAGGAAAGAGGTCCTCTGAACAATTACTGAAAATATCTTAATATATTTGATCATAGAGAATTTTTTAGAAGACCAGTGGTATATTATTTACTATTTATTCTCTAAGAGCACACATTAGAACTTACATATACATCCTCATTTAATTATACAGAGTAAATGACTAGCAATAGACTGTTAATACCTTATCATTTCACAATTAGGAAGTTGGATGAATGACTCCATTATCCAAGGTAAAAATTCTTTTCCTACAGAACTTACATGAACAACTTCATTAATCATAAATGCAAATCAAAGTATTAAATTGCTAAGGACATTATCATCTGTTACAGGAATAATAACTCAATTCTCATCTCTGGCTCACCATGGGCCTGGGTAATAGGCAATTCACTTGACTTCTCAGAGCTTCTGCTTCCTCATCTATAATGCAAGAGTTGGAATAAATGATCCTAAAAGTCCCTTATCGATCCTATGACCTCAAGTGTGGCATAAGAACAGGAGAAGCTATGATCACTTATTGGATTTTCTCTCAATAAAGAAATGAAAGAGATGACCTCCATAGCCACTTCTGGGATAACCGTCTACCCAAAGATCTCAATGAACTTTCCTGTTTTGAGCTCCAAACAGTCCCCTTGTAGCACCTCTTTTCCCATTCTTGTTGAAGTTATCTTCCATGGTCCAGGTCATTATCCTTTTATCATGATTTTAATGCCAGGCTTATGGTCTTGCTATATATAGTCTGTTGCCTGGCCTGGGAGAGTTTTCTCATGTACCTAGAAACAGCTAATAATTTGTGTGTCCATGAGGATGAAAGTGCCTTGAGGGCAAGTACCATGTTTTTGCCTTTCTTCTTATCCCCAGCTTTTAGCAAGGTGGTTGGTGCATAGTAGGAAGATGAGAACAATTGTTCCAATGGTCAAGAAGGCAGTCGAAGAAGGTCCTGTGGGGTGTTTAGAGCTTGGTCAGATATGCAACATGTCAAGCTCATCCACTGCATCCTGGGCCATCACCAGTCATCTTGAATTTCATCCAACCACAGGGCTCTGATGATTCAGGAAGACAGTGAAGTTGATGACATTTGTGTGACTCCACCTCACTTAAATCCAATTCGTGCACAATTCAAAACATCACTCCTTGATGTCATTGGTCCTCTTTGAAAACAAAGTCAAGATGCCACCCCATGACATCATTGGTCCTCTTTGAAAACCAAGTCAAGATACCACCCCATGATGTCATTTGTCCTCTTTGAACACGAAGTAAAGACATCACCCCATGATGTCATTGGTCCTCTTTGAACACCAACTCAGGACATCAACCCATGATGTCATCGGTCCTCTTCAAAAAATGAAGTACAAACAACAACAGTACACAGATGGAGTTTAATAAATGCTTGTTGACTTAACTTGCTAATTTTTAGCAGCACTTGCTTGCACATTTCTCCCACATATAAATGCCAACTGTTAACGCCTTCCATTTTGCTTTAAGACAAGCTTAACAAAACATTCTGTATTTATTGTGATATAAACGGCAACCACCACATAATAGCTATTCCGGGCACAATAAAGCGCAAATATTTGCTTTTTTGACAATTAGGGATGTACTGCCTGAAATAAGCAAAAGCTTATTGCGTGTTATCTGAAAATGTCACATTTATGTAAACAGAGATAATAAAATTGAAATATGGAAGCACTAGCAGCCCTGCTACCATCAACCCCTTTCTTCTAGAAAAAGCTTTCAAAGGTTGCCCTTTTTTATTCTAATTACGAGATATCTCAAGTTAAAACATAGTGGGTTGTGAAAGAAGCTCAGGGTTAAACCAAGTATAACACTTCTTTGCCTTCTCTGTTAAATACCTACAAAGTTAATTGGAAAAAGATGGGGTTGAGTTCTGTGGAGAAATGCCAGACAGCCTAAAGCTACTTATAGAATTAAACTCTCTCTTATTCCCTTCATCTTCCTGTTTCTGGTGCCCTCAGAACCTCCCTCTTTCACTGTATCTTCATGCATAATTGAGATGTCCTATAATGGACAGGCTTAGTTTTTATTCTACCAGTACCCAGAATGATTCCATGGACATTCTTTTCCCTGGAGGAATAGCTATGGCAGTCACAGAATTTGGGAATATGGCCACTAGATGACTTCTTTATCCATGAGCCATGTGGTCTTATAAGTAGTAGATGAAAACAAACATGAATCAACTAAATGTGTAGAAATGGGGGCAGTTAGATAGGTAGCACAGTGGGTAGATTGCCAGGCTTGGAGTCAGGAAGATTTACCTTCCTAAGGTTAAATCTAGCCTCAGAGATTTTTGTGACCCTGGGAAAGTCACTTATCCCTGTTTGCCTCAGTTTTCTCATCTGTAAATGAGCTGGAGAAGGAAATGGCAAACCACTCCCACTTCTTTACCAGAAAACCCCAAATAGGCTCACAAAATCAGATACCACTGAAAAATACAACATTAACAACAACAATACTAATAACTATCATTAATATAGCATTCATTATGTGTCAGGCACTGCACTAAGCACTTTAGCATTATTACCTCATTTGATCCTCACAACTCTGGGAAGTAGGTGCTAATATTATTCCCGTTTTAGAGATGAGAGAACTGAAATAAACAGTGGTTAAGTGACTTGACCAAGGTCACACAGCTAGTGCCTGAGGCTGGTTTAGAACTCAGGTCTTTCTGACTCCAAGCTAGGCATTCTATGCACTGAACTATCTACCTGTCCCAATGTGTTAATATATAATATATGGAATGCCTGCTTTATGAAAAATGGCAAGCTAATATTCTCCTCACATCAAAGAACAAAGAAACAGGAATGATGTTGGGAGTGGGGGACAAATGATAGTTTTATATTTCTGTTTTCACATGGGGAAGAGAGAAAGAGAAAGACAGGAGAGAGAAAGAGAGAAAGAGAGAGCGACAGAGAGAGAGAAAGTGAGTGTGAGAGAAAGAGAAAGAGAGAGAGAGACAGAGAGAGAGAGAGAGAGAGAGAGAGAGAGAGAGAGAGAGAGAGAGAGAGAGAGAGAGAGACAGGAGAGAGAGAGAAAAGAAAGGAAGGAAGGAAAATGAAAAGTTCATAGAGGCATAGATTGAGAGCCAGAAGGGACATTAGAGGACTTCTAGGCCAACCCTCATTTAATAGTTGAGGTAACTGAGGCTCAGAAAAGGTGGATGATACAAGTGCTACGTAGAGTCAGGATTTGAAGCCAGATCATGGGACCCCAAAACCCATCACACTTTCCTCCATATTGTATTTTGTCCTACTAATGTAAAGCCCATATACTCATTTGCCCTTAGGTACAGTGTAAGTCAAATACTTTAAATATTTATTGACTGTCTACTAAAGTCTAAGCTCTGTAAAAGCAGGGACCCTGTCTCATCTATGCGGTGTACCTCTACCTCAGTGCTTTGCAAAGGTAAGATGATTTTTTTTTAATGAATGATGAATGAAGGGACTGGGCTTTTGCTGTCTTGCAAAAAGCAAGACACCAACCCCTCAATGTGTTCTTTCTTTTTTTCTTCTACAATGGGGGCAGGGGCGGAGAATCTGTGGCCTCGAGGCCACATGTGGCCCTCTAGGTCTTGAAGTTTGTACTCAAAGAGCTGCAGTTGAGCACCTAGAGGTCCATATGAGGTCTTGAGGGCACAGGTTTTCACTGTTGTTCCAGGACAAAAGAGAGGCAGATTGACAAAGTGGAGAGAGTTCTGAACGTGAAGCCATGAAGACCTGGTGTTCCAATGCCATTTCTGCAACTTACTTCACTGTGTGGCTGTGGACAAATCTTCAGACAACTCTAAGACTGTGAAGTTATGGAAACCACGTGTACTTGACATATGATTCTATGTTTTTATAGTACTGGTATATGAGGCCATATACACATAAGCACTTGCTAAATGATAACTGATGATCTGTATTTTATGACAAACAAAAGTAGGTGATCAGGGATGTGAGAAAAAGATAGCCCAAGTTTTCCTGGGAGAAGCAGTGACTGTAATTAGAAGAACCAGGAGAAGAAGTTATAATTCTATTCTCAATATTATTACCACCAAAAAATCAGCTAACCTGAGATTCAGCTTTCTCGTCTGCAAAATGGGTCATAAGAATTAAATGAATAATAGACATAAAAGCACATCTAAAAATATTTTATTATAGAAATTCATGCTGTTTTGGAGGGGAAGGAGAGGCAATTCAGATTGCTTAGGAATTTGCTGGTGGAAAGACTTTCCTGGAGCACAGAGAAGAAAGACTTGCAGTCAGTCAATCAACAAACATTTATTAAGAGCCAGGCTACTATGTGCCAGGCAGGTACTGTGCTAAGAGATAGAGATACAGAAAGAGGTGGAAGATATTACCTCCAAGTAGTTCAAAATCTAATGGAAGAGACAACGAAAAGCACACACATATATAAACAAGCTCCACACAGGGTAAATATAAAATAATTAACACAGGGAAAGCACTAGAATTAAGAAGAGTAGAGAAAAGCTTCCTGAAGAAGACAGATTTTTAGTTGGATCTTAACGGAGGCCAGGAACTCTCGCAAAGGATGACGCAGGCAGTGCATGTCATGTTTCTTGAGTAATGTTTCCATCACCTCTTTCCTATATAGTTCAGCACAGAAATAAATACTCATGGCATTTGCTTATATTTCCTAAAATGTGGAGGACATTTCAACATTTAAAAGATATTAAAGAACAGATTCTTGAATGGATGCCAATGCATTCCCAGCTGTTATTATAGACTATTATTGCATCCTTGGGAGAAGAGACTTTGGAGATTATTTCATTCAATCCTCTTATATTACAGATGAGAAAAATGGAGGTTCTGAGGCAACTTGGTGGTATAGCCTGCTAAGTCTGATGTCAGGAAGATTCAAGTTCAAATCCTGCCTCAGACACTTATTGACAGTATGACTCTGGGTAAGTCACTTGACTTCTCTTGTCTCAGTTTTCTCAATTGTAAAGTGGAGATATGATGGCATACTTACTAGCATTTTTGTGAGGATAAAAGGAGGTATTTGTAAAGTGCTCAGCACAAAGCCAGGTACTTTGGCATGCACTTGTTCCCCTTTCCATCCCCTTTTCAGGAAGGCGAAGAGAATGTCAATGTAGTTCCAAAGAATTATCTCTATATTAAAAAATCATAAAGGTTGATTCTAAATTCAAATCCAAGATTCAAATTTGAACTTCAAAAATCCTAGCTCTGAGGGGCTGCTAGGAGGCACAGTGAATAGGGAACCGGCCCTGGAGTGAGAAGGACCTGAGTTTAAATCTGGCCTCTGACACTTGACAAACTTACTAGCTGCGTGACCTTGGGCAAGTTACTTAACCCCAATTGCATTCCAAAAAAAAATCCTAGCTCTGCTATATATTAACATCATCATTATCATCATCGTCATCAATGTCCTTATTAAGCAACTACTAAGCCAGGCGGGCAGTTAGGTGGTGCAGTGGACAAAGTGCCAGGCCTAGAATCAGGAAAACCTGAGTTCAAATGCAGCCTCAGGTATATACTAACTGTGTGACCCTGGTAAAGTCACTTCGCCTTGTTTGCCTCAGTTTCCTCATCTGTAAAAAGAGCTGGAGAAGGAAATGACAAACCATGCTAATATCTTGCCCAAGGAAATCCCAAATATAGTCACAAAGAGTCAGACACAAATGAAAAGGGACTAAACTAAAAACATACTGAGTACGGTGCTGTGCTGGAGATACTAAGAAAGGTAAAAACACAGCCCCTGCCCTCAGGAAACTCTAACTCAGTGGTTCTCAACCTTCCTAATGCTGCGACCCTTCAATACTCATATGTGGGTGTATATGCATGTGGACGGACCTGCCTGGAGAAGGATGGAGGAGCAGTGTCCTGGTTCCTAAGACCATTGGAAATATGTGTTTTCTGATGGATGGTCTTAGGTGACCCCTGTTACCCATGTGAAAGGGTCGTTCAACCCCCAAAGGTGTTGCGACCCACAGGTTGAGAACCTCTGCTCTAATGGGAGAGAACACACATACAACGAGGCATATACAAGACACAGACAGGATAAATGGGAAGTAATCATGGAGGCAAGAAAGGAGGAATATAAGGTAGGAGAGGGGAGAAGAGACTGCAAAAGGTGAGATTTGGGCATCATCCTCAGGGCATCCAGGAGGGAGAACATTCCAAGCATGGGGGATGGCCAGAGAGAAAACATGGTGTCAGGAGGTGGAACATAACTTATGAGGAACAGCAAGAAGGCCGTTATAACCTTGGGTAAATGGCTTTATGGGGTGGGGGTGGGGTTTCCTGATGTGTAAAATCAGATGGAGGACAGCAGTAGACAGATGGTCTCCAAAGTGCCATCAGCTCCTGTGATGCTATGGCTCAAGGTCACAGAGCTGGTGATTCGGGGAGACAGGGAGATCCCATGATTCTTCCATGTTGGCACACCAACTAATGGATCTTCCCAACCCCTGCTATAGCAAAGGAGAAGTGTGGAGATAAAAGGACCAGGAGGAATTTTTCACCCGTTTGCCAGCAATGGTGAACAAAAGGATATTCCCCTTGCTTTCTATAAAATGTTGTTTTAAAAACAGAGATGCAGCAAAAGGCAAGAGCTCTTGGGTCCTGTAAATCATCTATCTGTGAGCCAAAGAAAGAGGCCTGCTGGAAGGCAGCCGAAGGCACCCTGGGCTTCTCTCTCCCTCCCTGAATTACCGTTAGCCTATACAGTTATTTTTCATTTGGCTCAGGTTTATTCTGGAACAAGCATAAAATAAAACAGCTTGGCCTCCTCGAATTTAAAACCATAGGAACATTATGAATTTAAGATACAGTACAGGCGACCCTTGCTTCTCACCACAATGTGTTCCTTGAAGCCACATTGTTAAGTGGACCATAATTTCTCATCAGGACAATAATTGGGGGTCTTGTTCCCAACTGAGGACTCAGTATCAAATAAATCATAGGTATGGCCAGTAATAGGGGTTGCAGAGGTCATAAAATACTTGCATTCTCTCTTTTCTTCCAGCTTGCCCTATGCGCATTCTCCTAAAATTTCTCATACTACTTGGCCCAGAACTCTTTGCTCTCTCTGTCCCATTGTTTCAGATTTGTTTGAATATGTCATGTTCTGTTTTAGACTGTAAGTTTCTTGACAGCAAGGGCTAGTTATTTTCCCAATATCACACTGCTCTTCCTCCTCATGATCTACATTCAGGTCAAACTGTGTCACTCATGTCCTGTCCCCCCCCCTCCCATTCTCTTGGTCTCTCAAACAAATCTTATATCTACACTTTATACAATTATTGAAATTCATTACGAGTCAACCCAAGTTGACCCCATTTTTGTCAGTCTTGTTTGTCTTCCAGATACACATTAAGGAGTCTGTTGTGGGAGGCCAGCATGTACTTTGATACCATCCTCTTGACCTTTGGACACTCTCAAGGTCTCTCTTAAGAACTTTGGAATTGATTGTGTGACATGGGAGACACTGGTACAGGACCACTCAGCATGGTGTGCCTACATCAGAAGAGATGCTGTGCTCTATGAGCAAAGCAGAATTGAAGTAGCTCAAAAGAAACAGGAAATGTGCAGGTTTAGAGAATCTACCCCAAATGTTCCCATGGGCTATTTGTGCCCAACCTGTGGTAGAACATTCCAAGCTCATATTGGCCTGATCAGTCACAGTCTGACTCACTGTAACTTGACCCTAGCATAGTGATGCCATTTTTGTCCTATTTAAGAACCAAGGACAACAACCAGCCTCCTAGTCAGCAAAAGTAGCCACATGCACTTACATTCCATCCCCTTTATTTCTAACCTCTTTCCTGCTATGATGCCACAATAGGGGAGGAGCTGAGACCCACGGCCCATCCTGCTTTGGAAATGTACCTGTAAGGAATGTCTTGTTCTCATTCCGAAAAGTTCTCTATTAAAGTAGCTGGCAGTTTGAAATCGTGGCCTGGCCACAGTCAACGACCTTCTGCCTTTGGTGCTACAATGAAGTGCCTTTAAATTTCTTTACCTGAGTTTGCTTCATTATTAAGGGCAAGGCCAGAACAAAGATTTTCTTCTAACACAATGCTTACAATGCCTTTCTCTGGCCTGTATCTATTTTTAAAATCCCATTCCAAGTGCTCCTTCTCCCACTGTCTTTCCTTGACTCTGCAGTTGGTAATGATCAAACCATACATCACAGAATACTTGGTTTTTACCGTTCTTACATATAGCATCCCTTGGGAGTTTTGCCAAGGAGATACGGATGCTGGAAAGAAATGCCTGCTTGTTCAGACAGAAACACAAATCAGCATCTCCCTTTCCTTGACCTCTAAGAAATTTACTCAGATCTTGAACTTACTGGGACCTGACTTTTACTAACAAGTTGTCTTCCTCCTGTCCTAAGGGAGGGTGCAGGATAGAAGTCTCAAGAGACCTAGGGAGAATAAGTACCAGAAGAGAGATGGAGACATGAGGGAAGTGAGCAGAGGAGGGGAAGGCTTTCTTATATCTCATAACTCTTCTTTGGGGCTAAGCTCAGTTAATATACTTTGCAGCCTTCAATCTTGACTGAGTCTTGTATGCAGAGTTCTGCTGCTTTCACTTATCATTAGTGCATATAAATCTTCCCATGTTTCTCTGTGCTCATCACATTCATCATTTTTTATACTAAAGTCACATTCCATTATATTCACACACCATACATTGCTTGACCATTCCCTGATCTAGTTAATTTTTAGCTGAATGTTTCCAAAAAATCTAAAGGAAACAAACTCTTTAAATATCATAACTACTGGTAAACCATTGCACTGCTGAACTGCAGGTCTTGTCCTGCAATTTGATGGAGATAAGACAGAGAAAGCTTAGGAAGAAAGAGAGAAAGAGGTTCTCCACTCTGGTACTACCATATTACTTGACATAGGGGCTTAGAGAGGATATGAGAATTAAGATTCAATTTTTCAACTTTCTGGACCAAAAAGAGAAACTGAAGCCTGGTTCTTTCTGTGGTTCTGGTTGGAGGAAGCCCTGATGAGCTGAGATTGGTATGAGAAATAGGTGGTCTAATGTACTTCCCCTTTTCATGGTACCTGTTACCTTAGACCAGCTGAAAGAAAAATCAATTACCCAGAAGGCAAGGAGCTGAAGGGGTGGCTAGAGAAGAAAAAGTATTCAACATGTCCAATTTTTCAATTCAAATATTCAAAAGTCTGATCCACACAAGGGTAACAAGTTCTCTATCAGCCCAGAAGAGCACCAGACCACTTCAAAACATGCAACAAGCAGGTATCATTTTGTATTAGGGTTACTTGGTCATGTGTCTTATCCCCTTGCCAGCCTTGAAGTTCTATTTGAGTAGTAACTGAGGTTTAACTATGTATAAACCACAAAGCCTCAACAATAGTGCTTTACATATAGTAGGTAATTAATAACGTTCTGTTCAACTGAAAGGCAATTATGAACTTCTATAATTCAGTTTAATTAAACACAGGTTTACTATATTTGAGGCACAATTCTTGGCACTGGACAAACAAAAAATAAGAAGGTCTTGCACTTGTGAAACATCATTTAAGATAATCAAATTTGGTTCCAGTGACAGAATTCAACAATTCATAGGGACCTTAGAGATTGGATCCACCTACTCCCTTCACAGATGATAAATAGAGGCCAAGAAAGGTTGAATGATTTCCCCAAGGTCACACAATTAGTTTAGTGGAAAAGCAGAGACCAAAGGGAAGGTCTCCTGATTCCCAGCCCAGAGTTCTGTCCACTAAATCACCCAAATCAAGTCCTACAAAATTGACAAATACACTCAAGGTGAGAGGTGTCAAAATAGCCCCACGACACACAAATGCACAGCTTAAATTAGATTAACATATAATTGGAAATTAGTTAGCAAAATGAAAACAGGATGGAATCTAATGTTAATATGTAGTTTCTAAGTCAACATGCAGTCTACGGAAATCCTTATGTACTGTTTGGGGACCTCTTTTCAATTTTATCACTATTCCAGACTGGTGGTCTCTCAGCCTTTGATTGTGCACCCTTTTCAGGAAAACAATATTTGATCATGCAAAATCCCCCTC
The DNA here is from genome assembly GCA_028646575.1 of Pseudocheirus occidentalis. NCBI lineage: Eukaryota > Metazoa > Chordata > Mammalia > Diprotodontia > Pseudocheiridae > Pseudocheirus > Pseudocheirus occidentalis. Next base: position 202,458,604 of record CM053597.1, on the reverse strand, counting down.
TATGTTATCACTGATCAGTGATTCTTTGTAACCCCATCTAGGGTTTTCTTGGCAAAGATACTGGGGTGGTTTTGCCATTTCCTTCTCCAGCTCATTTTACAGATGAGGAAACTGAGGCAAACGGGGTGAAGTGACTTGTCCAGGGCCATACACCTAGTAAATATCTGAGGTGATATTTGAACTCAGGAAGAGAAGTCTTCCTGATTTCAGACGCAGCACTCTTATCTACTGTACCACCTAGCTATCCCCGCTCCCCCAAATATATACATTTATTTATTTATTTATAAATTAAGTATGTGTATTATTGTACTAGTAATTATGTTATAAAATGCATATAATAGAAAGATTTTAGAAGGATTATACAAAGATGAAATGATATTGGATCACAGAGTCAACATGATGCCACTGGAATTTATGAGGAGCACAGTGACACGGTCAGGCCTGCTTTAGGAAAATCATTTTGGTCGCTGGGGGAGAGAACTGAGGCAAGGGGATCAATTAGCAGGCTGTTAGAATAGCAGACTGGAGGTTATGAGGGCTTGAACCTGGGAGATGGCTAAGTAAGCAGAAAGAAGAGGACAGAAGTGAGATGTTGTGGAAATAGAAAAAAAAAACCTGGCCACCTACTGGATACATGGTTTGAGGGTGAGGAGTCAAGAATACCACCAAGATCTGGAACATGAGTGATTTAGAAGGATAATGGCGGCCTTGACTGGGAAAGGAAACCTCTGAAGAGGTTTAATTTAGTGAAATCCATGATGCATCTCATAACCTGTCCATGCCTTTTCCACTTGTGATACCATCTGATCAAAAATGATTGGACCCTTGTCCTGAAATCCAGAGTTGATCCTATCACAAAGATAAGGTGCTCCAAGGAACAAAGTGTGGGTATTCAGAGGACTGAAGTCTTATGGTAGAAAAGGGGAAATATTGGGAAATCATGGGAAGTAGGGGAAAGGGACAGAGAGAGAGACAGAGAGACTGAGACAGAGAGACAGAAAGAGAGAGAGAGACAGAGAAAGATAGATACAGAGAGAGAAAGAGACAGAGAGAGAGAGAGAGAGATTCAGAGAGAGAGAGAGAGAGAGAGAGAGAGAGAGAGAGAGAGAGAGAGAGAGAGAGAAAGATGGGGGAGTTGTTAGTTGATACAGGCGAAAGAGACTGTGTGGCTTTATTGAAGATCAACCAAAATTGGCTGTCATATGGAGGGTGGGATGGGGGCCCATCTTGCCACTGCTCTAAGCTGGTAAAGACCCGTTGGGATCATGTCAGTGCCCCCACTTTAGAAACCGTTGCAGATCTTCTGTAGGGGGAAGGTGGGGTATTTAGGGTTAAGTGACTTGCCCAAGGTCACAGAGCTAGTAAGTGTTAAGTGTCTGAGGCTGGATTTGAACTCAGGTCCTCCTGATTCCAGGGCCGGTGCTCTATTTAGTATGCCACCTAGTTGCCCCCTTTGCAGTTATTCTTAACCTCAGATAGGGACATTAAAAAAATTGTGATGACTATATATCAATATAATTACATACATAATTATATCTCAATATAATAATAGTTTATATACACATACATACATATTTTTATACACACACACAGAGCATATATAAAAACAGCTATATCCACAGCATAGTGAATAGAATGCCAACCTGGAGTAAGGAGGACTCACCTTCCTGAATTCAAATCTGGCCTCAGACACTTGCTAGCTGGGTGACCCTGGGCAAGTCATTCAACCCAATTTGTCTCAGTTTCCTCATTTGTAAAATGAGCTGGAGAAGAAAATGGCAAACCATTCCAGTATCTTTGCCAAGAAAACCCCAAATGCAATCACAAAAAGTCAGAAACAATTGAAGAACAAATTATCATTATTAATCCGACCCTCTCATTTTAGAGATAAGGAAATAGAGGGGAAGACAGTACACAAATGTATAAGCTAATGCAGAAATGAGGGGAAATTGTCAACTGTCTTTACACATTCTGATATACCTTACCCTGATGGTGAAACCAACTTAAAGCAAAATGAACATGTGTTAGTGAATGTCTCGGACTTGGGCAAATCCAGAGATCAGAGAGCCACTGAGTCATATGTTTGGAGTTGGAAGGGATCATCTATTTGTGATGAGATGGGTTCCTATTCTTGGTGGGTGTTGAGAAATCTTAAGGGCAGGTAATAAAAAGTTGGTTGGAAGACCAAAGAAGCTGACTGGGAGCCAGGGGATGGAGTCTCTGGAACTAATTAGTGATGAGACTTTGGCCAAATCACTTTACCCCTCATAGGTCTCAGTTTCCTGGTCTGTTACATGAAGATTGTACTGTTTGGTCTTTAAGAACCCTTCCCCCTCCAACATTCTTCGCCTCTAAAACTGGGACACCATTCTGCCATAAAGTCCAAGAAGGAGGGAAGAAGTCCCTACTCCTGCTACAAGAGCCATTGTCCCAGGGAAAAATAGTTTTTCTGCACTTACAAGAAGAGTATGAGAGGCTTATTATGCACATGGATGGCTGTTGCGCTCATCTCCTCTGGCTGACATTATCCATCTAATAAGCTTTAATCCTTAATTGTTTTTACAAGTATGATATTTAATCTACACTAACTATATCAAGAAATTCAAATCACCAAATGAATTAATTTAACTGCATGAATGCTTCCTCATGCACGTGCACACAGAAATTATCTCCTCTGAGTATTTCTCTCCATTTTAATTAGAATTGTTTTTCTAAGAAAATGAGAAAAAAACAGGGATGGTACCTGATGTTGGGAAACATATCCTATATTTCCCTTCCTAGGGGAGATTATCATAAAATCATAGATGTAGAATTGTAAGGGACCTCAGAAATATGTTTCCCAGTGACTGAGAAGACATCACTTTACAAGTTATATCCAAATCTGGAAAACTAGATCTATTCTAGGCACATTAGATTTTATCTATGATATATGTACTCTTGACCCTCTCTTTTCCAGTTATCTCCCATGATTCTTCCTCCTTTTCCCTCTCCTTTTACCCCTCTCCCTCTCATTTATAGCATTAGAATGATCCTTCTCTCTCTCCTTGACCCAACACAGACACAACCAAGTGGTCTAGTGGATAGAGTATTGCACACGGGAGTCAAGAAGAGCCAAGATCAAATCTTCCTTCGATACTTACTCTCTCTATGATTATTCACAGCTCTTCTGTAAGATGGAGGCAATATTAGCACTTACCTCATAAGATTGTGGCAAGGATCAGATAGGACAAGGTATGTAAAATGCTTTGCAAATCTTAATATACTCTATAAGTGCTGGCTATTACTATCATCATCATGACCCAATCAGTTGACACATCTTGGCCATTTCTACTTTTTCAACATTTAACCCATCCAACCCCTTTTCTCTACTCATACAGTCAGCACCTTAGTTAAGGCTCTTTATGTCTTGACTAGATTAATTCAATAGCCACCTACCTCCCCTTCCCTGCCTCAGGTCTCTTTCCTCACCCTAGGCTGCCCTATGCACTGCTGCCAAAATGATTTTCCTCAAGCACAGATCTGAACATGTGGATCCCCTACTCAGTAATCTTCAGTGATTTCCTATTGCTCCTGGCATCAAATATAACTCATCTTCCTGTTGTTCAGTCATTTTCAATCGTGTTCAACTCTTCATGATCCCATTTGGGATTTTCTTGGCAAAGGTACTGGCATGGTTTGCCATTTCCTTCTCCAGCTCATTTTACAGGGTCAAGTGACTTGCCCAAGGTCACACAGCTAGTGTGTGTATATATATATTTAGAGTCCTGAGCCCAAGTCCTGTTGCTCTATCTACTGCTCCTCCATAACTCCTCTCTTTAGCTTGTGCTTCTTTTTTTTTTGAGGGGGAAGATACGGCAATTGGGGTTAAGTAACTTGCCCAAGGTCGCAGGGTAATTTTTGTTTTAAATATCTGAGGCTGGATTTGAACTCAGGTCCTCCTAACTCCAGGACTGGTGCTCTATTTGCCGCGCCACCTAGCTGCCCCCTCTCTTTAGCTTTTAAAGCCCTTTATAACCTCTTCTCAATTTATGTTTCCAACTTCATTTTATATTACTCCTTTTCCCAAACTCTGCCACCCAGTCACACAGGCCTTTTCTCAGCTCCTCACATATTTCCCATATTTTCCCTGGCTGTTCCTCATGTCTGGGACACACTCCTTTCTCACTTCTGACTCCCAGAATGAATCTCCTTCTTCCAGATTTAGCTCAAGTGCCACCTTCTAAAGGTCCCCCTATTCCTAATGTCCCTTTTCCTCAAACAACCATCTGTCGCATTGCCTTTTATTTATTATCTTTATATACTTCTGTCAGCTCTTTGAGAGCAGGGACCATTTCATTCTTTACATCTGCATCCCCATCACTCAGGACACAGCCTGGCACATACAAGGAAAGAACTGCTAAGGTCCTTCCAAGTCCAGGTTAGGACGCTGAGTCTCCTCCTTCTCCAACTACGGTCTATCTGGTTGATGTGACTGCTACTGCACAGCTGTTGAATTTGCCCACCAATATAAATATTTCAAATGGAGTTATGGATGGATAATGAGCAGGATTCAGAATTAAGAAGAAAGGGATTAGTAAGTATTGCATTTGGGAATCTGAGAGGTACTTTCAATAATCCCACATGGTTTTCTGACATTATAGACATGATTCTTATCTTTAACACCAACATTCTCCAAGTGAGGTGAGGGCATATGGCTGGCTATAAAGCCTGGAACATCACAATCTCAGAACAATTTTAAAAAACAACTCCAAAGTACAAAAGAAAGGAACACAGTGACCATAAGCAGGAGCCTGCTTTGAGTTACCAATGATGACTGGAAATGGATAACAGAAAAAGGAGGTAGGGTCATCATGTAGCAAGTATAACAAAACAACAGATGGACATTAATTCCTCTGGGAGAGTAAGAGAAGAAGGCATCTAATGTGTAGGGCAGATGTCCTATGAGGGAATTTATGGAAAAATGTGGATGAGAACTTAAGTTATAATTTTAATAGAGAACTCTCTAATAGCATTTTCCTTTTAGAAATTATTATGGAATTTTGAACAGAATGAAGTACAAATTTCATGCCAAAAAAGGTATGATAGCCAGAAGAAATCACAATAACTTTAAGTAGTTATAGTCATTTTAAATTCTGACCAAACCAAGAGTTGAGAACAATAGTTCTTACTAAGAAGAATCCTTCAGATGATCTGGTCATATTATGAGCATATTGAAGTGTCTTTTAAAAAAATAAAGTCTCTTTGGCAACAAAGAAAATTTAGTCAAGATAGATTGGACGGGAAAGGTTTAAAAAGAGAATAGACATGGTTTGTTAAAGGAAAAAAAAACAAGAATGAGATACACACTTGAAGTTCTAGAATATAGCATCTCAAATTTACAACAGCATGAAACTTCTGAGATTCTGAAATCCTGCTGTTGGGAAGATCAAATCATACTTTAGAATTGTTCCATTTCCAATGTCTGATTTTAGCATCTCATGTCAAAAACAAAAAGATTCCTATGACAAAAGACTGCTATAGAATATGATTCTGCAAGTCATTGTCTATTATCCATACTTCATGTGGGATCATATAACAATTTGTTCTGGGAAAAATGTATTCAGTCAAAGGGCTGTGCTTGAGGACCTAGAATGCCACATGTGGCCTCAAGACCACAGGTTCCCCACCTCTGCCTAGACTCTTACATTTTATTACTAGAGGCAATGTGAATTCCTCAAAGACAGAGACTTCAATTTTTGTCATATATACCCAGTGCTTGGCACATAGTAGGTACTTGGTAAATTCAGCAGAGTAAATGCAGGCACCGCTAAAAATTACAAGCCCTTAAGAATATCTAATGGTAGAAAGTTTCTTTTTATATTGTAATGGTAATCAATTTAAATTTGAAGACCCCTTTTTGTTGTGTAAAGTAAGCAGGTAGCCCTTAGTCAAGCCTCTGTAAAAGAGGCAGAAGGTGTGAACTCTGTCTCCTGTTGCTGACATAACAGGAAGGTGTTTGGCTGAAACAGAAGACAATGCTGTATGTGCATGCATGCATGCATGCGTGCATGTGTCTATAAGAAAAGCCTCAGGGAGGCAAAATCAGAATTTTTCTCCTGGTAGGCTCCTGGTGGAGGAAAGAGTTTCTCTCAGTGAGCATCTGGAACCTGACTGAGAACTGAGAGAGGATTTCCTTGAGACCAGAATCTGGTGGAGGCTGAAGTTGCTGTCGAGAAGGCCACCTGGAAGGCTAAGATTTCCTAGGGTCCTAGGGCCAGTCAAATTGCAGGAAGACTGAAGAAGCATGACCAGGATACTCATACTTTGTTTGTGGCTTGGTTGATCCTTGAGTTCCCAGGAACAGAAATTGTGAAGGTTTTGAGTTGTGCTGGACCCTGTGAACTTCAGTGTGTAGCAGTAACTGCCTAGAGGACTGGACAAGGACCTATGAGCTGTCTGCCTCTGAATCCAGGTGACTGGTGGATTCAAGTAAGATCTGGGACCATGGAAGGGGATCCAGGGAATCTGAGAGACCACCCCGAGTCAAGATGAAGAAAAGGCCTCTCCTTGGATATTGAATGCTGTGAGGAAACTGAAGTTAACTAAAGACCATGGGTTTGTGTATTTTCTAATGATTATATTTAGTGATTAACAGTACTTAGAGACTGCTAGCTAGATAAGTGACTGATTAAGTTAACCTATGATTGCCCCATGAGTGGAAGACTGACTATTGTATTTTGAGATGATTGAATGACTGAGTAAGGAGGCAAACCTCCTTAGGGATACAAGATAATTGTTCTTTTGTTCTTTGTTCTAAATACCTGACCACTTAGGTGAAAACTATGTGGCCATTCTAATGATAAGCTGTTGTGAACACTATATTGTGATTTTCCGTGATAAGATGTAATGTTGTGAATATTATATTGTGATTTGTTGTAAATGTTTTCCTTTGATTTGTTCTTGAATAAATAGAGAGTTCACTGTACTGTGTAATCAGAATCTTAAAAGCTGTTCACAGTAGCATTCTTTTGGGAAGCTGCCCATGCATGGCATTACATATATTACACCACAATCAAATTTACTGGAACCTCCATTGGTCTGTCCTATTGTTCCCTTTTGAAACTAATCAAGGGAAGTCAAATCTCTTTTGTATATAATTGTTCAGATATTTAAACATAGGGATCATCTTTCCATCAGTCTTCTCTCTCCAAGACAAACAACTAGAACTCATTCAAGCTAACCTTAGACAATTAATCTTAGATGAGATAATTTAAAATATCCTGACATATCAACCTCTGGACACTCGAACCTCCAGGAGTCTTACCCTGGGTGATTGAGAGAATGATGTTGCCATGAACAAAAATGCAAAAGCTAGCAAGAGGAACTAGTTAGAAGGGGAAAATGAGTTCAATTCTAGACAATTGTGGACATGTTATAGTTTGATGTTAAAGCTGGTTGGAAGTAAAGAATGTGGGGGGGCAGGGAAGATGCATTTTGGCAGTCATTATTATTTGCAAAAAATAGGATTAAGCTATGACAGTGGATGAGATTGCCTAGGGAGTATATAGAAAGAAAAGCTCTAAGGCCACAACTTTGAGATATTTCTATACTTAGGGGATAGAATGAGAAAAGGACAAGGACCACAGAAATATAGACTCTCATATATATCTATATGAGTCTATATCTATATAGACTCTCAAATATAGAAAGGACCTCAGAGTCTAGGAGTAATTAACCTTTTTTTTTTAATGGACCCTTTTTTGTGTTTTTTTTTTCCTTTTGGTCTGTTTGTTCTTTCACAACGTGACTAATATTGAAATAAATTTTACCTGATTGCCCATATATAACCTATATCAAACTGCTCATCATCTTAGGGAAGGTGAAGGTGAGGGATGGGGGAGAAAATTTGGAAGTCAAGATTGTTTCTTAAATTTGTCTTTACGTGTAATTGGAAAAAAATAACAAATACTTATTTAAATATATACTTATTTAAATAAATGCTTATTTAAAAATATAAAATACTATTAAAGAAAGAAAAAAAGCTTCCTTTTGCTAAGCTTAAAGTTTTGTCTTTGTCCTCATTGTTCCCAAGTCTGCCCTCCCAAGCTAAACACAGCAAGGCATCAGGATAACAGCCCTTCAAAACATATCACCTCTAAGTGGATCTGAAACTAAACACCACCTTTTCTTTCAAATGATCCTAAAACTGCATGATTTCTAAGGCCTTCTTTGGAGACTCTCCAGCTTATCAATCATCTTCCAAAATGCAGCGAGCGGCTAGGTGACACAGTTAATAGAATGCAGGGCCTGGAATCAGGAAGACTGCCTTTACTGAGCTCAAACCTGACCTCTGACACTTACTAGCTATGTGACCTTGTGCATGTCACTTAACCCTGTTTGCCTCAGTTTCCTCATTTGTAAAATGAACTGGAAAAGGAAATGGCAACCCACTTCAGTATCTTTGTGAAGAAAACCAAAATGGTGTCACAGAGAGTTACACAGCAGAAAAACGTCTAAAAGAACAACAAAATACAATGTCCTATACTGAAAATAATTCTTCAAATGAAAACCCAACAGAGTAGAGAGAAAAAAAAAAGAACAATGAGAAAGGACAGGGGTAGGTTACCTGTGGCCTCGAGGCCACAAGTGGCCTTCTAGGTCTTCAAGTGTGACCTTTTGAAGGCCACATTACAAATCCTTATTTATTATTATTATAATAATATTTACTACATATATCATTATAATTACAATTATTTATCCCACCCTTGGGATGAGAGAACTAAAGTAAACTCAGAAATAAAACATTCCAATAGGAGGAGCTTCTGAAAAGATATCTTGGCACACATGTCCATGCGGATGCATTTATGTGGAGATTTGAATTGGTAAATTAATATCACACTTGTAAAACAATCAAAAACAATGATCTGTCAGACGACTAATGGTCTTGGGGAAAAAAGCGAACACACTTTCTTTATAATAGAAGATATAAAAAAATGAAAAATAGCACAGCAGGTAAAAGCTTGCCATTTAGCTGTAAAAACAAATGAAGGAGTCTTATCATTTCTGTTTCCAGACCTGTTAATGTGGAGTTCAAATGACCATCACCCAACCGCTGTTCAAATGTTATTCAGGAAGAAATAAACAGAGTGGTATATTTAAACAGAACTAATTTCCTCTAGGTTATTGTTATTTTATTAAAGACCTTGCTGGGATGGCTGCCATGGACAAACCAAGGTCCTGCAATTATAAGCAGGAGAGAATTAGTCAAGCTGAAAGTTATACATTAAAAGTGGAGTAGCTCTGTTCAGAGAGGTCTCATATAGCAGACAGAGAGGGCAAGAAAGGCTACCATTTATCTTCCTTTTATAAAAAAAAAAACTGCCTGGAAAATGGAACAGGCATTTTGGGCCATGAACACATAATGCGGTCACAATTCACAGCATTAAAAAGGCATCTATAGGAGATGGTATTAGATCACAAGGGCATAAAGGAACATGGTAGAATGGGCTGAAATAGACAAAAATTGTGCTAGCCATTACAGCCTCTTCGTCCTTGCTCTCCAGGAGCTAACAATGTACCTCGGGGAATAAAGGCCTTCTCTCTTGTGATTTTTTTTTACAAAAATCAGCTGGGGCTACTCCTAGTCACTTGCTGCTTCAAAGAGGGTTGAATGTTTCTAGAAGTATTGGCCTGGTATTAGGGGGAAAAGAAAGGAGAATGTAAGTGAGGCCATAAATTTCAAAAGAAGATGAAATCAATTGTGACTATAAAATGCCCAAGACATCAATTTTGATTTTTTAAAAATATATCTACCTTTTATGGGCTATCCCAAAAGAGTGGCTTGGGCAGTTATGAAGTCAAGAGTGTCTTGTCAAAACCGTTACTGAGAAAGATTGAACATGGATTCTATACACTATAGTACTAGACATCCCCCCTCCCCCCCCAATACTCTGACCCGGAACAATTACCCAAAGAGGATTCAGGGGCTTAACAGAAGCAAGAGATTCTAAATAATGGGCTCCATGTGACTTGTTTCTAACTGATGAGAGAGTAAATTGTTCATAGTGATAGGTCTACAGACACTGACCCATAGAAATCTCTAGACGATTTTAATTGCTGTATCATTTATTTTATGTGCCCAATTGTACCTTGCAAAAGCAAGCAACCAATTTCTGCTTTCTCACTTACTGAATTCAATTACTTTAATTCAACAATCATTTACCACCTGCCTTTTATGCAGAAGGTAAGGTAATAAGTGAGAGAAGGAAGGTGGAAAGGACATAACCATCCCTTTGAAAAGGGAATCCCAGTCCAAATGCATCAGGCCCCTAGGCTAGGATCCAATGTCTGAATAATTCAATGTCCTATAAAATTCAATGATTTTCTATCCCCAGCGCCTGTTCTAGGATAAGTGAGATGGTGCCTGATCTCAAAAAGTGTACAACATACAACACATGTAAGTTAATACAAGATGTGTACAAAATAAAGTGATATGGGAACGTACTTAAAAACTGGGAGGTAGGGATCAAGAAACGTTTTTAAAGAATGTGTCAGGGGCAGCTAGGCGGTGCAGTGAATGGAGCACGGGTCTTGGAGTTGGGAGGACCTGAGTTCAGATCCAGCCTCAGACACTTAACACTTACTAGCTGTGTGACCTTGGGCAAGTCACTTAACCCCAATTGCCCTACCTTCTCTCCTCCAAAAAGACCAAAAAAAAACCCAACCCCAAAACCTACAAGAATGTGTCACTTCAGCTAAACCTTGAAGAGAGCTAATCATACTTAGAGATAGGGAAAGTCTTCCAGCTCCAGGGAGAGCCCTCTGTAAAGGTACAAAAACAGAAGAAGCAACGTCATGCAGGACAGCTAGATGATGCAATGGACAGAGAGCTAGGATTGGAGACAAGAGGTCCCGAGTTCAAATGTGGCCTCAGACACTAGCTGCAACACTGGGCAAGTCACTTAATCCTGTTTGCCTCAGTCTCCTAGTCTGGAAAATGGGCTAGAGGAGGAAATGACAAACCACTCCTTTACTTTTGCCAAGAAAACCCCAAATAGGGTCATGAAGAGTTGGACGCCACTGAACAATCACAGAACATCATGTGTGGACAACAGTAAAGCAGGCCTGGAGATCTACAGTCCATATAGAGACCGCTCCTTGCAGTAGGAGTCCTTTACCTGGAGTCCACAGACATCCAAGGGTCTGTGGGTAAAATTTAGGAGGTCTTAAGTTGTATCGGGAAAAAGTAAAAGAAAAAAGGAGATTGCACCTTTATTTTCACCGACCTTATCTGTAAGTTTCAAAAGACTGTCAAAGGGGTCCAGGACATAACAAAAAAGGTTAAGAACCCCAGGGCCAGAGTATAGATGCGTGAGGGGGAAGTAATGTGGAACCGTGCTGGAAAGGTCGGCTGGGAGCAGACTGGGAAGAGTTCTAAATACTAAATAGAAGAGAGTGCCCTGGGAGTATTTTATCCTAAATACAACATGTCAATCACGGGAGCTTTGTGAGCAGGGGAATGACAGGGTCAGATCTCGCCTTAGACCATTTTCCAGTGGCGAAGCTGTCACCTCTTGAATTGGTTCTTGTGATATGGGGAAGATGAGGAAATGAAACTGTCTCAATCAGATAGGCCTTAGGAATATCAATCTGGCAGCTGTGTGGGAGATAGATTTGGGGGGGGGCTTTGAATTGAAGGTAGGAAAACCAGTTAGGAGACTATTACAAGGAACTATGTTGGCTGATGGAGATATAAAGAAGTTTTTTTTTAAATAAGTCCATCCCTATTCTCAAATACCATATATTCTCTTGATTTATTGATTAAATTAACTGTATCAATAAATTGATTAAATCAAATTATAATGATTTAGCCAAATCCACATTGACCCAATAAATCAATGAAGACTGATTTCAAACCCAGGACTCTTAACTCCAAATGTAGCAATCTTTGATTTTCCCCCCCTGTTTATGCCTTCTGGGTTTTTTTTCCCTTGTATCACAATCATTTCCCAATGATTCCCTTCATTTATAATTAAGAAAAAATGTTTAACAAACTTAATTAATGATAGAACTTAGTCTTAACATGAACTTGTTTCAATGTAAGCTCCTTTTGAGTAGAAATTGTTTCACTGTATTTTGTCGTATGGGCAGTTAGGATTTGTCACTTGAACTAAATCATGAAGGGAGCTAATCATACTTAGAAGTGGGACCGATAGGGAAAGCATTACAGACATAGGGGATAGCCCTGTGTAAAGGTATGAAAATAGGAGAAGGAATGTCATACAAAGCAGCTAGGTGATGCAGTGGATAAAACACTGGGCCTGGAAACAAGAAGACCTGAGTTCTGGCCTCAGACACTGTGTGACTCTATATAATGCCAATGCAATATTTACAGCACCCATGATCACAATCAAAACCACGACTATAAATGTGGCATGATGTTTGATCACAAAATATACCAGATTCTCCAGGTAGAGGACAGAACTGAAGCATTTATTCAGACACCAGAAAACCAAATCCCAAAAGCAGTAAGCCAATTCCATCATAGTACCAAAGATATTCAGAAGCTGTATTAACACCAAGAGCCATACCATCCTTTAGCCTTCCTACAAACCAATACAAGATCAATATTTACTCACAAACCTCTCCATCTCCTTAATGAGTATCCTTTCCCCTCAGAGTCTGGCTAGCTCTCACAGAGCTTCCTGTGGGCTCTGCTTCCCTTCAGCAAATTCCCTCTATCACAGGCTCCATGTGACTACATTCAGCCTTTTAGGGGGCAGAGTTACTTTCAAAGCAGGGGAGGTCTTCAAACTCTCTCAGAGGTCTATTAAGGGGCAGGGAAGATCTTTAAATTCTCATTCCCATTATACCCTGGGCAAGTAATTTAAGCCAGCTTGCCTCAGTTCCTCATCTGTAAAATGAACCAGAAAAGGAAACAGCAAACCACTCCAGTAACTTTGCCAAGAAAACCCCAAATGGGGTCATGAAGAGTTGGACCCAACTAAAAAATGACCATTGTTGGTGCTTAATACTTGTCCATTGAAAGCATAATCAACATTCTCCATGCAGTCTTCCCACCTTCCCACACCAAGAGGGGGAAAATCTGTTTCCTTCTCTCCTTTCCTGAATCAAGATCATTCATTACATTTAATTTGAGGTTCAGCTACCATTCAGTAGTGTTTTCACTTATCATAGTCAATGGGTTTTGGGGGGGTTTAATTTTTTTTAAACTTTGCATCAATTTCTACAGGTTTTCCCACATTTTGCTGAATTCCTTATATGTGTCTGCTCTTACTGTGCAATAACATTCTATCATATTCGTGTGCTACAATCTGTTCAGCCTCTGGCACTCATTCCACTCCCCTCCAACATCTCCATTAACTCATGCCAGAGTTCACACATTTTATTCTTTTCCACGAAGAGAAGCTTGCCTTCAATTCTTTGTTTTCAGCAAAAGTCAATTTCCTATCCAGGACAAAATACTTACCTTAATTTCATACATCATTAATTTTGTAAAAAACAAAATTTTGGTTCCGACCTTTCTAAAAGACTTTCTGAAAATAATGCTGCCATGATTTTTTGGGGGTGGGGTGGGGTGGAGCATCCTAGCAACAAATGAGTCTTTGCTTGGTCACTTCTGACTCTCCGGTGTTTTCTTAGCAAAGATACAGGAATATCTTGCCATTTCCTTCTCTAGCTCATTTTACAGATGGGGAAACTGAGGTAAAAAGGGTAAAGTTACTAAGTGTCTAAGGTCATATGTGAACTCACCAAAATTAGTCTTCCTGACTTCAAGCCCAGACCTCTA
>CM053597.1:202400335-202444315 GCA_028646575.1 Pseudocheirus occidentalis | reverse complement strand
CCAGGCACTGAGCAAAGCACTGGCAATGAAAAAAAAGGTACTGTCCTTGTCCTCAAGGAGCTCACCATCTAATGGGTGGGTGGGTGGGGGAACAATAGAGGCCAGGGTTTATGGACAGAATTCAGCATAATGACATTGATTAAAATAATGAAGCAAAGCTCAACACCTTGGAAAGTATACAAAAATAAAATATCACTACAATTATAAGATAAGATAGGTAACAGGATGTTTTAGTTATAAGTTAATCCCCAAAAGAGAAAAATTAGAAACACATTTTGAAACAAGGATGAATAGATTTAGACATTCACTATTCGATAGAAACATTTCTCTTATATGAAAAGACGAAATACACTTTATTAATTCTCTCTGAATATTAGAGAAAGCATTCAAAACAGTTATTCCTCTTTCTACCCCTAAGTGTGGCCATCTCCCCAGACTCTGTCTTGAGTCCTCTCGCATGCTCAAGTTTTCACCCCAAGTGAACCCCCATGGTCTCAAATGTCTGTTCCATGTATATCATTCCCAAATCTTTATCTCCTACCCTGACCTCCCACCTAATCTCTAGTCTGGCATTTCCATCATAGGCATCCAGTAGGATATACGAATGGATGCAAAGTTTAAAAAACCAAAAATACACATTCACTACTACCATATAAGTGAAAACAATATTGAATGGTGGCTGAACCTCAGATTAAATGTAATGAATGGTCTTGATTCAGGAGAGGAGAGAATGACATACATTTTCGTCCTCTTGGTGTAGGCTAGGGAGACTACATGAACCTGTACCTAAAATTCAACATGTTTTAAACTTAATTCATCTTCACTCAAAACCAGACCCTCCTCTTGATGTCATTATTAGTACTGGTGAAATTATCAATCCCTCCATTGCTCAGAGCTGAATTTGAAGTCACTTGTAACTCATTTCATACCTAGACAATCCCACATGCATCCAGTTACAATATCACTGCATCATAGGAGCGATTATTTATAACTGAAAGGGACCTGGGGATAAACTCTCTCATATCCTTCACCTTCTCTTCCCTTCCCTCTGCCACCATAATGGAGAAGCTCATTCCTCTAGAAGGGTAGGAGGGTGGGAGCAAGGAAACTATTGCTATAGCCTCCTCCTTGGCCGTCATTCTCCAACTCATCCTTCATAGGGCAAAATAATCTTTTAAATATGTATCTTGGATCACATGATGTCTGTGCTTAAAAGGCTACAGGAGCTTTCCATCAAATACCAAATAACCCACATCCTCTTTAGCATGACATGTGAGGTTCTCCAGACTATATTTCTAACCTTATTTCTCACTATTCACCTGATGCAGCCAAGCTGCAGCAGCCACTTCCTGGTCACAGGATCACAGAAGAAGGGCTCGAAAGGATGCCATCTAACCCAACGGTTCTTAATTTTTTCTTGGATCATGGACCCTTCTGGCAGTCTGATGAAGCCTATGGACCCTTCTAAGAACTATAATTTTAAAATGCATAGGATTACAGAGGAAACTAATTCTGTTGAAATGCATTTGTCAAAATATTACAAAAACCAATTCATGGATCTCACCTGGGTTATCTACTCCAGCACCTTCAATAAAGGCAGCTGGTGAGACAGTGGATAGAATCAGGAAGACCCAAGTTCAAAACTGACCTCAGGCACTAACTGTGTCACTCTGGGAAAAATCATTTAAGTTCTACTTGTCTCTGTTTCCTCAAGTGAATAATAATAGTGACTGCCTCACAGGATTGTTGTGACAATCATATGAAATATTTGTTAAAAAAGCACTTCTCACAGTTCCTGGCACAAAGAAAGAGCTATGTAAATTATTATTTCCTCCTCTGATTTTAAAAATGATTAAACTGGGTCCATAAAGAGTTTTGTTCTTCCTCTTTCCACTTTTGCATATAATGCCCTATGTGGGGAGGAGCTGAATTGTCTCAGAAAGAGCACTGGACTTGGAATTTCTAAAATAGAGTTCCAAGAGCTCTTTCAAGGTGACTGATAAATGCTTGTTGGCTTGGAAAGAATATTGACCCCAGAGTCAGAGGACTTCGGTTCAAATCCTGTTTCTGACATTTACCACTTAGACAAGTCACTTCAGCTCAACTGTGAAATGATGACACTAGAGGTGCCAGGTTGGTCTTCAAGACCTATGAATGTCTATCATCTTAGAGCACCACCTGGTGGTAGCCTTCTTCTCCCTGAGGAGTACCACTCAGGCGCCATCTTCTCTATGAAGATAAGCTAGGTGGTACAATGGATGAAGGCTGGGAGTCAGGAAGATCTGAGTTTGACTTCTGTCTCAGATACCCAGTAGTCAGAGAACCATAGGGAAGCTATTTGATGAATTGCTTTTGGCCTCATTCACTCCACTATAAAGTGAGGATTATAATGACCTCTATATCATAAGGTTTCTGTGAGGAGGAAGCATTCTGAAAGCCTTAAAATGCTAACTCAAGGTTAGCTATGAAGATAATGAGAGGATGGAGCATTTCCCGGTTCTCTCAACTACAAATGATCCCTCCCTTCCTCAAAATCTTTCTGCCCTTCTGCTTGACTGCTATGGACTCATTCATAGCATAGCTTGTACTATATCTCTTTGTGAACATTGTTACTTCTTGGTTTGAGGGCAAGGAGTATTGTTTCCCACCTTGGCATCCCCCCAGAACCTACTATGAGGTCTTCCACACAGTGGGCACTTGATAAATCTCTACAGCGCCAAAAAGGAGTCTTCAGATTAGTATCCCACATGGCAAAATAACAAATGAACCAAAATTAGCCTCTTCGTGAGGGACTCTACACACACATCCACAGCCACTTCTCTTGCCCTTTTAATATATTTCCAAGGAAAAGTGGAGGGAGATTCACTTTGGGACCCATGGATTAACTCTTTCATGAACTATAACTTTTTAAAAGTTATGGATTAAAGTACTTTGAAAAAAAAAGGATTCCCATCCATACTTAAGAATGCCTACGGGCATACTTAATTTGGCAAGGACAGCATTTCCAATTTAACTCACTCTAGAGAGGCCCATCATAGCTAATTCTCCACATGCTACTTAGAAACAGCTCAAAGTTAAAACCTATTTTAGGATTCAAGTTAAGTAGCCAAATGCAAAGCAGAATCAAGAGAAGCCATGTTTTACATTGGGATCACACATTCCAGTCCTTGTTTCTGAAATACACATTCTTTATTAAGATTGTATACATATAGTATCAGCTTATTTAAAGCTTACTCTAGGCAAAATCATCTTGGGGAAAAACAAAACAGATTGTAACATACGCTGTTGGTGCCCAAGTCTGAACCTGTCTTTTTTGAGAAGTCTTCGAGAAACTAAGCCCTGTGTTCAAGCACATTCAAGTCATCCTAGGTCAGCTCTCAAAGCCTATATAACTCAAAAACATTTATCAATGGGTCCCTTGTTTTGCTTCTTCTAAGTTCAAATTAGGTCAAGGACTATTATGCATTTATATAACGATAAGACATCTTTCAGTCTTTTGGCATTGTGGGTCACTTTGAAGGATTAAGGAGATATGTTCCTTATCTGCAAATAGATGTTTCTAAATGAGTTTTAACATATGACTAGAAGACTACTAAGCTACATTTTTGTGTCACTATATGCTATAAACAAAACCCCTCCCCACAAAAAAATGCTATTCTGTTATCCTGCATTCTTATATCACTGTAATTAAGTGCTTTTGGCCTCATTCATTCCACTATAAAGTGAGGATTATAATGATACCTACCTCATAAGGTTTCTGTGAGGAGGAAGCATTCTAAAAGCCTTAAAACACTAAGTCAAAGGGTGGCTAGGTGTTGCAGTGAGCAGAGCACCATCCCTGGAGTTAGGAAGAACTGAGTTCAAATCCAGCCTCAGACACTTGACACTATAGTGTAACTAGCCATGTGACTTTGGGCAAGTCACTTAACCCAAATTGCCCTAAAAAAAAAAAAGCAAAAAAAACAACAACAACACCCCTACTAAGTCAAGGTTAGCTATGAAATTTTCAAAGGAGATTAACTACAGGCATTAAGAAAAGCAAGAATTCTGAGCCTTCCTGGGACACGGCATGGCACATAAGTGGCAAGCTGTGAGGGACTATTATCTTGTGGTCTGCAAATGCACAAATAATCCATATACAAGAGTTGTGGTAAGGATTAAGTGGGAAGTTCAGAACAATAAATCAATGGAGCTGAGCCCCTCCTTTGTTCCAGGGACTGTGTTAGGTGACGAGGATATAAGTGACAATAAACGCACCAATCACTGCTTGGAAGGATTTGTCTTTTGACACAGTAAAACAAGACCCAAAGATCACAAATTTAGAGTGAGATGGGAGCTAGCTAGGAGGGTATCTGGGTCTGATCCCTTCATTTTACAGATGAAGATTGGGAGGTAGAGTGATTTTTCCAAGGTTATACATGATCAAAGTAGGCTATGAACCCAGGTCATGTGCCTTCAGAGAAAGTCTTCTTTCCATTCTGTTAGCAAACAAGTATTAATTAAGTGCTGATGTGTCAGGCACTGTGCTAAGCACTGGGGCTACAGAGAAAGGCAAAAACATGGTCCCTGCACTCAAGGAGCTCACATTCTAAAAGAAAAAGACAACATGCAAATACACGTTCTTACAAATGGAAGTAAAACCATAGAGAAGGCAGTATCAGTGGGAGGACATACATAGAATGTGAGGGAGAATCGGGAATGGCTTACTCGCAGAAGGTAAGATTTGAGACAAGTCTTCTTGTTGTTCCTATGTCTTAAAGAAAGCCAGAAAGGCAGGAGGTAGAGGGAGGAGGAGAATTCCAAGCATGGGGGCCAGCCAAGGAAATTGTAAGGAACTGGGAAATTGAGTTTCTTGTTGGAAGAAAACCAAAAATGCCTGGGTCACTGGATCATGAATTAAATGGAAGAGAGTAAAGTATAAGAAGACTGGAAAAGTAGGAAAGGGCCAGGTTGTAAAGGGTTTTCAATGCCAAGGGATTTTATATTTGATTATGGAGGTAATAGAGTTTTCACTCTACCATGCTGTCTCATCAAGGGCTTTGGAAGCTCTGAGAAAGGCGGCCAAGCATAGTGGACGTAAAGATCAGCTTTGAAGTCATAAGACCATACTCTTAAACCATTGGCAAGTCAGTTAATTTCCCAGTGTCCCAGGTAACTCTCTAAAACTGTATATCACAGACCAGTTGCCAATCTGCCAACTGTGAAGAGAGTTTGGGTTTGGCTACTTTTCCCATCCAGTAAGATACAAATGTAAGCGACTATTATTATAATAATAATAAATAATGCTCTTTAAATCACTATAAGTTGTTGTTTGTAATAAATGCAAAATAGTTACTTAAAAGAATGTTTTAACTGCAGAACTGTTAAACTATTCATGAAAATTAAAACATAAAGCACTGCTCCTTTTAAATAGATCAGTTACATGTATTTTCCATTTTAAAAAAATTCATCTCCCAATTGAAATAATTTATCATATTCTTGTAATAGAAATTCATGATTGCATGACTGCATTTTTTAGTATTTGTTTTAGCTTATTAGAATATCCTTGGGAAGTCAACAAGATATATTAAAATAAATGGTAAGGTCTATAGCAGGGTAGCATAATTCACAGCATAGAGAACTGACAAGCAATAATGCTACAGCTGGCAGGAAGCCTAATGTATGTAATGACCTGCATTTCACAGTTGTTAATAGTTATCAGAATCACAACATCAAAATATTCTGGGAAGCAAATGACAACACAATCTCTTACATTTTAAAATTCCATATTATACACTCTTCCTAATAAGCCTCTGTTCTATTGGACTGCCTTCTTCAGAGTAAGAGATAGTAGGACAGCTTCTAATTAAAACTGAAACACTACCCTACTTGCTTTGGGGGTTTGACTCAAGTGAGCATTGGAAGGCAGTTTTTATACCAAAATCGATTTCTGAAACAACTAAAATGTACGTTAGGAAAAGAAGCATTAGGGGAACTACTAAGGGAAGATAAATGCAGACAATGCAAATGAAAGAGATTGTTTTTAAGAAATAGCAAAAAATAATTATTTCACAGATCAGAACCATAGTCTTGAATCTTTTATGACAAACATACCTGAACTTTCTATTTGTCTTAAGATGTTTGGATCTTCCATGAAGCAGGGAATTAGGTAATTCCTACCTCCCCATTTGAAAGCATTATGCAACATCTGACTAACTCAACATCTGACTTTGTTAAAAATAACATGAGTGGAAAATGCTTCACAATTCCAGTTTTGGCTTCATTCTTCCTGCAAAGTGCTTTTGTATTTCTCCTTTCTGTCAATCTCAGCATCAAGAACAAGCCAAGTTTGGTGACCATTAGAGGCTTTTCAATGACTTCCCTTTGAACCTAAAAGCAGCTGATTTGCTTGAGCTTTCCTATGATTTTTCAGGGATGTTAGCTGTAGTTTTCTGCTTCAGGAGAAATTTCATCCTTCCATCCTGCATGGAAGTCATGTTTCAGTGAAAGAAAGATCAAGCAACATACCTTGGCAACAAGGGAGCTATCTATCTCCTTGTACTTGCCTCTCTGCATAAATTGGGCAGTGCTAAGAATAACCACCCAGTCCCAGGATAAAACAATCTCAACATGGGTAAGAACCTTGGATTCATCTCATCCAACTCCAACCTGAAAAAGAAAGACTTCTAAAACATACTGTATTGAATAAAAATAATTTTGAGAGACAGTTTTGGGGGAAATTATGATCAATTTTATCAATCATGGCCAGCAAATGGTTAACAAAAAGGGTTCGTTATCCTCTTGCTAGTCAAAGAGGAAGTATGACTACTTTCTTGAGGTTTATATGCCCATGGACCAGAGGTTTTCCACCTGAGGCCAATCAACTCTGGTTAACAATTAATGAAAGGTGGATTCTACAAAGTGGGCTCACTCTAAAGAGGGGCTGGGAGTAACATCATGTCACTCTTGGAGAGAAAGACTATCCCTATACCCAGACCACTCCTAACCTTGGGTAAACTAGAAAAAGGATCTACCTCCACCCAAGACTGACTGAGTGGAATTTACCTTAGACTGGAGATTCCCAGTAAGGTTGAGTGGGGTCTGATGGAGGAGAAAGTTAGTTCAACCTTCAGAGACTTGAATTTTTGAAATGAGGACTTCAGAAAAAGAGGGAACTCTGGATCTCCCCAGATCATATTTCTCAATACATACCTAAGAAGCAGTTAAACAGCTTCTACACAAAACAGACTACTTCCTAGGGTAGACCAATTCCCTTCCTACTGGCCTAAAGCTCCGTTTCTGTAACATTCACTACTGACTCCTAGCTCTCTCCTGGGACCAAACCCCTTGTATCCTAGAAGCTCACTCCAGCCCCAGAATGGAACCTTCAGAATTCCTCTTAGGGTCGCTGCCACTGATTAGAAGGCTCCTCCCAGAACCTCCATTTTAGGAGGGCATGAAGGCCAACCATGTCTTTCTCATCAGGCTGCAATCCTGACTTTGTCATTCCCTTCCCTCCCACATCTTCATCTTTCCCCCTTTTCCTAGCTCCCTTTGTATGCTTTCTCTTCTCTCCCTTAGAATGTCTCTTTTTGCTTATGTTGGTATTTACATTATATTGGTATTCTCAGCCCTTAGTACATTGTCTGGCACATAATGAGAACTTAGGAAATACTCTAACTATATCTTTCTTCAATACAAAGGCTCTTCAAATGGTCAAGATAGCAATTGCACCCCACTAAGGATTCACTTTTCTAGGCTAAACATCCTTATCTCCATGTATCACTTAACATCATTTGTTGGTCCGTGGCCACCCTGATCACCATTTTCTAGATGCCCCCTAGCTTATCACTGCCCTTTCTAAAAAGTGGTACTTAGGGAGCAAGTCACTACCATTTCAGTTATACAAAAAAAGGTTTGAAAATTAAGTGGCTACATGTACTAGAACTTCCAAAATATGTCAATACTCAAAACACAACAGTCAGAAACTAATACTGCCTTCTGTGTAGGAAATTAAGATTATTACAGAATAAAAAAGGTGAGTACTAGTGATGATGATGAAGAAGAAAGGAAAATGAGAAGATAACATTGTGAAGTCTATGAATTATTTTCTCTATTCTGGTATTAACTAAAACATAAAACAAAGCAAAGCAGAAAAAAAAAAAAGAAAAAACCCCAACCCACTGAGGAAGCGTAAATGTCTTCCCCTTCCCCTTCTAAAATTTGATATAAATACCTTCAGGGTAGTGTCAGGACCACAGCCACTTTTCCCTGAACTCTTTCACTTGCTAACCCTCCAAAGAAAAGGAATCATATGACAAATCTAGAATAATTACGCAAAGCACCTAATCCTTAGATTTCTCATTTAGCACCTCTCCCCTACCAGCTTTCATAAAACCAGGGCAAATTCAAAGGTTTTTGCCTGGGGCCTCTGGAGGAATCCTTTCCCCATAATAGCAGACACTGACTATCAACCATATAGAAAGAAAAAGGCAGGGTGAATGAAGAAAATGTGTTAGCTTTTGTATGAGGCCTTGCTGTAGATTAGAGACCCTCCCCTCTCTTCCAATGCTGCAAAGATTCTTTCTGAACACCCTCTTCATCCTCAGTGGACAGAGGGAAAGATGTGTACTCAATCCCACCACAATAAGGAAAAGAGAGAGGGTTGGGAACCACCATTCAAGTTTCTGCCAGGACTGAAAAGCTAATTGAAATCAGGCCTATTCCCTCCCCAGGATATTCAGGATATTCCCCACGATAACCAGGATATTCAGGATAAGATCTTGGCCCAGCAAAACTTATATCCCTGTAAGTGAGGAGGCCAAGACAGCCTTGTAACTCACTCTGGATGTTATACCCACCAGCAAAAGGAGAAGAGGCAAACAGTGAGTGATAGGGGAATTAAAGACCAAGGATTTTAAAAGCAAAGCCCTTAATAAAAGCTCAGAACAGAAGCAGATAAATCAAAGTGGGTCCTAAAAGCAGAAGAATAAGTATTAAACCCTTGGGCACTATTCAGTTATTTTTCACTCATGTCCAACTTTTTGTGAACCCATTTGGGGTTTCTTTGGTGGAGACACTAGACTGGTTTGTCATTTCCCTCTCCAGTTCCTTTATTTTTTTTTTGAAAGATGAGGAAACAGAGGCAAACAGGGTTAAGTGACTTGCCCAGGGTCATACAGCTAGGAAGTGGCTGAGGCCAGATATGAACTCAGGAAGATGAGTCTTCCTGACTCCCAAACCTGGTACTCTATCCCCTATAGCACCACCTAGCGGCCCTAGTAAAACTTCAAGAAGAATACAAAGTTCTCTTAACAAATATTATGACACAAAAGAAAGGGGACTAACGCCTGACTAAATACAGAATCCTGTGGATTCCAAGAGTAAGTGGACTGCATTATTTGGGGGAGACAATAGTTTCCACCACACAGTGTTGCTTCTATTCACAATAATTCCCTTATAAATTGTTATTTCTAAAAAGGAGGCACAGTGGGAAACAAGGGATGAAGGAACAAGAACTAAAAAATCAATCACATGGAAATTATTTAGAAAAGAGAGTTCAGACTTAGCCTTTAAAAAGCTTCAACCCTGTGAGGAACACAGAAATTGTATAAAGAAGAATTAATGACATAAAGCAGAGAATACAATTTCAGAAGACTGAAAGGGAAGTGACTTATGGAAGAGAATAAAGCAAAGAACAATTTCTTAGAAAAAATAAAATAAAATGAAAGCTAATACACATATACAGAGTTGGAGTAGAAGAAATGAAGGAAGATTTTGAACTGTATAACAAAAGGGAAAGAGAAGAGACAAAAATGGGGTAAAAGAATAGATAAGTAAATAGATAAAATAAAGAAAAGGAAACCAAGAATTTCAGAACTCCAAAACTAGGGAAAGGATAGGCAAATAGGTGCATATCTGTTTTGGGGGGTGAAAAAATGGGGAAGAAAGTCTCTGGAACAGTGTTGCATCAAAGTAGTATAAAAAAACCAATTGTCAGGAAAAAGTATTGACAAAACAGATTTTAAAAAATCTTTTAAAATACTAAAGAAATAAATGAAGGAGAGCATAAGCGTGTTATAATAACTTTAAAAATGAGAATGGGTCAAACAATCCAATAAAGTAAAAAAGAATGGCAGACTGGATAAGTTAATCAGCTCACACAATCTGTTATTTATGAGAAACACACCAAAAAAAGAAAGACATACTATAGAAAAAAATGAGAAGTTGGAACAAAGTATACTATAGGGGAATTTTTAAAAGCAAGAATTATAATCATGCTATCAGAAAAAGTAAAAATAAAGGTTGACAATATTAATGGAGATACATGTGTAAATTCTACTGTGTTTACAATAACTATAATGAACAAACATTAATATTAAACATATATAGGCTGAATAGCATAGCATCTAAATTCATAAAGGAGAAGTTAATTGAACTGCCAATGAAATATGAAGAGTAACACAAAAATGTAACAAGAGTAACACAAGAATGTTCTTCTCTCAGGGTTAGACAAATCTAAAAGATAAAGTGAAAATATAGAACTGAACTATTGGAGAATTCATAATTTAGAGAATTTTAGTACCAGTCAAATGCAAATTATAATGCACACATTTCTTAGCACCACAGGATACCTTCTGAAAAACAGACATTTTACTAGGGCACAAAGAAAATTGAAATAAATGTGAAAAAGAATACTAAGCCTAGCCTTTACAGCCAATAACAAAAGTCAACATAGAGTACACAAGGCAAAAGACAGGTGTAAATGAAGATATAAAAAAATCCTGGACAATGAGTTACCAAGTCACGTAAATTATTAGTAACTATATGAAAGATTATGAAATGAGACAATATAATAAGAATTCTAGGACGTAGCTAAAAACAGTGCCTAGAAAAAATTATAGTAAAAACCATACATTAATAAAATAGAAAAAGATTAATAAACTTAATATGCATTTTAATAGAGGAAAATTAGAAGATATATAAACAAATGGGAAACCAAAAAGATTAAGTGACCAATAGAAAAATATAAAAACAAAAGCTATTCCCCAAAAGATAAGTGAACAAAAGATAGGAATAAAAAGTTCTCAAAAGAATTGCTAATCACTAATAACCATATGAAAAAATGTTCCAAATCACTAATAATAAAAGAAATGCAAATCAAAACAACTTTAAAATTTCATAACAAATTAGCAAAGTTTACAAAAGCTGGGAATAAGTCAATAATTGAGGAGTTGTAGAAGGACAGGTGTACTAATGCACTGCTGGTGTGAACTACTCCAGCCTTCCTGGAAAGCAATTTGGAATTGCCCTGAGAAAGTCACTCAAATATCCATATTTTTTGAACCCAGAAAATCCAAAGCTAGTCAAATAACCCAAGGAAACCAATAACAAAAGCAAAGACCCTACCTACATTAAAATATTTATAGTAGTACTTTTTTGTGGTAGTAAAGCACTCAAAACAAAGTTGGCTCCTGACTAAATGAATTGTGGGATATTTATGTAATTGAATATTTCTGTGCCATAAGAAACGATGAATACTGAAAGTCATGGGAAGACTCATATGGTTGCTAAAGAAATAAGCAGAACCAGGAAAACAAACAGGGACAACAATGACAAATTCAAATAGCAAAAATATTTTTAACAATTGAAGCTGAACACTGTGGAAACATAATGAATGACTACAGTCAGCCCCAAAGTGTATATATATATATATATATATATATATATATATATATATATATATACGTGTGTGTGTGTGTGTGTGTGTGTGTGTGTGTACTTCCTCTTGGTTCTTTGAAGAGGGGGTGGATGATACATGTGGGACAATGCATATGACATCAGGTTTTTTCAATGTGGGTTAGTTTTGTTGAATTTTTTTTCCTTTTTGTTATATCTCTCTAGGAAGGGAAGGGATATGAGATACCTTGAGAAATGTAGGTGATGTAAATACAGAAAAGATAGCAACAAAATAGTTTTCAAAATTAATTACCTTTAGGAATTGTACATTTCTTTTAGAGCCTCTAATGTATCTAGTAGTCTTTTTGAAAAGATTAGAGGCAGTGCATGGGGAGGATAACTGGATTTAGAATCAGATAACTTGAGTTCAAATCCTGTCCCTGACACTTAAATGCATCTGACTCGCGCAATTCACTCTCTGGTCCTGAGTTTCCTCATCTGTAAAATGTGGAGTTGGATTAGATGACCTTTGAAGTCCTTTCCAGATCTAAAACCTAGGATTCTAATGTTTCTTGACACAATTTGACTCCTCTTCTGCTATAAAGAGAAAAATTGGTGCCCAGAAAAATAGCTGAAAATTGTTCATATGCCATTATAGAGAAAATTCTTGCATGAGTTAGGGACTGGGCTATGGTGACCTGGACTCATGTAGGAATGTTATCAAGACCTCATTGGTACCTATTCCAATCCCCTCTTATTTACAAATGGGGAAACTGTGGTCACTTATCTGTTGGGGAATAGCTTTTGTACTTATATATTTCTTCTGGTTGCTTCATCTTTTTTATTTTCTTTTTGTCTTTTTCTTCTAATTTTCCTCTATTTAAAATATGAATATTCAGTTAATTAATCTTCTATTTTATTAATGTATGTTTTTTATGTTTTGTTTGTTTGCTTTTTGGAAGTGGGGGAAGGTAGGGCAACTGGGGTTAAGCGACTTGCCCAAGGTCACATGGACACATTATTTTGTTAAGTGTCTGAGCCTGGATTTGAACTCCTGACTACAGGGCCTGTGCTCTATTCACTGTGCCACCCAGCCACCCCTGTATGCTTTTTTACTACAATTTTTTTCTGAGCACTGTCTTAGCTACTTACTAGAAATAAGTGATTTACTTACTTAAAGTCTCAAGACAGGTTAGTGTCAGAGTTACAACTCCAATCCTAGTCTCCCATCTCTCAATTCAGGGTTTTACTACTATAATAAGCTCTCCCAACTCTAGAATTCTCATCTCCAATACTCTCTGTGAGGCATTCATGCCCTAAGCAATCTGCTCTCTGACTTCTTTCATATTAGCTGTGATTTATTTTCTACAAGGTACCATACATTATGGAGGTGGGAAGGTTAGCCTAGTTCTGAATATTCTATTTTTGAGATGCAAACAGATATTGTAATAACTTGGAAACTTGGAAAGCCAAGCAAGCCAAAAGGTGTGGGCAACCTTCAGCTGGAACACTAAATCATGATTAAAACATCATGATGACTCAGGGTTTAAAAAATAAACAAAATGATTTCAAGTTTCTCTTTGAAATGGGTCTTCTTAATTTTTTTTCTTTCTAAGTTCCATTTTATTTCATTAGGCAAAAAATACCCTCCCCCATAATATTTAGTGATGAATCATGATTGGCCATCACACTTAACATTGAATTCATGAAGGAATTTACAGTAGATTCTGAGGTGATGAATGACATTTTCCTATCTATGTGTATAGTGATAACTGCAGCCTGGTCTCTGCATTACATTCTCTCCATGATGAAAACCATTTTCAGGAATTTAGGCTGTTAATCATTTCTTTTATGTGGCTAGCTCTAAAAAGAGATATAATCTTAAAATCCATAGTGGAACAGGGGTTGTGCCAGCAGTGGTTTTTATTGTTAGCAATAGTATTACTCCACCATCATAGTATGTCTGGTTTTTTGCAGCCCATCATGGAACACCAGGTTTTATTGTTTTCTCTACAGTCATCTTAATTAAGAACAAATCCTTTCAGAAATAGCCTTCCATTTACAGCAACATATAAGATGGGATCAAAATGTGACTTTATTGAAAGATTACCCTAGCAACGACACACGTACCGATTTCTCCCCCACTTCGGAAAACCTCTTATTTATCTTGTTTTCTTGCTACCTACAAAAACAGTTTGCTTCAAAGGAGCTAAAATATAGGAGAGGCTGTAGGGTCTGGCAGAAAGATCCCTAGACTAAAAATAATAGGAACTAGGTATTAAGCCTGGTTCTGCCATGGGACCCTAAGCAAAAGACTCATGTTTCAAAGGTTCACTTTCCTCATCTGTAAATTGAAAAGTGAGAAGATTTAAGGTCTCTTTCAGCTGCAATGACCCCAATGGCAAGATAATCTCTAACATCCCATGCAGCTCTAGAATTCTGTTATTTCATGCACTGCTTTCCTAATATTTGGAATCAAAGAATATTTGGAAACTGGAGGGAGTTCTAGAAATCATTGTGTATTTATCAAATGAGCAAGCTGTGGCATTTGAGGGGTTAAGTGACTTGCCCACAGGTCACATAAAGAATCAGTGGCACAGCTGGCATGAGAATCTGGGTGCCCATGCTGTCAATTTAGTACTTTTTCCACTACATTATGTTGGCTAAAAATGATCATAACCAGAAAATCAAACCAGAAAAAATAACCAGGAAAAACCATATATATATATCTTGAAAGATGCAAGAATAAAATCTGAATGAATCCATGAAGGTGGCACAAGACCAAAATGGCAAGAAACAAACGATGCCTAGTGTGTTTAAATTATATATTTTAAATCTCTATAAGCATGAACTTAAATGAAAAAGTAAAGGTTTTTCTGACCAGACTTAAACATTCTATGTAACAACCATCCAGCTTTTAAATTTCATTGCATTTATGGAAAAATTCCTGGGAACAAATGCATATTTTTTCAGTGTACCCATAATTTTCAAATATGTAAAAATTATTTTTAAGGCAAAAAATCAGTCAAACATTTATTAAGTACCTACTATGTGTCAGGCATTGTTACACAGTGGGGATGCAAATTTTTAAAATGAAAAATCCCAAATGATGAGGTGCTTACATCCCAACAGGGAAGAAACAGAAAGTACATTTAAAAACAAACAGTATAAAGATTATTAATACACATAAATTCAAATTACAAGGCAGTTGGATGGAGTATACTAGCAGATAAGGTGATCAAGAAAGACTTCATGAAGGTGGTGTTTGAGCTGTGTTTTAATGGAAGACATGGAATCTGTCAGGCAGAGAAAAAGAGGTGAGTGCGTTCTAGGCATGGGTAACCACTGCAAAGGCACAAAATTAAGAAATGTGTGAGAAACAGAGAGAAGGTCCATTTGTCTGGATTATGTTGTGCTAGAGAGGAAGTGACAAATCTCCAAGAGAATGGAAAAATAGGTTGGGGCAATACTCTGCTTAAACAAGAAAAGGAGTTCTATTTTATCTTACAGGCAATGGGGAACCACTGGAGTTAGAGTAGGGAAGTGACGTGATCACACCTGTGCCCAAGAAAAAAATCACTGTGGCAACAGTTTGTGTAGCATGAACTAGAGTAAAGGATAACTGAGACAGAGAGAGCAATGACAAGGTGGTTGTAATGACCGATGTTACAAGTGATGAGGATCTGAACTCAAGTTGTTCATCCTTTATTCTTGAAGAGGACTGTGACATCAGGGAGGTGATGCCATGATATGCAAGTGAACTGGATTTAAGTGAGGAAGGGATGTGAAAAGTCATCAGCCTCATTTTCTCCTCCAGAGTCACCTGGGTCCAGTGACAAGATATAGATCAAGATGACTGGAGATGGTCCTACTGAACTCAAGTGGTAGCTGTGTCAATGGAGAGAAAGGGTAAGATGTGACTGATGTTATGGAGGCAGAAATATCAAGATTTCTAATTAGATATGTGGAGTTAGGAATTCAGTATAACATGGATGCAATGAACCTAGGAGACGAAAAGGAAGGTGATGCCTTCAACAGAAGTAGGGATATTTGAAAGAAGGTATGAATTGGGGAGAAAGAGAGCATGCATTCAGCTTTGGACATGGCAAATTTAAGCTGTCTCTAGGATAGCCAGTTAGAAATGTCTAATAAGCAACTGGTTATGTGGGACTGGAGAGCCTGGGGCTATTTATACAAATAAAAAAGTTATTTTCCTAATGGTGATACCTAAAGCCAAGGCTACCAAGATAGAATGTCAAGAGAAGAGGGACTTGGGCGGAGCCATTGGGAACACCTATAGTTGGAGATGCTAGTTTATGACATGGATAGCAAGAGAGGAAAGGAGACTAAGGAGAGGTCTGGCAGGCAGGCAAAAGGTGAATCAGGAGAGAGGAATATCACAAAAACCCAGAGAAGAAACAATATCCAGGAGAAGAGAATGCTTGTTGTTTAGTCATTTTCAGTTGTGCCTGACTCTTGGTGACCCCATTTGGGATCAGAGACACTATATACTAATAACTAGAATGGTTTGCCACTTCCTTCTCCTGTTCATTTCACAGATGAGGAAACTGAGGCAAATAAAGGGTCACAGACTTGAACTCAGGAAGATGAATCTTCCTGACTCTAGACCCAGCACTCCATCCACTGCACAAATGTACCAGATAAATCACAAAAAAGAAGAGAACTGAGAAAAGACTACTAGAGTGGATATTGATGAGAATCACTGGTAACTTTGGACAGAATGGTCTCAGTTGAGCAATAAAACCACCTTATTATATTTCAACTGCATCTTTTTATTGCACGTTTTAGCAAGATAGCCTAGTGTTGGGTGCTAGGTTTCAGCTGCACCTATTATAGCCTCTAACCCAGCAGTTCTCAACCTGTAGGTCACGACCGCTTTGGTGTCGAATGACCCTTTCACAGGTGTCACAGGGGTCACCTAAGACCATCGGAAAACACATATTTCCTATTGTCTTAGGAACCGAGGCACCACTCCTCTATCTGTCTCCAGGCGGGTCCACCCACATGCAGATGTGCCCACAGATGAACCCACATATGAGTATTAAAGGATCACGGCATTAGGAAGGTTGAGAACTACTGCTCTCACTTGATTTTACCACCCAATTCTTATTTAGCCATCTTCCAAAATTGCACAGTGCTCCTGTCTTCTGGATGATAATGTAGTCAAGAAAGAAGTGGGAGGTCATAAATATACAGAATATAAAGTTTTACATTTCAGGGATAACTGGGACAGATACCTAAGCAAGCAAAATTCAGATGTAATAAATTACTCTACTGCCTAAAAGGGCTGGCTACATAAATCACAATTTTGCCAGAAGTGCAGAGAAACAGAAATCAACTACCTAAATGCACAGTGAACAGTCACCCCTTCTGCCTCATATGAACCAACACTCCGTATCCTGTACTTTAGAGTTGAGTAACACTTAGAGGTAATGACACAGGCTTATTCTTTTGAATAATACATAGCCAAGTATGTAGGTAGAAAGAGATTTTTTCCCCCCAGAGAGAGTCTGGATTTGTCTACAAGAAAATATTTAAAAGTTTATCCTTTGATCAATGTTTATTTAAGCTCCAAGTATGTATCAGACACTGTACTAAATGCAGGGAATACAAAAGTGGCAAATAGATAGTCTCTACTCTCAAGAAGCTTACAATTTAAGACAGGAACAACATACAGACAAGCATAGACAAAGCGAGATAAATACAGGATAAATAGGAAATAATCATCAATGTAATTATGAAAAGAGGGTAGGTTGGGCAAAAAGTAGAGAAATGTTCACAGCCAAAGATTAATGCTCTCTTTTGAATCTTTTTTCTAATAGATAAGTATTGGATTCAAACTTCTGCAAAGTTTCGCTTTTTATAACTATCAAAGGACAGTGATAAAATTTTGATAATTAAGTAATTAATAACCAAATCCCACCTTCTGCAAGAGGCCATTCCTAGTCCTTTACCTTCATACTCCCAAACTAGTGCCTCCCCCTCTGAGATGTCCTATTTACTGTTTATACTTTCTTACATACCTAGTTGTTTTAAAATAAGGTTTTATTAACAGTTTGTTTCATCATAGGGGTCCCAAGTATTCCTTTCCCCAAGAGCCATCCCATATGGCAAATAGTATTTTTTTAGTGAGGGGAAAAAAAATCAACTGATCAAATTTTTCAGTGTACTGAAAACCTGAGCAATGTGAAATACCTGTGGACTCTCCACCTCCATGAAAGGCTGGCTTAGGGGTATCCTCTCATATGTCTTCATTATAGTCCTGCTTGAGCTTTATAATTTTGTTACATTACTGTCTGATTCATGATTGTTTCAATTTATGTCATATTAGTTACTGTATATATTGTTTTCTTGCCTCTGCTTACTTGATTCTGGATCAGTTCATATAAGTCTTCCTATACTTCTCTGGATTCATCACACACATCATTTCTTAGAATACAGTAATATTCCATTATATCCATGTACCATATATCTAGTTATTTACATGTTTTCTCTTCCATCAGAATGTGAGATTCTTCAGGCAGGCAAAGACCATTCTTTGTACCCCAGCACTTAGTTATTGTATAATAAATGTTTTCTGACTGATTGATAATGGACCATTTGGGAGATCATTATCCAGATTCCTTTTCTTTTCCTCCCCTTTGTAGAAATTGTCTTGGGTCTTTTCCCCTGGCCATTCCCCAGAGTTGGGTTAGAAAAACAGAAATAAGAACAGCTACATATATATAGTATTTTATTGTTTCACAAAGCATGTTCTTCACAGCTATATATCTTAACACAAATCACTTATAATTGGCTATGTTTATAAAATGTGTTGTCATTCAGCCATATCTGACTCTGTAACCCCATTTGGGGTCTTGGCAGAAATACTGGAGAGATTTGCCATTTTCTTCTCCAGCTCATTTTATAGATGAGGAAACCGAGGCAAACAAGGTTAAGTATCACATACCCAAGTAAGTATCTGAGCCTGCATTTGAATCCAGATCCTCCTGCCTCCAGGGCTAGTGATCTATCCATTGCCACCAAGTTACCCACAAAACATATACACATCCCTAAATAACAATGGCTAACATTAAAATGACTTATAAAGTTAGCAAAGTGATTCACATATATTACCTCATTTGATCCTTACAACAATCCTCTGAAGTAGGTGCTATTACTATCTCCATTTTACAGATGAAGACATTAGGGTTGAGGTAGGTTGAGCCTCTTGCCTAGGACTGGACAGCTCATCGATTTCTAAAGAAAATTCAGACTTGCACCATCCTGACCCCAAGTGCATCACTCTAGTCACTACACCATCTAGATGTCCAATACAGACTACGGAACACTTTAAGAAACTGGTAAAAATATCAGCTCTAAATATAAGCTTAAACGTGGGGCCATACTTCTGGGTTCTTCCATTAAATTTCCATTTATGTCTTCAATCTGTAGGAATCACCATATGAAGAGAATTAGCAAAGTCTTATGTTCCTGTAATTGCCAAGAAATGCCAATGAGTAATGTTTGCAAAGCTAACATATTACTTAATTAACAGTAAGCTGAAGTTAAGTGCCTACTGCTGTTAGTCCTTTGTTTTCTTTTCCCTTTTTGGGGGGAGGAAGGCAATCAGGGTTAAGTGACTTGCCCAAGGTCACAGAGCTAGTGTCTGTGAACCTGGATTTGAACTCAGGTCCTCCTGACTCCAGGACCAGTGCTCTATGCACTGTGCCACCTAGCTGCTTCTGTCCTCCATTTTCAGAGACCAAAGACATCACAGGGTGATTTCTTTACTTAAAGTGGATTTAAGTGAGCTGCACAAAGTCATTAGCTTTACTCTCTCTTCCTGAGTCATCAAAGTCCAGATGCAGGACAAAAGTCAAGATGACTGGTCATGGCCCAGGATGTAGTAGATGACTTTGCTGTCTTCAATGTCTAACCAAACTCTAAGTGTTCCATACATAGCATCTGCTTAAGTCGCTTTCATGACCACTGGAATAAATTGTTCTCATCTATCCATTCCACTGGGGGAAGTCTTCATATGCTTGGGGTAGACATCCCTCCAACTCACCAGACAGGTTTGAGGTCTGTTGTTTACCCTGTACTAAGGGCTCAAGATACAAATGTGAAAAAAAAGTTTCTGCCCTCAAGGAGCTTACAGTCTAAAGGGGTAAGACAGCACATGAAAGGAGACTGAAACAAAAAGTGGGGGGAGGCTGAAGAAGAGAAGGGGAGAAAGTACCTGACGAAGGGTCATGATGGAGAAGTTGGAGAAATCTCAAAGTAAGACAGCCAGGGGAGAAATGGAAAGATGTCTGAGCTGAGTTTTCTCCTTGAATGAAGATGAACTTCATGTTAAAGAAATAGAGAATAAAAGATATACCAAGAAGTAAAAGAGTAGTCACAAAAACCTTGCACCAAGAACAATGGGTGTATTTCTGGGGCCAGTACGACAAATCTTAAACATAGTTTCCTTTGTTTTTCCAACCCAAATGACACCAAAGCATGCCTCTTGTCTAAGGAGATGACAGGTAATGAATAAGGTATATGTCCTTCAATCTGTTCAACAGCTAGATTTGTTTTCCTTAATTTTGTTAAAGGGGAAAGTTCTTTTTTGTGGGGTGGAAAGTGAATGGGAGAGGAAGGGGTTATTGGGGAATATCAACAAGGCTTGAAAAAAACTTAAAAAAATATTTTATATTTCCCCCATTTTGAAAAAATATTTTAACTTTTTTTTAAACATCTTTAATAAGATGGCATCCACTGTACAACACATTTTGTTCTTTGGTCTACTGCATATACTGGAAATATAAGACAACAAAAGCAAGTCAGACATACATCTGTTCTAAGTGTGTGACAACTCTTTGGATAAAAAAAGAGAGTGGGTGTTGCTTCATAAAGTTCAGAAATCTTCCACAGGAGCTAGAATCTAGATGTCTGTGGTAGCAAAAACAAAGAACAAAACAAAACAAACAAAAAGACCCAATGATCATCACCCTTTGGTCTCCCTAGCAAGGAGCTAGTTAAAACACTAGTCAGTCTGGTCCTCAGGTGACAGAAATTGAGTCTATCACAAAGCCCCAGTCTGAGGCCTCTCCAGCTCAGGAGGACTTTTCAGAACTTGTGTTCTTAAGGCATGGTTTTTGAGAACCCATGGTCATATCTATGCCCTGAGGAAGCATCAGAGTAGGAAAATAAAGAACAGACCTATCTTTTATTGTTAGAAAACTCTACTTTTTTGGATGTGTAGTATTCCACTGGGTCATAAGTCAAGTCACAAATGTTAGTTACAGTGAAGGCTCCAATTCTCCAGTGGACAGTAATACACGAGGAGCAGAATTTCCAAACCTTGCCTAGGGGACAGAATTAAATTCCTGCCCCAGACTCCACTGCTTGAATACTGAAAAGAGTCCCAAGGATTAGCAATCAGAGGAAGACAGACTTTTTAACTGCATGCATTTTCTCCTAGACACAATGATCATGCATTAGGGAGTCTTCACAACACAACCAAATGGCATCTTCTTATCCCCCAACTTGTATTTATGTTTATCACACTAGGAGAGAAAATAATTAAGTTACAAGATTTCCCTTCCCAGAACGAATGCATTTTAAACTTAGATTAACAAAGAATAATTCGCTTGTATTCATTTTCTTATCTACGGTGACCAAACATCAATAGATAAAGAATATCAGAATTAAGGACAAGAAAACTGGGCACTCCTCATTATATACACTGTGGGTACCATATAATATAGTTTAGTGGAAATGACCCACAGAACATGAAACTACTTGAGGCAAGAAATAATGGATTATCAACGTCTTTTAGTTCTTCTTGATCCAAATGAACGAGATGTAAATAGAAAATTATCTCAACAGGAGGAAATTAAACTGAGGCACATGGAAAGGTGGGGGGGATGTAATGGCAAGATAATAATGTAAGCTCAAAAAAATTCTTATTTACTGGAAAAAGCAATGAACTAGGAATCTGAAGCCATGCCTGGCTCTTCCACTAACCAGCCCCATTAGGTTGTGAGCTGCTTGAGGGCAGAGACCATAGTTTGTCTTTCTCTGCATGTAAGATGGTGTCAGGTACACAGTAAGTGTTTAATAAATGCTTGTTGTTGATTGACTAGCTGTGTGAAGTATTTACAAAGTTATAGTCTGATGGGTGACTTGGCTCTGCAGATACAACTGCCAAAGTGATTTTTCCTTAAGTACAGATGAGGCCACATCATTCCCTTATTCAATAAACTCCTGTGGATCTTTATGGCCTCAATAATCAGACATGTCATAACAACAATAAGCATTAATTAAGCACTTGCTAGAGAGAGACAGAGACAAAGAGAGAGAGGGACAAAGAGAGGGGGAGAGAGTGGGGAGAAAGGAAGAGAAAGAGGGGGAAGAGAGGAGAAAGGGAGAGAGGAAGTGAGGGGAAGAGAGAGAGAGAGAGAGAGAGAGAGAGAGAGAGAGAGAGAGAGAGAGAGAACAGACAAGGAAGAAAGAACAAAAACACCCACACAGCTTAAACAGTGAAAATAAGGTCAAAGTGCCACTTTCAGAAGATTTATGACTATCTTTTGTGGTTTGGGAGGGATGGAGCAGAGGTGGGAACATTAGAAAGCTAGGGATCCCAGTAGAGAGTGCTAGACCTGGAGTCAAGAAGATCTGAGTTCAAATTCAACCTTACATATTTACTGGTTGGATGACACTAGGCAAATCACTTTAATTTCTTCAACTGTAAAGAGGGGATAATAATAATAATATTATTAATTTATTATATAGTAATTAGATATAATAATATATTATTAGATTTACTATTATTATGTATGATATATAATTATATATTTAATATAGTTCATATTATATCATTAATATATTATTAATATATAAAAATAATATAACTCAAAGAGTTGTAAGAATCAAAGGAAATCATTCTTTTGAAACACTGTGCAAAACTTTTGAATGCTATATCAATGCTAGATACATGTGGGGGATTGGGGGATGGGGTTTAGTCAGAGCTTTCACAATAGGGAGATAAAATAAGAAAGATCTGAATTAGGGAAGGGAGAACTGGGAAGGAAGTTTGCCAAAGCCTGGTGAATGATTGATTATGCAGCTAAGAGAAAGGGAAGACTCAGATTACCATCAAAACCCAGAACAATGCTAAAATGCTTGATCTTAGAATGAATATGGGATTTTAACCCTGAAAAGAAAACACTGCTTAGATCTTTACACAAGCTCTCCCTTAGAATGTAATGTTGAAGAAATAACACCAAGTTTCAAAGAGACAATTGTTACTTATTTTCAAGGGGGAAAAAAAAGGGAAAGGAAGCTGCCTAAGGCTGATTATGGCAGAGGAGAGAGTCCTGGGTTCTAGTACCTACTCTCTATCTACCTGGCTGACTTGGTACAAGGCGCTCAAACTCCCCAGACCTCAGCTTTTCCATCTAACTCAATTCCTTCATTTTCTGAATGTTCTTAAAGTTCCCAGTGCTCAAATTCTACAACTGGATGACTATGCTCATCACTGCTTTTCACCGGCACAGAAAAAGCCTAATCCTAGAGTGTCAGTATGACTTTCAGCTAAAATCATGCACTGACTGATAGATATAAACTACACAAGATAGATAAATGATGTGGGACAAGATGACAAGAACACTTATCCTTACAGAGGGGTTAAGTGCTACAAATAAACCTGGAAATCTAAAAACTTTTAAGGGAGTTTTTGCCTTCCTTTCCACATTCATCACTTAATTTTGCCTTGATATAGCTGGCTATATAAAGTGCTAAGTGCCCTATTTAATGCATTCCCTAAGATCTAGGTTCAAATCCTGCATCTGAAAGAATCACAGGACAATGACTTAGAGCTAGAAGGGTCCTTAGAGAAAACCTAAGAGAATTCTCTCATTCTACAGATGATGAAACGAAGGTCTAGAAAAGTCAAGTCACTTGCCTAAAGGTGTAAGTGATTCAAATTTAGGTCCTCTGACTCCAAACCAAGGACTCTACCACAAAGGTGTCAAACTCCTGGCTCAAAAGAGTCCCCAGTGTTGTGAGACCATATTAAAATGCAATTGGAAAGTGTTTAATAAAATAAATAAAAATGCAATACAACACAGAAGATGTTCATGTGTGGTTTTCTAAGTCAATATGCAGCACTTCCCTCCCATATCACACTGTCTCACAAAATGAAATTTAGGGTCATAGATTTAAAGGTGGAAGGGACTTTTGTTCTAGTGCCTTATTTTGTGATTGCATAACTTGTTCCAGTTCATACAGGTTGTAAGTGGCAGAGATAGGATTTGAATTCAAGTCTCTTGACTCTAAATTCAACTATTTCTACTAAATCATGTGTGGTTCTGGGCAAGTCATTTGCATTCTGAAGTGGCACAATGGGTAGAACATTGGATCTGGAGTCAGGAAATTGTTGTTGTTCAGTCATTTTTCAATTATGTCAGACTCTTTGTAACCCTATTTGGGATTTTTTTTGGGAAAGACGTTAGAAATGCTTTGCCATTTTCTTCTCCAGCTCATTTTGCAGATGAGGAAACTGAGGGAAACTGGATGAAGCAATTTGCCTGCATCACACAGCTAGTGTCTGAGGCTAAATTTGAACTCAGATCTTCTAACTTCAGTGCAAGTACTCCATCCACTGTGCCCCTAGTTGCCCTTGGAGTCAGGACTTTTTCCACTAGGTTACACTAGCTCTCAAAAGTATATTCATAGGGCAGTTGGGAGGTATAGGGGATAGAATGCCAGCCCTGGAGTAAGGAAGACCTAAATTCAAATTTAGCCTCACATACTTAGCAGCTATATGACAAGAGACAAGTCACTTAACCTCTCTCTGCTGCAGTTGCTGCAACTGTAGAACGGGGATCATAACAGCACCTGTTTCACAGGGCTGGTAGGATCAAATGAGAGAACTGTTTAGGAAACTTATCACAGTGCCCGGCATATAACAGACTCAATGAATGCTCATTGCCTTCCCTTAATCCTTTCCCCTTCACTGTTAAAATCCTACACTGCAAGTTTATCACGAAAACCAAATGAGACATGTAAAGACAATATATATAATGCAAAACTTTGAGTCCCATAAAGATGTCAGTCTAAATGTATTTATTCCACTTGAGGGTGGAAGCCACATCTCATCCTCATCTTTACCCTGTCATGGCTAGCACACAGTAATGGGAAAGAATGCCCAATTGTGAGGATGTAGTAAAGGGAGTTGGAGGTCCATTAGAGAATACCAGGAAACTCCAGAAAGAAAACGTTTCAAGTGTCCTTGAGACAATGAGCTAGGAATTGCTCAAAGCCTGCTGATGATTGTACCAGGGAAGTAAGCCCTCAAGAAGGCAAACAGATTACGAGCCACACACTCCATAGATGGAGCTAAGGCCCAAAGATGACAGCTGTAGGCTAGCCTCCCTCTACCTGAGGAACATTACCAAGAAAGGCAAAAAATTTCATCAACAATACAGAACTTGAAGGCTTTATCGTGATGAGAAATGTGATAATTCACGAGCCAGGAGAACATTGAGGGGAAAAAAACTTTAATGATTCCCAGAAGTAGAAATAATGCCTCACTCTTTTAGAATGCTAGGAAACAGACAGTTGGTATGCAACGATGAGTAACAGGATGGTCCATTTTGAACAAAAGTATCACACTAATAAGGAATTTTTAAAGCACAGTGCTGATAATATTTCCCTCTGCAGAAAGGAGCTGTAATCACACATACAGTATACAATGGGGAAAGTGCCAATAATGAAGACAGCATGGTACAGAGGAGAGGTCGCTGGATTTAGAATAAGACAACCTGGGTTTCTTCCCTGTCTCTGCCACTTACTAGCTGGATGTTTATGTCTGAGTCACTTCTCCAAGTCTCAGAATCTTCATCTGAGTAATGGATAAAACCATCATTGTACTGCTTTTGTGAGGATTTGTACTTTTGTGATAATATATGTGATTAGTGGCACTTGCTTTGTGATGATACAAGCACAATGTAAATATGAAGGGGGAAGAGGGTTAATGGGGGAGTCCCTGATGAATTGGATGAGTTCTCTCAATCACCTTGATGAGATTATAAGGTACGAAATGTTATTTGCAACACCTGAGGTGCACCTCCTCCTAGAGAGTGTGGTCATGCCAACTGGTACCTTGTTGAAAGGACAAAGAATTACAGGGACTAGGGCTGCTTCCAGGATGATTAGCAGGCTGGGACTCAGGAGGATGGACTCTTGTCTGAAGGCCCATCCATACCTCTCTGTAATCTATAAAACTGAGCTGTATGCTTTCTCCCCCACTTCTTTTTCTTTCTTGAAATAAAATAAGATACAACAGGAATGTCTGGGGACAAACCAACAGGCATCCCCTGGTGCTGGGGTAGGGAAATCTGTGCCCATACAGACCTCTTGGTCAAGGGAATAAAAATGGGTGCCTTAGATCAGAGTCATGTGGGAGCTGTATACATTTGCCAAGTGGCTTAGAGTAGAGATCCTGAAAACAGACTCTCCATCTCAAGAGGTGGTAACAACTGGAACACCAAGAGATCTCCTGCCCAAGAATATGGTACAAGCAAATGTCTCAACACTTGCCCCAAGGGGATATTAATAGCAAATGCCAGTCAATAAAATTTATTAAGCACCTGCAAGGTGCCTGGCACTGTGCTAAAGGGCAGAGATAAAAGGAAAGGTAAAATGACAATCCCTGCTCTCAAGGAGTCCACAGTCTAATAGGGGAGACAACATAAAAACAAATACATACATCTACAGACAGAATAAATTGGAGATAACCAACAAAGAAAAGGCACTAGAATTAAGGGAGGATCAGGAAAAACTTCCTGTTGAAGGTGAGATTTTAGTTGGGACTTTGTAAGTAAGGAGGATTTTGTTATCCTTTTTAGAGTTTAGTTTTTCAGGATCCATGGCCATGGCAATATCTAGTTCCTAGGTGTTCGATAAAACCTCCCAGAATAGTCCCAAGGATTCTAGATGGTGGTTCCTAGAATTTTAGTGATAGACAATCCTACTAAGACTGCACTGTGAGATAAGGAGTGGTATAATGTGATATTTACTATGCTTATGCAGAATGATGATATTGCTAAAGTTAACTTGTGAGCTAAATATTTGCAAGATGCCTTCTTTGTTTGTTGCCCTATAAAGCAAGTGGGCGCTGGTCATTGAGTGGGGAATCCATGGGGGAAACCATGGAGGAAACTATGGGGGAAACCATGGAGAATTCTAAGGGGAATCTATGTGTGTCTTGACTGGCCCCCATCAAGGCTTGAGAGGATTTAGGGAGCGCACAAGCTGTACCTGTCTCAGTTGAACCCACTGAGACATAGAGGTAGTTGCCTCCTCTCCTCACCAGCTCCTGTGAGAAGGGTAATTAGGGAATGCTGTAGGAGCTGGTACTCCTATTATCCACAACCCTTTGAGAAGACTTAGAATAGAATAAAGTTGATTATTAACCCCACCAATGGTGTCTGCCTGTCTGACCAGATGAAGAGTGAACCTGTTAGAGGCTGGAATCCAAGAACTCCTAGTGTCTCCTGTGTGTTATCTGTGAAACACTTGAAGAAAGCTAGGGAAGCCAGGAGGAGAGAGAGCATTCCAGTCATGGAAGACAAGCCAGTGAAAATGCCTGGAATCAGGAAAAGGAGTTTCTTATTCAAGGAACAGCAAGGAAGCCAATGTCATTGCACAGAAGAGTATACGAAGGGGTATAAGGTAGGAGGAGGAAATATAGGGAGGGGCAGGTTATAAAGGACTTTATAAATGCAAAACAGAGGATTTCAAAGTCCTTTGTAGATGAAGGGCAATTCTAAATGACCTAAGGCAGTGTAATTATAGAATGCAGCCTTTTCACCAAAGAAAGGAAATTTCCAGAGTGGTGTTAATCTTGGGGAACTTGGATAACATTAAGTGCAAAAATCAGACATTTAGGAAAAAAATATCATTCCATTGCTGAGAATATTCTACTTGGACAAGAAAGCCAGTGAGTTATTTGGATAATGAAGAATTGATTGGGGAGGCTGGTCATTCTGCAGCACCCCAAAATTTGCCTTCAAAAGCAATCCAACCATAGGGTGGTAAGACAAATCTGGGAAGAACTGTCCACGGTCCTTTGGGAAGATCCAGGATCTTCAAAAATGTCAAAGAGTAGCCTGAGGTGGAGCTAACGAGCAATTTTTATGTGTTTCTGTGTCTGTTTATGGGCCCCTCTGAGTTCTCTGTGTTATGTACTTTCTGGTTGGTGAAATAAAAACTATCCTACCCATGTGTACCTAAAGTGCCTATAAGGGAGCTATTATTTATATCTGGAGAAACAAGTAAAAGGTAAGCTATATTAAGAGAATATTCCAGAGTAACTAAGTACAGACACACAAGTAAAAGAGAAAATTATCCTTTCAGGGTTGGCCAGCAGGATTGAACTCAGTCTTCATAAGCCCTAAATCCTGGGAGGCTCTAGGTCACAGGTTATAAATGCAAGCTACTTTAATAATCATGTATCAATCTTTTCAACCACACACAAAGAGTAATCAGTATCAGTGCTGCCATCTTTAAGTGCATAAAGAAAAAAAAGGTTTATTTAATGCATGACATAGGAATTCCCCATAGATTCAAGTCCCAAATAAATAATGAATCACATCAACTAAGATATGAATTATAAATATTTCTACTTGGAAAATTCTAAGCTATTGCAGCAAGAGCTAGAACACAAGCAGCTAAAAACAGAAGCACAATAATAAATCTGGTTCAATCAAGTTACTTCCTTGCTTTAGGATAAGCAGGTGTGATTTTCAAAAAAAGTCATTACAGGGAAAAGGAGAAGCATAAGAGTTGAGACACCAGTGCTGAAATTTTGTAAATAAAGTGAGTTTGCTCATGAGAAAAATGGTGGAGGGGGATTTATAAAACTTTCTGCAATTTCAGTGCCAATAATGGACATTCAAGGAAACATTAAGAAACTATGATGTTCACTAGATAAGGAGAACCCACAGAGAGAATCTAACTCATATGCATACTATATAAGCACAATGACTTTAGAACAAATTCTCTAAATGCTCAGTATGATACTCATAACAAAAAGTTGTATGGTATAGCAGAGAGAGATTTGGCCTTGAAGTTAGAAAACCCAGAACCTCACCCTGATTCTGACATACTGACTGTGTTACCTTCTAGGTTGTCACTTAACTTTTCTGGGCAACAGGAACTCTCTAAGACCAGTGGTTCTCAACCCGTGGGTTGGGACCCCTTTAGGGGTCAAATGACTCTTTCACAGGGGTCACAGGGGTCACCTAAGACAATCGGAAAACATATTTTCAATGGTCTTGGGAGCCGAGACACCACTCCTCTATCCATCTCCAGGTGGGTCCACCCACATGCAGATATGCCCACATACCAGTATTAAAGGGTTGCAGCATTAGGAAGGTTGAGAACCACTGCTCTAAGACTGTAACTCACAGAAATGTGGGCATCAGAGTTGTTGGTCTGTATGAGTAAAAGGATAATAAACAACTGGCAATTCCCCCCTCAATGGAATCACAAATCCATACCCTTCTTCCCACTGACCCCTATAAAAAAACCTGATAAAATAAAGAATCTCATCACAGACAAATAAGAAGACTCAGGCATTACTATGTTAGAATCCCAGGATTAGACAAAGAGGAAGAATGACAGCCAGAATCCAAGCCACACAATGTTACCACAAATATGCAGTCCAATAAATATTCAAAGGAAGAGGCTCCAAGAATGAAATGCTGATGGAATTCATAACTCAAGAGAACAATTTAAATGAACAACTGCCCAGTGGAATATACCAAGTCCATTAACAAGAACAATCAGGGCATTTTAGTCTCTGCAGGTCCAAGACCCTACAATTGTAAGGATGAATCTCCTCCCTGTTCTGCAAGGGAACCTTACAGGGAAAAACATTCTCAGTATGACAGCTGGAAGAACTATCGAATAAAGTTTGATATGTTCTTTGCCCTTCAATGGCATGAATTATAATACTGTTATTTAAACCAAATCCAAACTTAGTTTCATGGCAGCTCTTTTGTTTATCTTGTGTCAAATACTATGAGGAGAAAAATCTAAGTAAAAAGAAGCATGATTCTCCCCATATACAGGGATATGTGTCTTATGTATGAAGCATAATGGAATCTCTGTTTAGTTTCTCCTCTGAAATGCTGAATTATTCACAGCTTTAATTACCTACATAATAATCACTCATGTTTACATAGTGCTTTTGATTCATAACTGCCCTGAATACTTCTAATAACCTGAATCTCCCTGGTAGCTCTCATTGTGATGGATTGAGTGACTAGAAATTCAACTAAGAAACATTTATTCAGCACCTACATTATTTCCTGTGTGACCCTGGGTAAATTACTTAACCCTGTTTCCCTCAGTTTCCTCATCTGTAAAATGAGCTAGAGAAAGAAATGGCAGCATCTTTGCCAAGAAAACTCCAAACAGGACCATTTAGAGTTAGACTTGACTGAAAATTACTAAACAGCAACAAATAAGGTGTAAATCAGTATGGTCC
This sequence comes from Pseudocheirus occidentalis, assembly GCA_028646575.1. NCBI lineage: Eukaryota > Metazoa > Chordata > Mammalia > Diprotodontia > Pseudocheiridae > Pseudocheirus > Pseudocheirus occidentalis. Next base: position 202,414,110 of record CM053597.1, on the reverse strand, counting down.
AGGATGGGTTCTGTGAGAGCATGCTTTTCTTATGAGGATCTAGTGAGGTAGATGGTTGAAGAATTATCATTCCCATTTTACAGATGAGAAAACTGAAACTTTGAGATACTAAGAGACTGACTCAAGGTCATATCATTTTTTTAAAACTTTTTTTTGTGTGCATTTTTGGGAAGGCAACTGGGGTTAAGTGACTTGCCCACAGTCACATGGCTAGTAAGTCTGTCATTTGAACTCAGGTCATCCTGACTCCAGGGTCAGTGCTCTATTCACTGCACCACCTAGCCACCCCTGAAGGTCATATCATTAGGAAATGTCTGTTATGAGCTATGAAAGTCCAAATCTTATGACCCCTAAGTCCACTGCATAGCATAACAATATGCCATTTAACAATGCAGCTTGGTATCTACATCAGTTTTTCAGAACTAAATGCCCATTGGCTTGACTTGAAATTTTTTCCTTAAAGGCTATTCATTTTGAATTTCAAATTTTCTTTCTAGATATACATGCGGCGAGAATAAGCATGTGTATGGCATCTACTATATTCTGGACACTATGTTTAAGCATGTTATAAATATCATTTCATTTGACCCTCACAATCTCCCTGCAAGGAAGGTGCTATTATAATTCCCATTTTACAGTTAAGAAAACAGATAAAGTGAGGTTAAGTGAGATTATACTGCTATTAAGTGTCTGAGGTCAGAACTGAACTGTCATCCGGACTTCAGGCCCAGCACTCTATTCACTGCAGAAGAATCTTAAAAAGCATTTAACAGGCAAAGACAAATTATATACATGTACGTGTGTGTATATGTACATGTACATGTACATGTATGTGTATGTGTATATGTACATCTATACACATGTAGATATGCATACATATGTAATTAATATAATATATACATATATAATTAATATGATATATATTTTATATATATATATTTTTAGGTAGGATAAGAAATGTTTGAGAAATTCAGCATGGTGAGGAATGTAGCAAGTTCCTTTACTGACTCATCTTTACTATGTATTCCCTATTAGAAATTCCATTATGAGAGTAACACTACTCATTTGGAAAACATGGTTTCTCGCTAAGAAAAAATTCTGAGGGCCAGATGAGTTCAGAACTGAATTCTTCTAAATATTTAAAGAACAATTAATTCTAAAACTATACAAGCTATTTGGGAAAAATAGGCAAAGAAGGAATCCTACCAAATTCCTTTTATGGCACAAATATGGTACTGATATCTAAACTAGGAAGAGCCAAAACAGACAAAGAAAACTACAGACCAATTTCCCTAATGAATACTGATGGAAAAATTTTAAATAAAATACTAGCAATGAGATTACAGCAATATATCACCAGGATCACTAGAAAGGTGGGATTTATACTAGGAATGCAGGACTGGCTCAATATTGGAAAAAAAAAACTATAAGCAGAACTGACTATATAAATCACAAAACCAACATAAATCATATAATTATCTCAATAAATATAGAAAAAGCTTGACAAAATATAGCACCCATTCCTGTTAGACAACATGGGGTTGCAGAATTTTAATAGGCACATTTGCCTATTTATCACATACTTTACAACAAATGAAAATCTATCCTTTCACAGAAATATTCAAATTGCAACATACAAAGCTGTCATTTTCAACATTATCTATCACCTATATAGTATTTTTCTCTAAGGGAGATTCGGCTATCTGCATCAAGCTGGACAGTGATTTGTTCTGCTCTTCAGCAATAAGACAAATTATTCTGGCAATTTCAAAGCTGCATTTCCAAGAAAGTCACCTCCCACTACAATAGGGGAGATTGTCTGGGATAGTGAACAAAAAGACAAAATAATCGTCTTAGAGAATGTAGTAAATGGAAAAAAGTGATGGGGTTGGTAGCTGAGTACTGGGAGAGAGTAGGAAGGTATTTGGGAAGAGTAGCTTAGTAGGGGGGGCCTCTAGTAAATGGATATAACTCAGTCTTAACTCCAGTTGTTCTCAACCTTCCTAATGCTATGACCCTTTAAGACAGTTTCTCATGTGGTGGTGACCCCCAACCATAAAATTATTTTTGTTGCTACTTTATAACTGTAATTTTGCTGCTATTATGAATTTATATGATATGCAGGATGTATTTTCATTGTTACAAATTGAACATAATCCACAAATTGAGAACCGCTGCTTTAGACCCTTATACTCTCCCTTGGCCCCATCACCATATGAAAAATGTTCACATTAATCACCAAATGACATGGCATATTTTCAGTCTTCTTCCACCATGAAGTCTTGGCATCCGTAACATTACTGAGCATTCTCCCCTCCTTCTGTATTCTGAGGCACGACACTCTCCTGGTTTTCCTCACTCCTCTTTAAACCACTTTTCTGTCTCCTTCTTCAGTGCCTCAAAAAGAATCTCAACCCATTAATATATGCGTTTCCCAAGGCCTTTATTTCTTTTTCTCATCTCTCTACCCTCCTTCTGTTGGCAAATCTCCCCCATTATCATTTAAATCAAATTCCACACAGACAAAACTCCTATATCCATCAATCAACAAATACTACATTTATTTGGCATCTACTGGGTGCCATGTAACAAGTTAAGTAAGCCCTGGAGATACAAGGTAAAAGGGAAATAGTTCTTGTCCTCTATTGACTTGCTTTGTAATTTATACACGTTGTTTCATTAGAATGTAAGACCCTGGGAAACATATTTTAATGTCTTGGAAATAGACACACATACATGTATAAATATGTACTATATATATTCATTATATAGCGATGTCTATGAGGATGGACATGTTATTTATAATTGTGAGTCCTCCCTTATTCTGTTTACTGAATAAATGTTTACTAAATTTGCTGGCTAAACATTGTCCTGGATCACACAGTTGGTTAGACCAGAACTGGGACCGGAACCCATGGGACAGTCATTTCGACTATTAAAAATAAACAAATTAAAAAGAAAGGATGCATAAAGACACTATTTGTATCCAGAGAAACAACTGATAACTAGAAATATATATATATATATATAGAATAATTTTACACATCTACACCTATTTGTCTAGGGTTGGGGGAAAGGGGAGAGGGGAAAAAAAGAAAATAAAAGAAATTTACACAATAACTTTGTTGTATATTTCAAGGAATTGCAAATTGTACATGGTAGATTTGCAGTTTCATGTGCAATCATATTTTTTATTGTACTGTGTTTTGAGAATGATTGTTCCACAAATTTAAAATATTTTTAAAAAAATTCTCATCTAATACTCTTTCCAGTATATAATGAAACGTGTGATGAAAGGCAAGGCGTTATAATGATCATTACCTTCCACCTCCTTTTCCTTACTTTTTTCTAAGAATTCTGTTTAGAGAAACATTGCAGCTGAGAGAATTACCAAAAGATTCGGATTCAAATATTGTAAAATCACCTTACGTCACCAAAAGAAAAAAAAAAGAGTGAATGGAGCAGCTTACCAAACTGTAGGACATCTCACAAGATCAACTACATCCATACAAGAAAATATAGGAAATATAGTGAAAGCGTACCATTGCGGGGTCTGGGAGGAAAGTTGGCAAATGTGGATGTAGGAGGCTGCCGAGTCCCGTTAAGGTTGGAGTCGCTCACATCCCTAGGAGCATGCCTCTGATCAAAATCGTCAATGTAGGCTTGGAGGGCCTCGCTGGCTGAGCTATATACCCTGTCTCTGTACAGGACATTGCCACTTGAGGTAAAGTCCTGACTATTTTTCTTGTTGCAACTCAACAGAAGAGAAGGTCTTGTAGATTCATGAGAGAAAACATTCAATGTTTTAATTGACTTTGCCATGGATTTCTCAGAATGGGGAGTTACTTCCACTCATCTTTTTTGAATTTTTAATTTTTAAAAACTGTAAACACACAAAAAAGGCATATAACATTTCAGTTACAAGGGAATGATGGTCTCTGCTGATATAAATCACTCTAATGTGCGTTAACATGTGCATAGGAGCATAGATTTAGATTTCATTTAGATTTCATCCAACCCCTTCATTTAATATATGGAGAAAGTAAGAGCAACAAAGAATCTTCTCCAAGATCACACAGTTATCTGTGCCTACTCATACACACATGATCTTTGATGCTTTGCACATAATAGATGCATAAAAATGGTTCTTATTAGTAGGCTGCTAATTTCACTGGCAAGGAAACGCAGGGGATCAATGTACTTTCTTGTGGGTTTTTTTTTTTTTGAGGCAATCAGGCTTATGTGGCTTGCCCAGGTAAGTGTCTGAAGCTGGATTTGAACTCATGTCCTCCCAACAGCAGGGCTGGTGCTGTATCCACTGCACCATCCAGCTGCCCCATAAATGTACTTTTGAGAGTAAATATAGCATAGTAGAAAAAGTTACAGACTTGACCTTGGGAAACCTGGGTTTGAAAATTGCCTCTGAATGACCTTGGCAAATCATTAAATGTCCCTGAACCTCAGTTCCTTCATCTGCAAAAAGGGGGGGTGATACTTACACTATACATCCTTTGTTAACCTCAAGATGCTACAGATTTTAGGAATATGTGAGGGTTTTTGTTAGGGAACTGGAAATATGAAGGTAGTTCAGAGAATGATAAATTATGAGCAGGAATGAAAAGCAAAGAAAGCAGGAGCATGGGAATGGTGGAGGGAAAGGTAAGGGAAATAGCATTTATTAAATACCTATTATGTGCTATACAGTACATTAAGTGCTTCACAAATATTACATTATTAGATCCTCTGTGTTATTATAGTCAAGGAAACTGAGGCAAACTGTAGTTAAGTGACTTGTCCAAGGTCCTAGTTTATAGTTAAGGAGACTGAGGCAGACAGTGGTTAAGTGACTTGCCCATGGTGATACAGCTAGTGTCTGATGCCAGGTTTGAACTCAGGTCTTCCTGACTCTAGGTTAATCTACTGTGTTACCTACCTGCCCTCAAAAATTAAGAGTCAACAGGGTAGGATTCCTGTTCCTTTTTACCTGTAGACCAAGGATCAAATCAATATGAATAACCTACACATTGCTTTGCAGTACTTTTCATACAACAACTAGGAGGCAGGGGTTGCCAAGTATTATCATCCCCATTTTAGAGATCAGGGAACTGAGGCTGAGGGAGGTTACATAGAGCTAGTAAGTGTCATGGGTCAGAACTCAAATATGATTTGAAATCTAGTGTTCTTTCCATTACATCACACTGTGGCAACCAGCAGGAGATCCACAGAGCCCCTCACAGTCAGAGGTTCTCAGGACACAGGGCTGTGAACTAGAGGCTGCACAGAAATCAATTAGCATCTTATGGCACAGATACTTTGGTCTACAGGGTGTCTTACTGGTTCATATGGCCAGGAATTCAGTGCCTGATATTATGGTACTTCTTTCTCTCTTTATAGATTTTCATCGTTACGTGCCAAAAATACACCCAACTTCATCCTTAATCCGGTGGAGAACACCCATGGAAAACACCAAGGACAGTACTCACTTTTTTTGATCCTACAACATACAAGTGGACAGTCTGGTTTTTTTTTTCAGAATTGTGCAATTTATGACATCATAACAGATAAAATTCCTTTCTTCTACTGCGTATCATTTTAGCCTTTAAACTTTCCTCTAGACCAGCAGTTCTCAACCTATGGGTTGCGGCCCCTTTGGGGAGTCAAACAACCCTTTCACAGGGGTCACAGGGGACGCCTAAGACCATCAGAAAACACACATTTCCGATGGTCTTAGGAAATGAGACACAGCTCCTCTATCTGTCTCCAGGTGCATCTGCCCACATGCAGATACACCCACATATGAGTATTAAAAGGTCCTGGCATTAGGAAGGTTGACAACCACTGATCTAGAGGAAGGGGTGAAAGTGAGAAAAAAAGGAAGAAAACAGATAAGAGTCAAGACAGCTACAAAAGCTGGAACCAGAGGGGACCTGACTCTAAATCCACTGAGGTGACTGGAGTTAGGGTATGAAAACGTTCTTGGAATATCCATTTTTCTTTAAGTCAATATATTGCTGTTCAGTTGTTTTTCAATCATGTCTGATTCTTCATGAGGCCGTCTGGGATTTTCTAGGTAAAAATATGGGAGTGGTTCACCCTTTCCTTCTCCAGCTCATTTTCCCAATGAGGAAACTGAGGCAAACAGGGTTAAGTGACCTACCCAGGGTCATACAGCTAGTAAGTGTCCAAGACCAGATTAGTCTTCCTGACTCCAGGCCTGGTGCTCTGTGCACTGTGGCCACTTGATGGCCTAAGTCAATCTATGTCAGTGGTTCTCAACCTTCCTAATGCCGCGACCCTTTAATACAGTTCCTCATGTTGTGGTTACCCCCAACCATAAAATTATTTTCGTTGCTACTTCCTAACTTTAGTTTTACTACTATTATGAATCTATCTGATATGCAGGATGTATTTTCATTGTTACAGATTGAACATAACCCACAGGTTGAGAACCTGTTATTATTATATGGAAAGCACTGTATAAGACCATGAGATTATGTAAATAGTGATAAACAGGATTCCAGGTAGAATGGGGTAAAGGCAGAGGAACGATAGGCCAATCATTCAATCGACAAGAATTTATTAAATACCTACTATGAATTATGTACTATGCTAAAAACCGGGGAAACAAAGTTTGTTTTTATTTTGACATGGAAATGATTTTATTAATAAAGATGGTAAAACGTGTGTATACTGACTTAAGTACAAAGCACTTTCAAACCTCAAACCCTGAGACAGTCGAAGATTTGACAGTCTTACAGTTTATGAAGTTTTCCATTCTCATTTCCTCTGTAGAGTCCTATCGCGTGGGTCACACCTTTTGGTTAAATTGGAATCAAATATTTTTTAAAAATGAAAGAATCCCCACTCTCTAGAAGTTTACATTTTATTAGGGAAACTATAGCTATATATGTAAGTAGATATGCACACAATAAATAGGCAGCGAGGTGGCTCAGTGGATACAGCGCCAGACCTTTAGTCAGGAAGGCCTGGGTTCAAATCCAGTCTCAGATATTTACTAGCTGTGTGACCTCGGGCAAGTCACTTAATCCAGTGGGGAAGGAAATGGCTAACTATTCTAGCATCTTTACCAAGAAAGCCCCATAGACAGTATGGTCCATAGGGTCACAAAGAGTTGGACACTATTGAATAAGAACAGAATAAATATAAAATGTGTCTCTCTGTTTCTGTGTGTCTACACACACACACACACACACACACACACACACACACCCCAAACTACTTTCTTACTATGACAGCTGGCAGAAAAGTATTTTATGGTTTCAATAGCTAAGAACACACAGATAAATGAATGAAAAAGAGAAGCTCATCTTCCTCTGGAGGAATAAAGGAGAAGATGCCTTTGAGCAGACCCTTAAAGAGAAGAATGTCACCACATGAAAGCTGAGGAGAAAGTCCATGGCAGGCCAGAGGGATGGACTGTACAGGTGCAGATAGGAATAAAAATGGGGAAGCAGCACCTCTTAGCCCACTTCAGCCAGGACAGAGAACACAGGAACACAATAGAAATTAAGTTGGAGCCAGAGTGTAGAGGGCCGGATGAGGGTATGCTTTGTCCTAAAGGCAATGGGGAGCCACCAACATTTCTAAGCAAATGAAATGGTCAGATATCTGCACGAGGGACATTATCATGGCATGTACAAGGTATAGACAATAGGCACTGGAGACAAAGAAACCTGTTAGGAGGCTTTTTCAATAGTCAGGGTGATAAGGGGCTAAACCAGAGTGGTGAATGAATCAATAGGAACTGGCAGTTCATTAACTAAAGGAGCATGGCCCCAGGAGGGAGGGAGAGGAAGCGGGATGTTTCAGGCAGCTCCAAACCTCCATCACTAGCACTATCTCCTCTGCCTCCCTCCCTCCCTCCTTCAGGCCCCAATAGAGATAGCCCAGGACCCTGAACCCTGGAGCCTCCCTCAGACCACAAGTCCTGCTTCTAGCCCCGTCCTTGGAACCATCATCATCTGGGGTAATGATTCTTTTGGAAAAGAGGCCAGTCATCCCTACACACTGCTCACTCTACGGTGTGGGTAAGCCATCTACCTGAAGTAGTTAGACTCCAGTGCCTAGATAATATTCTCTGTGTGTCTGTGTCTGTTTCTGTTTTTGTCAGTGTGTCCCTGTGTATCTCCCTCTCTCTGTGTATCTGTGTGTGTTGGGGGTAAGGGGAGTATGTGTCTGTCCTTCCTGTCTCTGTCCTCTCTCTCTCAGACATCCCACCTTCTCAGTGATGAGCTCCCTTCAGACTCTAATACAAATAAATTTGGACCCTCAAACCAAGAGCTGTGAGAATCGCAAAGCCCTACCAACCACCAGCCCTGCTTCCAGCTTGGGACCCTAAACCATCACTAAGAGGGGCAAGAATTGCAGAGAAGAGGTTCACCTTTCTACCACTAACACCTAAAATCATCAGATGAGATATTGTTAAGTACTCAGCACAGAGTAGGTGCTTAAATAATTACTTGCACCCTCCCCCTTCACCCCAACTGCCACATAAAGGCAGATTCAGTTCAGAAGCCCTAGGAGTAGCACCTCTTGTACCACCAGTCCTACTTCCCACCTAGGTCCTGCAGCCACAGTCAAAAGAATTAATCCCTGTGGTGATCTGACCCAACAATTAATTACTTCTGCAGAGGCTAAAGCTCCCCACCTCCTCAGCCATCACAGATACTGAAGACCCAGAAAAGAAAGTTTTTAACATCAAGTCTTTGGCCGGTCAAATGGTTCAGCATCAGAAATGGATTTGATTTCATCAGTGGAAATTACATTAGAGAAAATGTATTATCATGTGCTTTGCAACAATATCCTACAATATCCACAGCTCTATGTGTGGTCTCCCCCATTAATTAGGATGGGAGCTCCTTGACTTTTCCGTTGGTACTCTCAATGCTTAACACAGTGCTCTGCACACAGTAAGTACTTAATAATTACTTTTGCAATCATTCATTCATTCATTCATTAGTAGATAGTAAGGGAGAAGGAAAAATAAGACAGGTTTTGCTGGGAGGATGGTATTATCATAAATGATGAAAGTGAACAATGAGGAGAAAAGTTTAAGGAGGGAAAATATTAAGTTCCATTTTGAACATGTAAGTCGGTAAGTATTTATTGAGGGCCTACTCTGAGTTAAATGCTGGAGATAGGAAGGGAAGTTTAAAAACAACAACACAGCCCCTACCCTCATGGAATTTACAGTCTAATGACAGAGATAACACATAAACAGTGATGTACAAACAAGTTATAGATGAGATAAATTGGAAACAGAATTTGAGATGCATGAAGGATTTCCAGAGAGGAAATCTAGTTTCTAGTTGGAAGGAGCAAACTAGTGAGGACATTTAATGATTATTTGAGGCTGTAGCACTCAAATAAAAAAACTTCCTTTTGATACTCAGCATTAACCAATTAAAAAAAAGTTTTCCTGAGTCTACCTTGTCTAATTTTATCAGCGATTCTTAAGGAGAGTCGATGGTGAAACTATAAAATTCAAGACAAGTGTTTCACCTTGTAAAAGCTGAAATGAAGTAGCTCAGGAAAAGAGGATGAGGTCAGATGAAACCCTAGACAACTGTCAATGCATGTTGCTGATCGTTTTTTTCGTGTGTTTAATAGGTTGTATCCTTCCTGAAGGTAGAGATCGTTTGTCTCCCAGGGCCTCTCAAAAAGCCCTGTACTTAGTGGATGCCTAATCAATATTTATTTAACAGAATCACAGTTTCACAGGTGGAAGGGCGCCCAGAGGCCATCTAGTGAAACCAGTACATCCCTCTACAACATCCCCAACAAGGAGCCATCCCATCTCTGCATAAAGAGCTCCAGTGAGGGAAAATTTCTACCAAAGGGGCCCGTTCTCCTCTTGGACAACTTTCGTGGCCTTGAAGTGTTTTAGGAAGCTTTAGGAAACATGGAATCTAGTTTTAAATTCCCTTCTGCACCTTCTTCCCATTATTTCTAATTATGCCCTCAAGTGACAAGCAGAACAAAACTAATCCCTTTTGTACAGGACAGCTTTTCAAAGGTGAACACAACTCTCATGCCCCACTGAGTCTTCTTTTCTTCAGCCTACATAATCAAAATTCCTTCTACTGATTCCAATATAGCATGGTCTTCAATCCTCCTCAATGTTTTTGTTACACTCCTGGGGATTTGATTATTAATTAATGGGGATCCTAAAACATGGTGCACATAACTGAACAGAATATTGGAAATGGGGCTTGACCAGAGAAAAGAGACTACCATGTCGCTCACTGAGGACACCATGCCTCTCTTAATGAACCCCAGGATAGCAATCATTTTTAGCTGCCATGTCACACTGTTGACTCACTTTGGATTCAATGTCCCTCGAAAACCCCTAGCTAGATCTTTTTCCATAGACACTTGACAAGTGACTCTACCCTTGTTCTGCAGTTTGATAAGAATGCTAGACCTTGAGTCAGGAAGACGTGAATTCAAATCCAGCCTCAGATCCTTACAAGCGGTGTGACCCTGAACAAGGTCTCTCTCAGACTCAGTTTCTTTATTTGTAAATGAGAGTCATACTAATAGAACCTACTCCACAAAGTTGATATAATGACCTAATGGAATAATATATGGAAAGTGCTTTGCAAACTTTAAACTATTATATAAATATAAGCTACTACTATTATTATTAATTTTGAAGTTGATTCTTTAATCCAAGCGCTATATTTACCACATTAAAATTCCATCTTACAACATTTGGCTCATAATTCTTATGCCTTTTTGAATCCAATGTGTCCTCCTAAGACTCCCACCTTCCCATCATCTTCAAATGTGAAAAACATTCCATCTATCACTTCTTCTAAGACTAGTAATATAAATTTCAAAGAGCATCTTGTACCCTACTAGACACTTTCTTCTAAGTCAGCAGATGTTCAATTTGTAACAATGAAAAGACATCCTGCATATCAGATAGATTCATAACAGTAGCAAAATTACAGTTATAAAGTAGCGACAAAAATAATTTTACGGTTGAGGGGGGTCACCACAACATGAGGAGCTGTATTAAAGGGTCGTGGCATTAGGAAGGTTGAGAACCACTGTTCTAAGTCAACAATACTATGAATCAGGTACTCTTAGTATCTGACTACACAATCCTTTCTGCCTAGCTCTTCTATCATTTAGCCCATATATCTCCATCTTGTCCAGAATGCTGCACTGAAATCTAGCTTGAGGTATACAGATTATTACACAGAAAATGTACTCTAGAAATCTCATCCTTTTCAAGCATATCCATTGTCATTATTGTTATTCAATATTGTATTAGAAATGCTAGCTATAGGAATAAGAGAAGAAAAAGAAAGTGAAGGAATTAGAGTAGCCAATAAGGAAGTGAAACTGTCACTCTTTGGAAAGGACATGATGGTATGTTTAAGAAAACCCTAGAGAATCTGCTAAAAAATCAGATAAAATAATTTAAAACTTTAGCAAAGTTACAGGATATAAAGGAAATCCATAAAATCATCAGCATTTCTATATATTACCAACATAACCCAGCAGGAAGAGATAGAAAGAGAAACTCAATCTAAAATAACTGCAGACAACAAAATACTTGGGAATCTACCTGCCAAGACAAATCCAGAAATTATATGAATACAATTACAAAATGTTTTTCACACAAAGACATTGAAACAATTGGACCAATATTAATTGCTCATGGGAAGGACAAGTCAATATAATAAAAATGACAATTCACTGCCATACCAATAAAACTACCAAAGAATTATAGAGCTAGAAAAAATAACAACAGGTGGTGCAGTCAAGATAGCAGAAAAGAAGCACAAATTTGGTGTGAGCTCCCACTCCAATTACTTCCAATACATGTAAAAAAATGACACTAAACAAACTTTAGAGCTACAGAACCCACAAAGTGACAAGAGAGACAAATCTCCTGCTGAGGACAGCCCAGCAAGAAGGGTCTATCACACTGAGCTGGAAGCCCAACCCCACATGAACCATGTGGTTCTGGCCCCAGGGTGGCTCCTACTAGCAGCAGCCAGAGCAGACTCTGGGAGAATGAATCACCAGCAACTATGGCAGTTTCCATACTTCTGAACCCATAAATGCCAAAGATAAAGTAAAAGGTCAGTGTGGAACTCTGTTGGAATGGGGTGACAGAAGAGTGTGGTCCAGCCCCTGCGTCCAGGGGGCAAAAAAGGAGCAGAGGCCAAGTGGCTGTGTGTGACTGCTACAGGAGCTCCTGGCCTGCAGATGTAGGGACCAAGCAATTCGTTCAGAGGGTAATCACTCTAGTTTTAACCTGCTTGGATCTGGATTGAAGTCTTGGGTGGTGGTCCTGGGGTATGTAACCAGTGTGCCAGAGCTTGTGGGAGCTGTAGAGAGGGCTCCCTCCTAATAACTCTGGCAGCTGCAAAACCCCCAGAGATTTGGGGCAAAGCTCTCTCCGTACTGGAAACAGAGTTCTATCATGTCAAAGAGCCCAAACCTCAAGTCACTAACTGGCGATATGAGCAAGCAACAAAAGCACAAACAGACCATAGAATCCTTTTTTGGAGGGAAAAAAAGGATCAAAGCATGGAGCAGGAGGAAGACAGCAAAGTTAGAATGCCTGCATCAAAAGCCTTCAAGAAAAATATGACCTGGTTACAGGTCAAGGAGGAGCTCAGGAAGGATTTCGAAAATTAAGCAAGAAAAGTAGAGAAAAAATTGGGAAGAGAAATGAGAATGATGCAAGAAAATCATGAAAAGCAAGTCAACAACCTGCTAAAGGAGACCCCAAAGTACACTGAAGAAAATAACACCTTAAAAAATAGACTAACTCAAATGGCAAAAGAGGCCCAAAAAACCAGTGAGGAGAAGAATGCCTTAAAAAGTCAAATTTGCCAGAAGGTAAAGTAATTCCAAAAACTCACTGAAGAAAATAACTTCTTCAAAATTAGACTGGGGAAATTGGAAGCGAATGACTTTATGAGAAATCAAGACACTATAAAACAGATCCAAACAAAAGAAAAAATAGAAGACAATGTGAAATATCTCATTGGAAAAACCACTGACCTGGAAAACAGATTGAGGAGAAATGATTTTAAAATTATTGGACTACCTGAAAGCCACAATCAAAAAAAGAGCTTAGACACCATCTTTCAAGAAATTATCAAGCAAAATTGTCCTGACAGTGTAGAACCAGAGGGCAAAATAGAAATGGAAAGAATTCACTCAACATCTCTTGAAAAAGATCCCAAAAAGAAAATTCCTAGGAATATTATAGCCAAATTCTAGAGTTCCCAGGTCAAAGAGAAAATACTGCAAGGAGTCAGGAAGAAACAACTTGAGTATTGTGGAAACACAATCAGGATAACATAAGACCTAGCAGCTTCTACACTAAGGGAACAGCTTGAAATGTGATATTATGGAGGTCAAAGGGGTTAGGACTACAATCAAGAATCACTTACCCAGCAAAATTGAGTATAATGATTCAGGGAAAAATATAGTAATTCAATGACATGGAAGATTTTCAAGCATTCTTGATGAAAAAACCTGAGCTGAACAGAAAATTTGACTTTCAAATACAAAAAGCAAGAGAAGCATGAGAAGGTAAACAGGAAAAAGAAATCATAAGGAACTTATTAAAGTTGAACTATTTATATTCCCACATGGAAAAACAATAATTGTAATGCATACTGACTGTTCTCAGTATGAGGATAGATAAAGGGAATATATATGCATATATTTATGTATACATACATATATATGTATGTATAGGAGGTTGTATGTGTGTGTGT
>CM053597.1:202363956-202393906 GCA_028646575.1 Pseudocheirus occidentalis | reverse complement strand
TTATACAATCGTCTGGTTGTATACACCATATAGTCTTAATGAAGCCTTTTATGATACTCCCAACTAGCAAATGTTCTTATTATCTTATGTTTATTTTTATATATTTTACATGAATGTGTGTGCATATATATGTAAAGACACATGCACGGTATGTATGTATGTATGTGCTAATATGCTATCTGAAGCTGAGAGATGGATAGATGGAGAGAGAGGGTCAAACTACCCATTGCCATCACCTTTCCTCAGACCCTGGTGGAGAAAGCCCAGAATTCTATACCAAAAACCCAGGGAACAGTAGTGTCCCCCAATCCACCAGCCCTGCTGCCAACAAGTTCCTTTCCCCAAACATCAGGCAGGGGAATAACCCCTGGAGAGACATCCCAGGACCTCCAACCAGCTTCCAGCAAAGTCTAGGTAAGACCAAGGATCTCAAGAACAGCAGGGTCCCTACAGGTTACTGCCCCTCCTTCCAGATCACCTCTACCCCATCCTGGACATATACCAGAAAAGTCGACCTTGGAGAGATGGGATTTAGCAACTGTCAAAGCTCCCATTTCCTCAGAAGTCACAGCTACTGAAAACTCAGAAAGTAAAGTTTTCATTCCCAAAGTTTTCGGCTGCATGAATCTGGTTTTGTTCATGGAGAGGATAATCAGCAAGATATATCATAATTTTCTCCTCTACCCTAAGGACCCCTGGAACTCAGCAATGTACTCACAGAGCTGAAACCTCTGATCTGTCCCCAACACCCTCCACATTAGAAGGAGAGTTTCTGGAATTCAGGAGCAGTCTCATTTTTTTTTCTGTTTGCATACCCAACTCTTGCAAAATAGTAAATATTTAATAAATTATTCTCAGTCATACAATCCTCCACACATGTTTTTTCAACAGCTTCTTAAGAGCAAACACTTCCAATTTTTACCTTCCTGTCTCTAGTGCCTAGCACACAGCAGGCATTTAATAAATGCTTGTTGGCTGATTGATTCTTGGACTGAGAGCTCCAATCAAGCTACACTGTGGGGGAAACAAGTTACCTGGATTTATGTAGGAGCCAAGCCATCAATTATTGCATTATTTTTTGTGGGAAGATCTGCTACAAGTTTCCAAGTATCAATGTGCAAATGAAATTTGGGAATGCAATGCATTTGTAAGCTAGGAGACTATGTTCATTTTATATTTATGCTTATTAGTTCGTTAATTCAGATAATAGCTTATCTGAAGCTAGTTTGACATATCTCTAGGAAACAGAAAAAAGATTGTGAGACACAGTGAATTCATATGCCCCAACAAGGTACACCCAATAAGTGACTGACAGAGAGACTATAAAGCTTTCATTTCCCAGGGGAAATGCTGGGCAGCTGATTAAGGGAATTTCTTTAAATCCCACATTTAACATTCTTGCTTTAGCAACAATGTTGCTCCACTTTTGTTAAATCCTTTAAATCTGAATATTTAAAAGATACATTCAATCAGTGCCCCATTTGGGGTCATGTAATCCCTAGAAATGCAAGCAACTAATGTAATTAATCAAGCAAGCATTTATGAATCACCTAGTCTCTCAGGCAATAAGCATTTATTAAGTGCCTACAATATTGCCAGGCATGGCTAAGCACTGGAGAGACAAAGAATGGCAAAAGAGAGTCCCTGCCTTTGAAAAGCTCCCAATTGAATGGGTGAGATGACAAACCAACAAATAAGTGTAAACATGATACACAGAGGACAAGTGTTTAAATTAATAGAAGGATGGGGCTAAAATTAGGAGAGATTGGGGAAGGTTTCCAGTAGAAGGTGAAAGTAAAGGAGGGACTTGAAGAAGCCAGGGAAAACGAGGTGAAAAGCACTTTAAGCACAGTAGAATGCCCTAAGTCTGAAGATGGAGATTCTTGTTTGTGGAACATCCAGGAGGCCACTGTCACTGGATCTAAGAATGCATGATGGTGGGATATGGCATAAGTAACCTGGAAAGGTAGGAGGGGGCTAACTCATGAAGGGCTTTGAATGCCAAAGAGAATTTTGCATTTGATGCTGGAAGTGATAGGGAACCACTGGAGTGAATTTCGTGGTGACCTGGTTGGACTTACTATGTGCACCAGGCACTGTGCAAACTAGGCAATAAGGTTACAATAATGAAAAGGGAAAAAAAAATCCCTTCCTGTAAGGAGCTTACATGCTACTTTAAGGAGACTTGTTAATAGGGCTTTTTTTTTTAAAATACAGAATGTATACTGCTTCCCAAAACATAAAAACACAGTGAAAGGCATGGATAATGCAAGCTGGAAACATAAGAGATACTGGTGTTTTTTACATTTAATATTTCATTTTTTAAAAAGGGAAATTAAAAGTTTATCTGTGTTCAAAACAGAACTATAATATACGTATGTATCACTATCTGCCCTCCATGTAATTATATTTCAAGGGTGTTTGATTTTATTGATGTGAATATTCCATCTAACTGAGAAGAGACTAAAACCCCTGTATTATTTGGTTCATGATTTTTAAGAGATGCTGAGGTTTAATAGTCATAAAAAACCCTGGAATCAACCTGTGATCAGAGCCATCCTATGAATGCAGCGAGGCTACTTGTTGGGGGGCAGACATACACTCTGTGGTTTAGACCATGCTTGAGTCTTTCTGATGTGGTAATATCTGCTAAAGCTCCCCAGCACGCCAATTGAAAAGCCAAGGTCAAATATAGAAAGAGCCACACAAACTGATGCAGACTGAAAATAAGCTGAGCCAAGACAACAAGACACGTAATGACTATGACACAAATGAAAAGAACAACCACACAACAGGAAACCAAAGGTGGTGGATACTGCAAAATTGCAAAGACCAAGCAAGACTGGAAAGAGGAAGCATTGAAGGACACTCCCAACCCAGTCCTTTGTGGAGGTGGGAAGGGCATAGGTCTTGCACACTCTACATTTCTGGGGATTTTTTTCAGTGTACTGATTGGTGGTACTGATTTCTTTCCCCTTTTTATTTTTTCAATTAAAAAATACTATTTATAATAGGAGATAGCACTCTGGAAAATAGGGTGGGAGATATACTGGGGGAAACTATGATAAAGTTTAAAAAAAGACATCAATAAAAACTTACTTAAAAAAAGAAAGAAAGCCCAAGGTCAGATTCCCAAACTCTTCCTTCCAAACTTTACTGTTTCTGCTGAAAACCCCAGCATTCTTCCAGTTTCACAACATCTGAGTTATCCCAGACTCTTCTTTACTCTCCATCATCTCCTGTATCCAGTCAGTGGTTAAATCGTGCCATGCCGCCGTCCTTCTTTCTTATATCTGACTTCTTCATTCTGCTCATGTGTTTAAATGTTTAACAACCAGGCTGGTGGGGGTGAGTGGGGACTTATGCAGCATACACACTTTCAAGTTTTCTCAAGTCTAGACAATCAATAATTAAGCCCTGCTTTGTAGCATTTGCCAGTTTCCAAGATATAAATGCTCATAGAGAAAATTTAACACTCAACTCCAGACCCAATTTGATCTGACTCTCTCTTTGGCATACCCCTAGCTTCTCTCCCTCTCTAGCCAATTCTGTAATTCCTCTACCACACCACTGTACCCCACTTTTAAGTCCCCCAATTGACCCCCTCACTCTACCCTCCCTCTACAGTGGAAACTCCCAACATTCCCCATTCTGAGTTCGCCCCTCAGGGGAGTTACAACCTAGTCACTTTACAGCACCTGCCATCAGCTGTGTAGGTAGGACTGGGAAAATTCTACACACAGTCCTCTCTTGAGTAGACGTATGCCCCACTCCCTGATTACCTCACTGAGGGATAGGTGCTGTACGCTAGGGCAGTGAACTGGTGGGTGAGAGGTAAGCTTTTCCCCACTCTTCTTTCACTTGGAGTGGGACTGTTTGAGCTTCATTGGAGATCTCATTAAATTTATTAGTCTCCCCAAACTCACCCCTTTCTCAGACTTCCCTACTACTATCCAAAGCACCAGCATCCTTCCAATCACCTGGATTTATAACCTCCACACAATCCTCACCTCCTCAGCCTCTTTCAGCCCCAACATAAAATCAATGACCAAATCAGGCCCTAATCACCTCTTACCTGCCTTAGGTTCATTCCCTTCTCTGACACATCTTCCATGCAGCTGCTAAACCAATTTCCCTAAATCACAGATCTGACCAATTCACTCTCCTAATTCAATCAGTTAACTCCCTGTTAACTCCAGGACCAAATATATTTCCATCTTTATTTCATCCTTCTTTAATGTCTATTTCTATGAAAATTTCATAAATTATATCATCATTAATATATACATATATATAATTTATAAATATACATCATTAAAATAATAATCAGCATTTTTAAAATTCCTTAAGGTTGGCAAAGCACTTTGCAATACTATTTAATTTCCCCCTGACAATAAGTATAGGAACTAAGTGTTATTATTAGATCCATTTTACAAGTGGGGAAATTGAGGCATGCAGAAGTTAAAGTGACTTGCTACAGCTAGTAAGTGTCTGAGACTGGATTTGAACTCACATCTTCCCAAGGCATATCCCTCATTCTATCCACCATATTGCTTAGCTGTCAAAAATAGGGTGTGTGATCAAAAACAATTTAGTTAACTGGCTTTAATTATTGCTAAGCCTCCTAATTGATATGCCTGACATTAGACTCTCTACAGAACTGGGTTTAGAATCAGGAAGACAAATCTTCTTGAGTTCAAATCCAACCTCAAACACTTACTAGTTGTGTGATTCTGGGCAAGTCATTTAAGCCCATTTGCCTCGGTTTCCTCATCCATCAAATGAGCTGGAAAAGGAAATGGCGAACTATTCCAGTATCTTTGCCAAGAAAACCCAAAATGGCATCATAAAGAGTCAGACATGACTGAAATGACTAACCAACAGCAACTGTTAATACAGCCTCTTTGTAGCTGTCAAAGTGATTTTTTCTTTAGTGCATGGTTTCATCCCTTCTCAATAAATCCCAGTGTCTCCTTATAACCTCACTCCTCCATTTAGTAAAGCTATTAATGATATGGTCCAGATTACCTTTCCCACCTCACTGGGCATCACTCCCTCGCCCATACCATGTGATGCAGCCGAACTGGCCTCTCTGTGCTTCACCCATGAGCTCCATCTCTTGTACCTGTACTGCTTATCTTCCATGCATACAATGTATTCCCTTATTATCTCTGCCTTATCCAGCCCCTCTTTTTGTTTAAGACACAGCCCAAGAGCTACCTTCTTTATAATTCTCCCATCCCTGCAAACAAAACAAAACCAAATAAATAAAACCCTGCCCTCCCAAACTATGTGGAATTATATTTATTCACGTTATTCTTATTCTATACCTACTTACATATTTACTTAAGCTCACTGTGATTAGAATATCAAGTCATTGAAAGTAGTGATTATCTAATGACTGGCATTTGTATTTTCTGGCACAGTGGCTGGCATTTTGTAGGCAAGAAATTCTACCTGATTGATCGACTAAATGAAATCTCTAATAAGTGTCTAATATTCAAGATATATAGGCAACTAACAGAAATCCAGAAAACCATAAGTCATTCACGAAGAGAGTAGTGGTAAAAGGACATCCATCAATACAATTCTCCAAGAAGTGAAGACAATTAATAATCACAGGAAAAAATATTCCAAATGACTAATAAGAAGAGAAATGCAAATCCAAACATCCTTAAGGTTTCACCTCACACTTAGTCAATTCATAAAGATCACAGAAGTTGGAAAAAGTTGGAAATCAGCAATATTGGAAGTGTTGCCAAATGACAGGCTCCCTAATGCCCTAATAGTGGAAGCAGGAATTGGTCTAACCATCCCAGAGAGCTATTTATAATTACCCAAAGAGAATGAATAAAATGTCTATATCCTTTGACAGAGAGATGTCGTTGCTGGGCATATACCCTAGGATGATCCAGACAAAAATAAAGGCCCAATATAAACCATGACATTTACTGCAGTACTTTTTTAGTTGGGAAGAATGGGGAACAAAGAAGATGCCCATCAATTGGGGAATGTCTAAAGCTGACTTCCATGAATGTAACAGATGATTAGTGTACCATAACAAATGACAAATATGAAGCAAACAGGGTAGTATGGGGGGACAATATGAATTGATGCAAAGTAAAGTAAGCAAAAGCAGGAAAAGAATATATACAGAAAATGTAAATGGAACACCAACAAAACAATTGAAATGAATGTTATTAGCCAACTAGGTAGCCCGGTGGATAGGACCCTCAGCCTGCATTCAGAAAGACCTGAGTTCGAATCCAGACTCAAATGCTTTCTAGAAGTATGACCCTGGGCAAGTCGCTAACTTCTGTTGGTCTCAGTTTCCTCAACTGTAGAATGGGTATAAAAGCAGCACCTTGAAATAGTTCCTGGCACATAGTAAACCCTATATAAATTCTCATTCCTTTCAATTCATCTTCCCCCTTCCCTATAAAATTTTAATGGCTGGGCTTGGTTCCTAAGAAGAGATAACTAAAAGCATCTTCCTTCACTTTGTTGCACAGGTAAGTTATTAGGAGTTTGGAACACTGTAATATATTGTCAAACATTCAACAGCTTGGTTCGTTGGTGTATTACCCCACTCCCACCCCTTTTTTATTCTTTGTTTAAGGGGATGGCTTTAAGATCATGTAGAAACAAAGGATATATATCAATAAAATTTTATTTTAAGAAAAGAGAACCCCAAGAATGTGAAAGTAGGTTAATGATGGTACCATGGACAGAAGTAGCAAGGTCTTTCTAGACCAGCGGTTCTCAACCTGTGGGTTATGTTCAATTTGTTACAATGAAAATACATCCTGCATGTCAGATATTTACATTATGATTCATAACAGTAGCAAAATTACAGTTATGAAGTAGCAACGGACATAATTTTATGGTTGGGGGTCACCACAACATGAGGAACTGTATTAAAGGGTTGTGGCATTAGGAAGGTTGAGAACCACTGCTCTAGACTCTCCTGCTGACTCTCTATAAGATTTTGTCTACCATGCCACAGAAATCTCCTCACCCTGGAAGTTCTCTAAATCCCTGTACTATTTCTCACCTTGAAGGTATCCTCTGCTCCTGTGGCCTCATCTCCTGGTTCACTAGTTCCTCCCAGAATGTCTAACGTAAGGAAGAGATCAGACACAGGTCAACCATGTCTTCGTTCCTCTCTAGGCTCGACTCATCATCTCAACAGCACTTTCTCTACCAACCCTAACTGTAAAACCTTTGGGTACTGTTTTTCCTTTATGAAATTAGAAAACAAATGATTAAGGTCTGCATGCCCAGCTTGGAAGAGCTCTTCCAAAGATTAGGAGGGTTATATGAACATCCCATGTCAAACTATGGTGCCTGAATATAAAGGGATATTGCTACACTGAATAGAATGATGATTAAGAAGAACTGAGAGAAGTATGGGAAGACATTTGAACTTATGAAGTGTGATATAAGCAGAATGAGGGAAACAAGAAATATGACTACAAAACATAAGCGGGAAAAATCACAGCAAAAGACTCAGCTGAATACTTTATATTTTAATGACAAAACGGTTCCAGAAAACCAATAGTGACACGTAGCAATGATGATGCACTAAGGGAAATAATGTCCTTTATCATATCAGATGTCAAGCAATTTTTTAACCCATATTGTCTTGTCCTGCCTACCATTTGGGAAAGAGAGTGGAGGGAAGCAATGTGTTGTGCTCCTGTGGTCAGACACAGACACATAAAATAAACATCTCCTTCCATCCCCTGCCCACACCCTCCTACTAGATGAGCTTTATTGTTGGCAGTCTACAATCCTGCTGGACAGAAGTCTTAATCAATACTCCACATAGTAAATAATCCATCGACAATCTGTAAGTCTGCAGTCTCACAGATTAATATTAAATGGTTACCAATGGGGTTCGGTCATTTAAAAAAGTTATTCTTTGCAATTTCAGCCTTTTTTCTGTGTTCCTAAAGAAAGGAAACAAGAGCATTTTATATGTCTTTGTTCCATTTACTGATTTATAACTTTTGTATGTATGTGAAGACATAAGGGCATAAAGAAAACATGGTCAGATGTGCCTTTAAGGAACACGTCCTCTACTTAGTCCACTCCAGTGGCTACCTAATGCCTTTAGGATAAAATATAAACTTTATAAGATGAGATATTTAGCTTTGAAAGTCTACACAACCTGGTCTCAACCTACCTTTCCATCCTCACCGGACATTATTCCCTCTCCCATAGCCTGTGACCAAACCTCTGTATTATTTGTGCAAAACACCCCTTCTCCTCCCTCTGTACCTTTGCCCTGGCAATCTCTCCATGCTTGAAATGCACTCCTTTCTTAGCTCCACCTTGAGCCCCTCTCTTCCCTTAAGAACCATCCCAGGCACCATCTTCTGCATAAAACCTTTCCTCATTATCCCAACTGCTAGTGCCCTCCCTCCCACTAAGAGGATTAATGCAGTAGCTGCTGGGGGTCCACCTGCTTCAAGTCTCTCCCCATCCCAATCCATCCTCATTCAGCCACTAAAGTGATTTTCTTAAAAAATAGGTCTGATTGTGTCAAACACACACACACACACACACCACCACCACCACCACCCCAACTCAATAAACTCCAAGCTGCCTCTCAGATCAAATAAAAAATGCTGTTTGGCATTCAACATCTTTATAACCTAGCCCCCTCCCACCTTTCCAGTCTCCTTATACCTTACTTCTTGAGATGTACTCTTCAGTCCAATGATACTGGCCTCCTGGCTGTTCCACAATCAAAATATTCCATCTCAAGGGTGGCTATGTGGAACAGTGAATAGAGCACCAGCCTTGGAATCAGGAGAACCTGAGTTCGAATTTGTCCTCAGACACTTAACACTTACTAGCCGTGTGACCTTGGGAAAGTCACTTAACCCCAATTGCTCTGCCTTACCCCCTCTGAAAAGCCAAAAGAAAAAAAAAGATATTCCATTTTCAACTCTAGACATTTTCTCTGACTTTTCCCCATGCCTGGAACTCTCTTCTTCCTCTGCTTTGACTACTGACCCTTCTGGCTTCCTTCAAGTCCCAGCTAAAATCCCATCTTGTACTGGAAGCCTTGTCTAACCTTTTAATAATTCTAGTGCCTTCCCTCTGCTTTTTCCTATTCATCCTGTAGATAGCTTGCTTTGTATATATGTGTTGTCTTTGACCTCTTTTTGTATTCCCAGCATTTTAACAGTGGGAATTTAATAAACATTTAGTAAGCGATTGATTGGATTTAACTACTGTGTATATCTATATATATGACTGGGCAACTCACTTAACCTTGTTTGCCTTGGTTTCTTCTTTTGCAATATGAGCTAGAGAAAGAAATGGCAAACTATTATGGTATCTCTGCTAAGAAAACCCCAAATAGGGTCATGAAGAGTAGGACGTGACTGAAAAATGATTGAAATACGTGTTTACTTTAAATCTAGGCTGGATACAGACAATATGAGTATATATGTCACACATCATACCTGTTATGCATGTATACACATGTCATATAACATATTTGTCATGCATATGTACCTATGCATTGTACACTGTTGTGCATATACTACTGTGGGTGTGTCTCCTCTATTAGGAAAAAAGCTCATTATAAGGAGGGATTGTTTCAGTCTTTGCACTTATATTCCTAGTCCATGATCACTGTCTTGCTTAGCACATGGTAAGTGTTTAATAAATATTTGTTGAATGGCTGATACCAACAGGTTGTGTGACCCTGGGTAAGTCACTTAACCTGTTAGTTCCTCAGACAACTCTCTAAAAGTATATATTTCAGGGTCGTTATTGATCTTCATGGGTAGGAGTTTGCAAACCAGAGCTCTCCCAATACCTTTGCAATTCCAGATCCTTCCAAAAAAAGTGTGTGTATATGTGTGGGGCGAGGAGAAATTTTATGAGTTTTTACAGCTATTGCATAAATGGAATCTGAGGAATCAATTTTCTATCTCTGTTCTATATTAACAAAATTAATGCCTCCTACCTGCTTCTGCCATACCAAGGTTACCTTCTATCAACTTTACATTTATCTCATAAGTTGTGATTTATATGAACTGTCTCCCACCCATTAGAATGCAAGATCCTTGAGGTCAGGGACTATCCCATGCTACTGAGAATCTCTGCAAAAGGGCATCAGGGTTATGTGAATATGGGAAATATTTTCCTGTGAATTTTACATGGTATGGGTTTAAAAAAACATATGTACACTTTTAGTGATTACACATAATTATTTAATAACCTAGCTTGAATTATTCATTACAAGACATTTTCAAGCCTTTCCTTTGACTGCAGCCAAGAAATTTTATCTGAATATAGGGGGTTACAAAAGCCTGAAAAATAATAAGCTACTGTCTTGTCTTAATATTGTTTACCCCAATAACAGGGTTTCCCCTTTCTCATGGAAACGTCAAGTTGCATACTTCTAGAAATCCAAGGGGATAAACATGGTGTCTCTTGTTCTCCTTCATGGTACTGGAGTCCATGGCTAGTAATTAGAGAAGAACATTTACTGCTTGTACCCTGTGCCTGTTGTGGTGCCCAAGCTCCCACAGTGTGCCAGAAGGCAGGGAAGAGGGGCAGTTAAAAACAAAGAAGAGACAGAACTACCCAGCAGCAACTTTTCGTCCTATCAATTCACTGCTTTTATCAATGCTGGATTTCTTCTCCATGCCAGACCTGGTTTTTATTTACCAACTTTGGATTTTCCTTTTCCTACTTCCTATCCCCAATGATTGAGTCAAAATGAGTCCTGGTTATCTTTTTGCCTTCTCTTGTCCAACTGAGGGCTGCTTGGTGGACCTTAATTATAGCTCTCCCTAAACACTAGTGGGAGAGGGGGACATTTATAAAAAGCCAAATTACTTCCCTTTTTTTGCCTCACTTAAGAATTTGATAGAGTATACATTGTCCATTAAAATGCAGAATGAGTTACATATTTGAAGAGATAGCTAATGTGGAAATTGGTTGTGCTGGACTATGCATATTTGCTATGAGTTCTTTTAAAAAACTGTTCGATTGGGGTAGGGCAATGGTAGGGAGATCCAATAAATGTTTGGAAAAACAAATTTTGAAAAGAAGAAATGACCCAGTTTTCCCCTTTTTAAACATATTTTCCAAAAACTCTTAAGGACAACTTACTGCTAACAAAAGTGAGGAGTAAAAAAGGAGAGAGGGCAAGATAAATAGACTAGATTCTCAAATATAGCCTTTTCAGCACTGCTTGGCTACTTAGCACAGCATTATTTCCCACCTTCACAAAAAGACTATTATAAAAGTGAAATTTTGCTTCATTACTAAAAATGAGAATTCCTTGGCGTTAAGAACTCTTTTCTTTGTCTGCTGTAGAAGACCAGAAAGAAGACTGGACTTGGGAATTAGGGAAACCTGGGTTCAAATCCCACCTTAGACATTAACAGTGCATGTCACCAAACCTCTCTTGCCTTAAGTTTTCTCATCTGTAAAAGGAGGGAACTGGACCAGATGATCTTCTAAGGTTCTTTCCAACTCCAAATTTATATTCCTCAGTACAGCCTTGAACATAGCAGGTGCTTAGAAAGAGTTGTATCAGATTAGATTTCATCATGATTTGACTTTCAATATTCCCCCAAATCTCAAGGTGCAAAAGTTTAATTCTTACTGATTTTCATCACCTTTAAATGAGACTTCAACACTGTGGTTGGTTTCTATATGAACGATTTTAAGGTACCTCACGACCCCTAGAAAAAAAAGGGAGATGGGACCTTGGTGGTATTAAAAACAAAGAATAGGTCAAATTCTTTAGTTTGGGTGTCCTTAACTTTCACATATCCTTTCTTCTTAAATCCTTTCCCAAAGGCAAAAGAATATGAGGAAGAAAATTCTATAATGCCTTTAATTTAATTTCTTAGGTGGGGAATATGTTAATTCTTTGTTGAAAATGTGCCTTCCTCTTTCCTTCATCAGCTCTGGCCACAACAAAGGGCTCTGGGCTTTTCCCTGATCATCAATGGTGTTCAGTGGTACATGGGTTATGTGAAACCACGGCAATAAAGTTGGTTCACCTTCAAAAAGAGCTGGGCTTCAGGGTTGATTCAAATGAGCATAATCTACAAATCTATCTAGAGCAGTGGTTCTCAACCTGTGGGTTGTGACCCCTTTGGGGGATCAAATGACCCTTCCACAGGGGTCACAGTGGTCGCCTAAGACCATGGGAAAACACATGTTTCCCATGGTCTTAGGAACCAAGACACCACTCCTCTATCTGTTTCCAGGTGGGTCCGCCCACATGAAGATACGCCCACAAACAAGTATTAAAGGGTCTCGGCATTAGGAAGGTTGAGAACCACTGATCTAGAGGAAGCATGAGAAGTACAATATATCAATACCCAAACTGTAATCACTTATAAGGAAAAGCTTTCAGACTTTATTTCAGAATAGTGAATAGCAACTCACATTTCTATAGCACTATAGCAAGGTTTGTAGAATATCTCATACAGAGCATCTCATAGAATTATAAATTTAAATTTAGAAGGGGGCATTGCCCAACTTGACAGATGAGGTAAACTGAAACCCAGAGAGCTTAAGAGAATTGCCCAAAGTCACCCAGACATTGAGTAGCAAAGCCAGGATTCAAATGCAGGTCCTCTGACTCCAAATCCAGCACTCTTTCCATACCACGAGGCATCACTAGTGTTCACTCCCTTAAAATGGGAGGCTTGAAACACTCTCTGACAATTAGGTTGATAATGAGCTATGGCACGTTTGGAAATATGTCATTCTAAACCCTGGAATGTATGTGGATGTGACTTTCAATTCAGACATAATATAGAACCACCACAAACAGTCCATCAGGTGGGAACAGGTTGTAATCGTCTACTCTTTTAAATAAGGGCAGCTCCATTTGTAAACAATATGACCTACATCCTGATGACAGATCACAGTCCAACAAAATAAGACAACTTGATTTTGTACAATGTCTTTTAAATAAATGGTTCCTTAAGCAGAGTACTGACTGGAATGACAAACACCAGCTTAGGTGGAAAGAAATTAAGAAGTACAGGCAAGGGAGAAAGCATATGTTTTCAGGTGAGATTTGAAAAGGGATGGAAAGTTAATGAGGTAGGGAGATATCGTAAAGCTGTTTCAGATCGAAGGCGCTACAAGGAAGAAATGAGATTGTGGAAAGTGACAGAAGAACCCAGGGATGGGTGAGAAAGAGGTACAAAGACATAGGTAGAAGAAGAGGGGAATGAGACCTAGCCCAAGAGGGTGTTTGAAAGACTGGTAATGATCAGTTCTGAAATGAATGAATATCCTTTAGAGGAGAAGAGTGAATCAACAGTGAGAAGATATAAACATAGGAGAAAGCACAAAAGGGGCAAGATTTTTCTAAAAATTGGGGACATCAAAAGAAGAGGAATCAAAATACATGATAGAATGATATTTTCTGAAATAAGAAAGAAGGCTTCTTTTGGTCACTTGGTTCATGGGGACTCCTTTTTTAGATCAAAAATGACATTATGGAAAAGGTATAGTGAATGTTCTCAATCTCCTAAGAAAACACTGGACCAAAAATATATTGTTTTTAATTGGAGAAGATTTCAGTTGCATATAAGGAATAACTTCCTGACTAGGAAAATATTAGGTTACATGTGTTAATATAAGATTGCCTTTTTTGGAGACACTTAAGAATAGGATTGTTAATTATCTTGAATGGTATGGTTATACTTTTTCCTTTAGGCAAGGGACTAGATGCTGTAAATTCTGACTGTTCCTTGGAAAGCCAATGATTTTCTAATTGATGAACAGTATCATTCTGACCCCTAACAGCATAGATGAATGCTAGGACAGACAGTGGGCAGCCTTTTTAACTCTTTTTTTTTCTTTTTGGAGGGGTCAATTGGTGTTAAGTGACTTGCCCAAGGTCACATGGCTAGTAAGTGTTAAGTGTCTGAGGCCACATTTGAACTCAGGTCCTCCTGACTCCAGGGCTGGTGCTCTATTCACTGCACCACCTAGCCACCCCATCCTTTTGAACTCTTAGTGCTACTAGGGGAAAGGGGATGGGGAAGAATAGGCACTTACATAGTGACTATTATATGTCAGGTCTGCATGAAGCATTTAACAAATATTATCTCACAACAACTCTTTGAGGTAGGTACTATTATTACACCCACTTTATGGTTGAAGAAACTAAGACCAACAGAAGGTAAAGGACTTACCCAAAGTCACATAGCTAGGAAGTGTCTTAGACCAGATTTTGAACTCAGGTCTTCCTGACTCTAGGACTAGTACTTTATCCATTATACCACCTAGGTACCCCTGCTAGTGTAATTAAAGTCTAGGTAAGGGAAAAGGGGAATAAAAAGAAGGTAGGAAGAGGAAAGAATATGGGAAGAAGAGAAAAAAAAGAAGTATACATATGATGGGCATGGTGGGAAGACAAAGCAAAAACCCTCAGCTGCCTTATAGTGACCTCTTTTCTAGTAAGAGAAATCATTCTATTTTCAAATAAAAACTTCTGTGATTAGTGAAAAAGTTAAAAGAATCCATTTGTTAATTCATTCAATAAGTGTTTATTAAGCCTACGTTGTATGTTAGGCACTGCACTAACTGCTAGAGATGTAAAATAAAAAACAAAAGTCTTAGCCCTCAAGGAGCTTACATTTTAATCAGGGGGTGTGGGAGACTACATTCACACAGACGAATAGATGCAAAATATATGCAAGTATATCCAAAGTTATTTCCAGGGGAGAGTGCACTAGAAACTGCAGGAGATCGGGAGATGCCTCATTTAGAACAGAACACAAATTGAGAGCTGAAGGAAGCTAAGGATTCTTTGGAGCAATTAGGCAGCACAGTAGATAGAATCCTGGGCATGAATTCAGGAAGACCTGAGTTCAAATGCAGCCTCAGACATTTACTAACCATGGCACGTTGGGCAAGTTACTTAATCCTGTTTGTCTCAGTTTCCTCATCTGTAAAATAAGCTGGAGAAGGAAATGGCGAACCATTCTAGTATCTGTGCCAAGACAACCCCAAATGGGGTCATGAAGAATTGGACATGACTGGACAACAACAAGAATTCTATTGGTTGGATATGAGGAGGGAGTTCAGTCCAGGCATGAAAGACAGACTATGCAAAGGAACAGAACTGGAATATTGTGGAAAGACTAAAGAAAAAGGAGGTCAGTTTGACTGTTACATAAAGTGTGTGAAGGAAAGGCATACACATTATATTGGCAATGTCAACAAAAAGCAAAAAGGACAAATGTTGAGACAAATGGGGGAAAACAGGCACAGTGATGGCATTGTTGATGGAGCTGTGAACTGGTCTAGCCATTCTGGAAAGCCATTTAGAACTCTACTCCCTTCCCCTCCCCCAAATTACTAAACTGCACACCTGTTGACCCAGAAATATCATTACTGGGTTAATACTCCAAATAAAAAGGACACGATCACCTGGGTACAAAAAACAATTTTTTAGAGCTATTTATGACTGCGAAGAACTGGAACCTAAGGCAATGACCATCAATTGGGAAACAGTTGAACAAAATACGGTTTAATGGAATACTATTATTGTACAGTAAGAAATGATGAAAAGTACTATTTCAGAGAAATCTACAAAGACTCATACTAATTGATGAGGAAGGGGAGTTAGCAGAACCAGGAAAACAAATAATAACAAAACACAATGTCTAAACAAACAATTTTGAAAGATTTAACAACTCTGATCAATGTAATGACCAACCACATTTCATGGGCTACCCATTTCCTGCCAGAGAGGTAATGGACTCATTATGGAGATAGAGCCATTCACTTTTTTTCTAATCCATCCAATGTGAGAATTTCTTTTACTTTACTATGCATACTTATTGACAAAGGTTTTGTTGTTTTCTTTTTCTTTCAGTGAGAAGGGAAGGAGGAAAATAGAAGGGAAAGAAAAAACCCAAGATATTCCTAATAAATTCTTG
Source organism: Pseudocheirus occidentalis (assembly GCA_028646575.1). Classification (NCBI taxonomy): domain Eukaryota; kingdom Metazoa; phylum Chordata; class Mammalia; order Diprotodontia; family Pseudocheiridae; genus Pseudocheirus; species Pseudocheirus occidentalis. The sequence goes on along the minus strand of CM053597.1, from coordinate 202,377,950 downwards.
AAATACTTTTTTTTAATAAGGAAGAAAAAAAAGGTTTGTGAAATAAGGCAGAAAAAGGTGGTGAGATCCAGATCCTGAAAAGCATTCAGAGTCAGGGACTGGCACTTAGTGAATGCGAACTAAATGTGTTGAATTAAATTGGGGGAAGGGGTGTGTTTAGCAGAACTTCTGATCAATTTGATGAGTTTTCCAATCAGCTTGATGAATTTACAGCGCGGACCTTTGTCTGAAGGGTACCTCCTGTGAAGGTGCAGCTGGCAATCTGGTACCTAACTGAATGAACTCTTGATTGGTTCCTAGAGAGGAGTGTTGTCTTCAAGATGCTGGCTGACAAAGTCAGGGGAGCAGATTTTTGTCAGATGAGCTAGTCTTTTCCCAAAGTGAATTAAGACCTGAGTGGACCCTTTTCCACGAGCTCTCTACCTTGGTCTTCCAGACAAGAGGACCACAGGGTTCTTTAGTCTGGGGTGCAGCTGGGAAATGGTGGTATTTTCTCTTCCCCCCTCTCCCTAGGAGCAGGGGAAGCTTATGGTAAACTATATATACTTGCCCAGTTGGTTTTAAGTTGATATAGGTACTTAGCCACCATGTTCTTTTCTATTGTTGTTTTTTTTTCAATCACAGTTCAGAGACTTGAGTTGCTGAGAATGTGCTTTCTCTGACCGAGGTTCAACAGAGGCTAGGACACTGGTGGAACTCCTACAGAGATGTGTGGCAGTGGTAGATGTGGGTTTGCAAAAAGCCTGAGAGGAGATCCTGAAAGTGGACTTTTGGGGTTACCTTATGGGTAATTCCAAGTTAGAGAGTTTCCAAATCAAGAATTCAGACACTAGCCTTTAAGGGAAAAGAAGATGGGACTCCTTTGAGTATTTTCTGTTTCTATGTTTGTTGGTTACTGTATTTTGTACCTCATGTATTTTTTTTTGTAGGATGGAAAAAGTAAAAGCAGTCCCATACCTAATACTAATACTACACATTGACTAAGTGTTAGTGTCAAAGTTACAGACTCCACATTTTGGGAAACCTAGACACAAACTTAAATTCTGTATTAAAAATTTAAATCCCCAAATGACTGAAGCATCGTGTCTTTTTAATAATACTGAAATTCACAATAATAATGACATTTACAATGGGGAAAAGCCCCTTGAGAGCAAGGCTGTTTTCTTCCTTCTGGTTTCATTTTGTAGGAGGCAAACAAGGCAAACTCTAAATGGAGAAAGTCACCTGAAAAAGATCCTATTCCCCAGGCTGGGAGTGTTAAATTCCTCCTGGAATATGCACACATCATAGTAAGGTGGGTTTGTTTTCCAGGTTGCGGTCTCAGGTACTTTGTTGTTCAACCAATATTGTATCAGCCCAAAAAACTATACACTTCTGTATTGGTGATTAAAAAAACAATTTTTATTTTTAAGTAATCATCTAAATGAAAATTTTTTCTTTTAAAAACATGCATGCCTCATCTAATTGCATAATAGTCTCAATCTTGGATTATGGAACAAAAAATTCACATCTACACACCAAAGTAAAAAAATCCCATAATTACTTTTCCCCTTGGGAGAACACAGATTTATTTTAATCATCAATGTTTTTCATCCATCCCTTTCTTTTGAAAGTGCTGAAATGATGGTGCAGTTACTGTGTTCTGATGCAAATGATAACCATCTCATAAAGCAAGAAAATAACTGTAAAATGAAGCATTTGTGGGAGTGTTTTGTTGTTGTTTTAAAGTAAAAACCCAAGCTGGAGTTAAAATTTGTGTTTCCATGGAGGAAGGGAGGGGTTCTAACATGATAACCTTATTTCTTTCCTAAGAGATCAGAAAGATTTCCACTCATGTACTCAACTGAATTTTCCCTAATTTGTCACTTTCCCCCACCTACCCTGAAATAATCCTGAGCCAGGAACATTTCAGTTCATAACCACATGTCTATCTTTAAAAGGGGCCATTGGTTTTTATTATACTCATATTAAAGACCTAATATAAAGGTTCACAAAGGGTGAAACAACAGGAACTCAATTTATCTATTTTAGAATAACAGGCTTTAGTCAGACTTAGCTGGATTTGAACTTATGACTGCATGAGTCTATATGTAGGAAAGCTAAGTCATGAATAAGACACACCCTTCCAATAGTTAGCAGTATTCACACACATGCACGGTAAAGGTGTGTGTGTGTGTGGGGGAGATTGTCATTGTGAAGGAGCTATTGCTAATTGATAGCTCTTGGACTTTTATTTAATTGTTAATTGGAAGTCTTAAAGTAAACACCAAATAAGAAACATCAGATATAAAGATTTTTAAAGGACAATGCAAACTAGCACCTACAAAGAAACTATCAATATATTTCTCTTTTATCTAGACTGTTAGTAGATATACTAGTAAACACATTTAAATCACACTTTCCCCCAATGAAGGAGATCAATGTTTCCATACTGCCTGGAGAACTGGAGGAACTTAAAAAAATCAAAACAGATAAAGAATTGAGTATTGTCTGTTTCCACTCCATTCTGCAGAAATGGAAAATAATTTTAACATACAAATACAGAAATATTGATTATTTCAGAGGCAGTTATATGTAAGACTAGCCAGAACCTTTCTCAATTAAAATAACTAGGCTTAAACGCTAAAATCGGGTAAGAGAAAAAAATAACTTTTTGAAGACTTGCTTTTTCTAGTGTGAGCATAGAGACAAAACACAAAATGAATGATAATCTTTATTTAAAAAAAGGTTTTTAAAAATAAGAAATGAGATATCTGAACAATAACAAAAGACAAATTTTAAAGACAGAACCTACTGCCACAGTTGTAGTGCCTGTTTGAAAATGTTTAATCTTTCCCATATTTCACCCAAAGTGCCTTTTAAAAAGGACTCAAACTCCTTTCTAAACAACTTGCAGATCCATTAGAACAGTTAAGCTGGCTACAGTCTTTATTGTCTCTCCCATTTACTGAATCAAGATCTATTGCTCACTATTCACTTCATACTCACTCTTCTGCCAAATAAAATATTAATTGCATTTTCAGCTGCATTGCTGGTGATCAAAGAACTCTGATGTGTTGAGCTAAACTGATAGAAATAGTGCCTATTAACATATTTATAGGTTCACAGCTTCTCAAGTATAATTACATTCATTAATTACTTGCCACTACAGCATATAACAGGTCTAAAAGCCCAGGCATTTGTAGTCACAATCTGGCTGCAAGAGCAAAGTTTTTACAATAAACGTTCATCTGTAGAAGAGAAATAGTGAGTGATAGCATTTAAAAGGTAGGATTTCAAAAACTCTTATATTCTTTTCTAGCAGTATATATGCAGAGTAAAGATGATGGCATAGTGGGAGACGTATTGAAGGAAAAATATTTTCTGGATATTTTAAAGTTTTAAAAGAGAAAACCAAAGTCTATAATATTAATGACAATGTAAAGAAAACAATTTTACAATAAAAAAAATCCCTTCATGACTGAACGTCACACTGCTACAATATCATTAAGGACCAGAACAATCGAAATGCCTAAATTTCCCTTAAATTCCAGTATTTCCAAAATATCAAAGTACTGCAAGTAGAGAGGAGCCCTAAGGAATGGAAAATATTAAAAATATTAAACAATCATTCACTGAATGTGAGGTTTCTGACTCCATCGGCTGCATTTAGCTAGGTGTAGCATGCAGAGAGAACACAGAGGAATTACAGCACATGCATGACTTCTAGCGACTGGGTAACAAGCATGCAAAAAATAAGGGGATCCCATAATAACTTCAGTCCCAGAGTGAAACCAATTCTCTCCTATGCAATGAATGAAGTCATTTAAAAATCACAATCAAGCTTTGTGATCGCAACGTGCCCACAGCCTGGGACTCATTTAAGGACTTGGGAGCAAAGCAGACCCTACCTGTCTAGATATTTATAATGGAATATAAATATTCACGGGGTTCTTTTGTTGCCTGACAATAAATTCCAAAGGCAGGCACATTTGAAAGTAAAAACCATCAAGCCGTGTTTATGGAATGCTGCAATGGGAGTCAGAGAAGGAATTAAAAAAAAATAAAAAAGGAAAAGCACGAACCTTTAGTAAGCCTCCTCAGAATCTGACAGCGACATTTAAAAGAGACAGCTATCATTCTTGCTTGCAGCCTTTAGTGGTCAAATGCACTCAGGGTTCTGCTCGGCGGGATGCGGCAGGAGCATATGAATTCCGGGCGTGCATACCAGGAGAAAGGTGGTCCCAGTGGGGAGTGACAAAGCTTAATTCCTCTTGGCTGATGCAGAGATCAGCTTCGTGTCATCCAGCGAAGCTGTGTCATTCACTACTACAACTACTACTCCCCTCCACTGCCCCCTTCCCTGCAGAATCACGATGGCTTCGAAAGTAAGCTCTCCTGAACTGCAGCAATGTACCAGCTCGGAATAGTGTCAAAGGGGACCTGGGCTAGTATCCACTACTATGCACTGAGCAGCTTCAGAGCTAGGCAAAGGGCCATATATAGTATTTTAGCAAATTCAGACTTCCCCCGTCCCATCCTATCCCCGCCCCATCCCCTCCCCTTTATGCTTCTCCTTAAACAGATAATGCAAGTCTAAATGCTTGGAGTGTGTGTGTGTGTGTGTGTGTGTGTGTGTGACACACACACACACACACACACACCCCTCCTATACAGTAATTCCTTAAGTAGTAGTAGTAATAATAAGTATAATCATAATTTAAAAAGAAAAACAACAAAGGTAGGACTTTCAATGGGGAGGAAGTAAAAGACTGAACATTTTTGCCTTTAAAATGAACTTGCTTCTCTAGAATCAAAAAGGATTTATTTGACATTTACAAATATACCCAACCAGGAAGGTGCTGGATTACAGATAAAATGCAAAAGGGGACAGGGGAAGGGGAAAGGAAGGGTAAGGACAGAAGAGAATCTCAGGCAGATGGATTCATGCCTCCCCCTCCCCTTCATCCCATACTCCACTAAAAGGCCATTCTAGAAAGCATCATAGTCAAGATTGTTTCTAAGGCTGGGGGGGGGGGGGAGAATAAACAAAAGTTTATATTTGCATTTTTAATGTACCTTGGTGTCTCCCTTCTGAAACAATTGGCCACCTCTCTTGACCTTACTCCTCATTTTACAGAGTCTTGCAACATGCCAGATATTTTTAAGCATCAGCTCCAGTGGAGAGAAGAGCAAATGAATAAATCCTTCACAATCCATTCACAAAATGACAAGAAGGCTGTGTGCACACTTCTTTGCCTGTCAGCATCACCCCACTCACTTTATTCAATAGCAAACTAACATCTGTTTTATACCCCTCATCAAAATCCCTGACTCTTTGCTGAAAGTTAGCAACAAGAATCAGAAAACCATAAAGTTGATTATTTCAGAAAAAAATCCCCAATTAGCTCCAGCAAACAATACATCATTGTCTTGAATATTTGATTATTATTTCTAGAACTACATGAATTATTCATATAATTTCACTCCAATGCAGTAAAACCTTGGAGCTGGCATCTAATGTACATTCCAAATTTAATGATGGAGCTTTCTCCAACTCATTCACAAACTCCATATTGATTCACACAAACAAACAAAAAAATCTCAATCCATTGGTATCAAAGTGGATACGTGTTCTACTTTAGTTAAAATAAATGCCTCCACGTGAACATAATTGGATGTTCTAGACATCTATTTTCTTCCTATAGGGTACCAATGATGCTGAGATTCCTAGGATATCCTAAATAATACACCACCACTACTCAATGGTCACACTAAGCTAAAGGTATGATAATGCCAAATGAAATGTTGATACTATGTCTTGTCTTCTGTTCATGTAAGTCTCTCAATTTCAAATCATTTTTCTATTAGGTCATCCCAAATATCAGCCTCCTTTATGTTTTTATCTTTGAATAAGGATGCCCTTTAACGCTAGAGAACTGGGTTGGCCAAAGGAATAAATATTTATAGTTAGCTACTTTTAAGATCTTCCTTCCAATCTAACACCTTTCTCATAATTCACATGCCCAGAATATGCAGCTGTCAGGTAGTATTAAGAGAATCCTACCAGTGTAACATCACCACCTTACTCCATTTCATTAATGTCTATTTGAATGAAGCTCAAAAATCACATAGGAAACTCTTACCACTTCACTCTTATGCATACTCAGATAGGATTTGTTTCTTCCCTAGGGCTACAATGATCAAATACCTCCCTTTCAGAGAATGTCCCCTTTTCATTTGCTACATCCTTTGGCCCCAAGAAAGATCCTAAGAACTGTTATGTCCCATTTTTCTGACAGGAGAAATAACCTACCTCCTGCCCCATGATTAATACCTTAGGGGAATATTTTCTTCTCTTTAGATACTGTGGTTGCCAGTTCATGTATATATAATATATACGTAGTTAGCCATCTTAAGGCACAGCCCCAGGGAGATCATGGAGATACAGTTACCCTATAGCTTCCCCTCTTCCAGAAAAGGCAGGAAACCAGGACACTCCTTGCTGTCTTCTCTCATCTCCTGTCATTCTGGCTCTCCCTCACTGAATTATTTCAGTGAAAACTGTCAACAGAATACTCTTCATCCCCCAAGGGACACCCCTCTTCCTCATACTTCCTAGCAGGCAAAAGCAAAACTGAAGTGTCTCTTGTTCCCCCACCATCACCCCCAATCCCTCTGGTCCCAGGCTCAAATGCTGGCAAAATACTTGTTTGGTATTTTGCATCTAAACACTATCTCTTCTTTGAAAGGAAAGGTCCCAAAAGGCATAAAAAGTTTTACATGCTTCATTGTAGCATACAGGGGTCCCTGGATTCTTGAAGACTACACCACCATAGCACAAGGTCTGACAGGTGCTACCATTCTAGAAAGATTCCATGTATGACCTCATATGGCCTCAGTAACAGAATGAGTTGTCTGAAGACCAGTCTACCTAGGTACCGAGAATTGTGTCGCCAGTAGGCTGGCCATCTAGTGAAGAGGTTGTGGGGGTTTTGGTTTGTTTGTTTGGGTTTGGGTTTTTTGGTCTTGATAACACAGGAAAGAAAGGGAAAAAAGAGCCTTAAGTTTTATATCTCCTTCCCCATGGTCTACTACCTTTCCATTTTTGTAGTTACAGTGACAAAGGAATAGAAAAGGTGGCAGAAGATATTAAGAACCATGTCAACTTAATCTTGACTGTAGGTACTCCTAGATCCTAGTTCAGTGACTAATAAGCAGACATCTTGTTAGAGAAGCTGAATCATATCAGTGTGGACATTCCTTTGAAAAATAATGAAATTGAAAAGAAATAAGAAAAGATGAATTTGAACCTAAATGAAAAAAATGACTTCCTTTTACTCTTGGAGGAGTAAAGAATTAGCAAACTGGGTTTTATTCCATTCTCAAAGACTACAAGAAACATTATTTGGGGGACATTTGGTCATCATACCTTGTAATATTAATGATAAAAATTTGCAAAAAGACCACCATGAACATAATTGTAACTTATATGTCAAAATCAGGGTAGAAAAATTCAAAGAACTTAGTAAGACCCTACAAATGAAAAAGAAAAATACATTTTGCTAATTAGTGACTTCAATGAAAAAGTGGGAAAAGTTGAAGATGCGGAAATATTATATATAGTATATACATATATGTGTGTGTGTATGTATGTGTATTTACAGACACACATAAAAATACACACATATTGATATTTATATGAAATATAGCTTAAGTGAAAGAAATTAGTCCAAGGATGTGTATATTATATAAAAGTGTCATATCTCTATATCACAAATACTTTCTTTTTCTTAAAAGAAAAGAATCAATAGGTGTCAAACATGACCAACACTAAGTATTAGGACAAAGACTAAAAATGACTATATTTTCAAAAAAGAATAAAGTAAATGTGTTGTTGGTACTGATATGGGGGTTATTTTATCAATTGCTTCCTCTGTGTATAATCAAATCACTTACTAATTGAAACGGAGATCAGAATTTAAAAGAAAATAAAAAGCAATAAGAAAGAAAAATAATGAAAAAGATACAGTGTATAATTAAAATTGTTCAATGCTGAATTATTTAAACATATTATTTAAAATAAAAAATGGGAAATGGACAACAGACATGATATCAAAACTGATTGTAATAATTTCATTCAGTTGAACTAATATAAATTAATCAGTGACAAGAAGATCAAAAGCATCTTGGTTAGCAAACATCTAACAAGAGATATGCTGCCAAAGGCAACACCAAGTTAGAATAAAAACATCTATTAAATCTTACGAAGAAGGGTGATGATGATTATGAGCAGCAACATCTCATATAGCAGAGAAAACTATTGGAAAACTAGTTTAAAGAATGCTTTGCAAAATACAACCAAGAAAAGTAATACTAAAGATGTTCAGAGATAAAAATGAGAGGAAGACCAACAAATAGAAGAAAGATGGAAGACAAGAGTCAGTAAAAACCAATTCATCAACCTGGTGTTGTTTGTTTTTTCTTTTTCTATCAAGGAAAATGGAACCATCACACTTGGATCTTAGCATGACAGTTCCAAAGGAACTTATAGAGATTAAAAATGGAACCAGAGAAGACCAAAAAAGCAAGATTAAACCTAGTAGATGTAGAGGAGATCCATGTTGGAGGTGATACAATTGGGAGGGCATTGAGAAGTTGATATAAAAGGTATATGAAGGAGGGGAAGATAGCAAAGGCTGTGGAAAAAAATCTTGAATCAATAATGGTGAGTGTAAGATCAATAATTAACAACCTCCTATGCCACTCTCCTAGCTACACACATTTTTTATGAGAATCACGTATACACAAATTGAGAACATCCTTGAGGGAGACATTAGTAGGAAATAAGTAGGTTTTTGCAACCAATATTCAACACTGGATATTTAAAAAAAAAGAAATTGTGCATAACCAATACTTTAAAAACTTTAGTTTCAAAAAAAATACATGCAACTTCTCTTTATTTTCTTTGCCTTGGTAATCTAATTCACAGTTCACATCAATCAGTCAATCAACAAACACTTACTGAGCACCAAATGTGCCAGGAATTAAGACTCCAGATAGAATCCAGAGATTAAAAACAACAACCACCAAAAAAAAAACCCCAAAGGTGGAATGGTCCTTACCCCAGTTACCATATCTGTCTACCTAGCTCCAATAAAATCCATTAGGTTCAGTCTTTTATTTCCAAATACCTCCTGGATATCTCCACCTTGACATCCCTGACACTCGAAACTTAATGTCTAAAATGGAATTTCCCCCCAACTCCCCCAAATCCCCCCTGCTTCAACCCCCCAGTTTCCTGTTCCTATTGACAGTGCCATTATTCTCCTAGTCAATCAGGCTCAAAATCCCAGCCAACTTTTCTCTCTCCCTTTTGTCCACATATCCAATCAGTTCCCAGGTCCCAGAGATTCTGTGTTAACAACATCTCTCACGTGTCTCCTCCTCTCTACTCAAACTGATTCCACTCAAATTCCATCCCTCATCACCTCTTGTCTGGATTGGTGTAATGGCTTCCTCATTCATCTTCCCAACCCCATTCTCTCTCCTCTAAACTATCCTTTATGCAGTTGTCAAAATATTCTTCCTAATCTGAAATACTGCTGAAAAATAGAAAGGATTCCCTACTGCCTCAGAGATTAAATATGACTTTTTAATCTGGTATTTAAGACCTTACATAATTTAGTCCTGACCTTTCCAACTTTATTTCACATTACTTCTTTTCAAACATACTCATCATTCCAAACTGGACTGCTAGACATCCCCTGATCTTGTCCTCTCCACATACTTCCCTGTAGTCCTGCTAGCATAAACCCAGAAATGGGTTGGAAATGGAGACTAGATGGGTGAAAGAAAAAGAATATTTCTAGTTATTTTTAAATTGAGTCACCTTTTCCATTTTGAAGATTTCACTACTCTTTAACTCCAACTTGTTCTCATTATCACATACTTCAGAGCATCAATGGCCATCTCCTTCAAGAAGCCTCTCTTTATTCTCCTGGTTGTCTTGTTGTCTAGTGTCCCCCTCCAAATCACCATGTATGTGTGTGTGTGTGTGTCTACCTCCTGTGTTTACTTATCTGTAGGTGTTCTGTATACCTCTAACTGAATGAAAGATATTTGAGGGCAGGGGATGTCTCACTTTAGTCTTTGTGTCCACAGTACCTGGCCCATCTGGGGCTAGCAGAAATGAGGGCAGAAAGGAATTAGACCTGTCACTTCTTTGGTATAGTGAACTCCCTCCACCAATGAAGATCCACAACTGCCCTGCAATTTACACTCTTGTTGAGTTGCTTGGGGAATGAAGATACTTGTCCATGTTCACATAAGCCAGGATGTTTCAGAAGCAGAGACTGAACCCACCTCTTCCTGGCTCAGAGGCTAGCTAACTAACATGACTCTATGCTTCCTAACATATGCTAGCTGCACAGTAAATGTTTGTTCACTATAACTGACTGACACTTTCCTCCCTCAAATTCTCATCCTCTCTCTCTATCTATTTTCTAATCTCTTTCACTTCTGAGTTTTTACTACTTCACAACTCCTTCCATTTTTGTCGTTGGCTACAGAGACTTACAATCCTTAGCAAGAAAGTATGATAATGAAGGAATGAATGAAAAAGCATTTATTAAATGATTATTATGTACTAAGGATTATGCTAAGTGCTGGTGATACAAATTTAAAAGGCAAAACAGTCTTTGCCTTTAGGAGTACATATTCTCTTAGGAGAAAACAGCACATATGGAAGAGTCATGGCCAGGAAGGTATGTTTTGGCCTAGAAAGTAAGAAGAATGGCAAGCAGAGCCATAAGGTAATTAACATCTCCTTTCCCAGGAATGGTAGGGTTGTTTCCCCAGTGTCAGAGGTAGAAAATTGAAAGAAGGAGGGGGGCAGCAGTGGTGGGTATGTCATGAAGTTGGTATCTGGGTCAGCCTAGACATGGAGAATTCTCACTAATCAGGAGCCTAGAGCCTCAGAATGGGAGCTGGTGGGATGGGTCATAAATACTCAGAATAAAACACAAACCTTCTGTTAGGCACGTACATCTGGGGATTGCATTTTACAAATTTTAGCATAAAAATGGAATGCCTCAAGAAGTCAATACTCTTTCTCATGCTATTATAATCTCTTTGATAACAACCAATTTATAAGACAGCACTCATCTATGTGAATTTAATTTCTCATCAGATTTTTTCAAGATGCTTGATTAAAATGCTAAAAGAGAGTTGCCTCTACCAACTTTACCATCTCAACTAATTTAGTAAGCTAGGTTTTAAAAGATGATTGCTGGACATGATTTGTTCATTTATTTATTAAACTGTTAATAATTTTCCCCCTTCTTTTCATACAATATTTTTGCAAACAGTCATATTTCTCCTTCTATGCATTTCATTGCTTAGATATCAAAAATAATAACTCATTCACACAGGTCTTTAAAGTCTGTATGGCTATTTCCTTACATTAGGTAAGGCAATTATTATTCATATTCTTTAAATGAGGAAACTAAGGAGTCCGGGAGGTTTAAATAACTTACTCGTCACACAACTAGTAAGTGACTAAGGTTAGATGTGACCAAAGGACCACAGCACTCAAATCCTCTACACTCTTCCCTCTATGAAAACATTCCAACTTACAGGATGGCACTGAACGTTTTTATTCTTCTCATTTCATAGCAAATAAGTATTCTTGAAATCTCCCAGGACATTTTCTAATAATCTGGGGTCCAGAAAAATGAGTAAATGTCATTGTGACCTTGTTCTCTCAGACAAGTCTATATAGGCTCTTTCTGAACAAAATCACCAATTCTTTACTGTCACCTAGTGACAACCTTATTTTTTACTTTTGTACAGTGTTCAAAACTATTTTATGTACTCCATGCATTTTCTTATTCTTGCCACCACCCTCTGCTTCATTGCTCTTGAGTACATCCATGTAAGGCTAGACCAAGAATTCTTACCCTGGTATACGTGAACCCGATTTTTGGATTTTGGGGTAAAAGTATTTTTATAACTATTTTAATATAATTGATTTTTCCATTATAACCTTACATAATTTATTTTATGCCTTTACATTTAAAAACATCTGAGAAGAGGTCTGTAGGTCTCATTGGATTGCCCAAAAAAAAAAATGAAGAACCCTGGGCAAGGTATTCAGAATGGACAAGTAGGATGGTCTTTGAATATACAAGCATCAGACAATGGTAGCCATTGATCAGTATGAAAAGAAGCATCCAGTTTGCTGACAACACTTCCAAGAGGGGAGGAATTCTATTCGGCTGGATATATCAGGATTCATTAGCTCATTTTTTTCAAGTACTTCATAGGAAAACATTTTTGTAAAAGTAATGATCCCCTTCAGGAAGCGTCATTAGAACATAGTCTTGCAAATCTATGGTGATTAAAAAGCACTTAGTGATTTTGTGCCTCCAGTGTGTTGTGATGTGAAAAGGCTGAAAGATGAGGATGAAGGAGACTACATCTCAGCTCCATAGGAAGATTCTTGCAACACAGGAAATGCTCCTGAAGCCAATGAAATCCATCACAACCTTAGGAAACTTTCAATCTACAAGACAAGAAGCCATATATCGTCCCGTGGCTGACAGGGAAATGTCACAAGATGGTCTCTATGGCAGGCTGGGCAAATATTGCACAAAAGGCTGCATATGTACCAACTTCTTAAAAAAAACCTGCCTACAATTTAAACATACAAGATGCTATCATTAGAGTTAGAGCCAGAATGAACCTGGGAGATCATCTGGTCCAACATACTCATTTTAATGATGGCCCAAAGAGTGACCTGTCCAGAAAAAGTCATATAAATAATGTATTCTGAAGGTTGAGAAGGTGTGGATTTAATGATTTTGTGTTTTATGACATGTACTGATGCAAAAGGCTAAAGGTTGGCTATAAATTACTACTACTACTACTACTACTACTACTACTACTACTACTACTACTACTACTACTACTGCCACTACCACCACCACCACCACCACCACCACCACCACTACTACTACTACTACTATGAAGAAAGAGGAGGAGGAAGAAGAGGAAGAAAGGAGGGAAGGAATGAAGGAAGAAAAGAAACAAAGGAAGAAAGGAAGAAAGAAGAAGAAAAGGAAAAAGAGAAAGAGGAAGAGAAAGAAGAGAACCAACAACTAGCATTTAAGGTTTGCAAAGTCCTTTAGAAAAAAATTATCTCATTTGATTCTCACAACAACTTCATTGTTGAGGAAACTGAGTCACAGAGAGGTTAAGTGACTTGCCCAGAATTCTATAGCTGGCAAATGTCTGTGACTAGGTTTGAACTCGGGTCTTCTAGACTCCAGGCCTAGTGTTCTATCTATGACCCAGTATACAAATAAACTGAAATAAGTCATCCAAGCAACAAATAATATAGAAGTTGGGAATTCAGAGGAAGCTGAGATTAATATGCTTTAGGCCTGTGGTTCTCAACCTTCCTAATGCCATGACCCTTTAATACAGTTCTTCATGTTGTGGTGACCCCCAACCATAAAATTATTTTCGTTGATACTTCATAACTGTAATTTTGCTACTGTCATGAATCATAATGTAAATATCTGATATGCAGGAGGTATTTTCAGTGTTACAAACTGAACATAACCCACAGGTTGAGAACCGCTGCTTTAGACCAGTGAGATCCTTCCTGGATGTAGAGCTGAATCCTTCATGGAGAACGGGGTCCATGATGCAATTCTGCTTTTACATTAAACCAGCCCCTAAGCCACTTCCTCCACAAGTCATCTCTGATCACTCTGGTGAGAAGAGATCTTTCCTTATTCTAATTTCCTATACAGAGTTTATTTTTAACCACAACTCTGCCACTTGATTCTACAAATAGTTACTGGGTATCTTCAATGTTCAAAGTATATCCTTTCATATAGATATTCTGTCAAAGCTTTTTTTCCCCTCTCTGCTAGGATCATAGGATTTAGGGCTGGTAGGGGCCTGAAAGACCATCTCACTCAAGGGTTCTTACTCTCATTTGTAAC
>CM053597.1:202318370-202355036 GCA_028646575.1 Pseudocheirus occidentalis | reverse complement strand
ATCGAAGGGCCTGGAATATGATATTCCGGAGAGCAAGAGAGTTGGGATTAAAACCAAGAGTCACCTACCCAGCAAAACTGAGTATAATGTTCCAGGGGAAAATATGGTCATTCAGTGAGGTAGAGGACTTTCAAGCATTCTAAGACCAGTTTTCAACACAGTAGGCAACCCAGGAACACTTGAGTTCAAATTCTGCCTCTGATACATACTAGATATGTGACTCTGGGCAAGCTACTCAATCTCTCAGTGATCTTGGCAGTTCTCTAAGACTAAGTTGCCAAGAAGGTTCTGACCTCTCTCTGCTGGTAGAAGGAGTTTTCGACTACAGCGACTCTTGAAGACAATCCATTAAATTATAGAGTTCTACCTTTCTTAGTATCAGTCCCAGCACTACCCACAACAGTGAAGTCATAGATCCTAAAATTATTTAGTGACTTTTTTTTGGTGCACTGATGTCAAACCTAGTACTCTTTTCCTTAACTCATGCTGTCTATCTCTATTAAGAATTTTCAGAATCTCAGTCAATTTATAGTTTTAGTGAAAAATTGCTAAGTTGCTTCTAACTTTGTTTTGATATTGGATTGCCATGATGAGTATTTTCCTGCTCAGTAACAGAGCCTGAATACTTTAGAAAAGTTCCTATTGGGACAAACTGTGGTAGGTCTATATAAATGCATAAAGAGTATAATGTTGTCAGTATAGTACGGGAGTATTCTTAGTCAATATGGGAGCTCTAACCCAACAGTACTGTTACTCATCCAGGGGAAAAGAGATTGGAGGCGGGATCTGAATCCACATTTTCCTGACTCTGAACATAGTACTCAATATCCACTATACCACATTGTTCCAACCTACTGCCTCAAACCAATCTCTAGTTTAAACATGGGAACTTTACAGAAATTGACAATGGTAAACATTTATTTGGAAGAACTCTATAAAAATAATTCATATGTAATTTGAAGAGCTTTAGTTAAAGTTATGTTTACAGATCGGGGAACATAAATATACTCTGACTTTACGTGCATAGAATGTACAATGAGAATGCAGGTGTGTACAGAAATATGGTTGAAAAGATAAACATTATATAAAAAATAAAGACATACAAGAAATTATTCCTGCACTAAAAACAACTAGATAAGTTTTGCATGTGGATGGATAAGATGTATATTCACACATTTTCTATCTCTATATTTAAAAAATCAGCTTTCATCAGTTTTTTAATAATTCTATCCAAACGTGAATTTCATGTTAATTGACTCCCTCTACTGGTCAAAAATGGTATTTCTCAAAAGTTCCTTGCTGTTTTATTTTCAAGATTTCCATACATGATCTAATCTCTAAGTCTTTTCAATTGCTTTAATGAAGATGAGTAGATGCCATTTTAATGATATAGAAACTGACATGTGAATTAATACAATGCTTAGGTGATGACACATTGGTGGATAATATGAAAGGAAAGACTGACATTCTGAATTAAAACAGAATGAAAAAGAATATTTGGTTCCTACAAATTACAAACAGGAAGGGCAACAGATTCTTGTGCTGGCATAAATAACAAGTAATCTTGCTAATAAAATGCAGGCAAATCTGCTTACTAGGACTCAGTAAGCAAGGAAGACATAATTCACAAGTTAATGGTCCCAAATACAAGTCTGAAACCACTACTTCTTGCCATAAAACTCTAAGTCTTATAATTAAAGAGGACTGGAACATAAATAACATCTTATCAACAAAGGAAAAGACTTAAAAACATTTAAAATATGAAAAGAATTATTTACAAACAGAAAAACACTATATATATATATATATTTACTCAGAGATATTTGAAAGGGAAGAAACGCTAAGTCATGAAGTATTACAAATCACTGAATTGAATTTTTAGGAATATCTTTCAAATAATTTTGATCTTTCAAGTTCACCTAAGGACAAAATAAGAAAACATACACCAAGTGCACCTAAGCTATTTGTACTCTGGAAAAAACAAAGCATAGTATTTGTAAAAAAAAAAATGCTAGATACTACACTAGAGTGTATGACATATAATAAGTATAACAGATTTGCCTTTAATCAATTAACAAGCATTTATAAAGAGCTTCTATATGCCAGACACTGTGCTAGCCACTGGGGAAATAAAGATGAAAATCAAACTGTCCCTGTCCTAAAGAAGTGTGTGTATGTATGTATGTATGTATGCATGTATGTATATATGCGTGTATGTATGCATGTATGCACAATGCATGCATGTATACACACATACAGGATTGGATGGGTATATGTGTATATACTATATCTATATAGATAGACAGATATTGTATATACTATATCTATCTAGATATATAATAGATATAGTTCTATATAGACATATATGTAGATATATCTATATAGATATATGTACATACATATCTATATATATATATATATACACAGGCACACATTGTGTGTATGCACAGATGTATGCATGCATATATATGTGTGTATATGTGTGTGTGTGTGAGGGTGAGCATATGTGTGTAAATGTATGAATATGCACCCACTCACATATCCATATATACACACACACTATATATATGTATGTACGTATGTACGTATGTATGTATATATTTGGTTGTTCAGCTGTTTCAGTTGTGTCTGACTATGATTCCATTTGGAGCTTTCTTGATAGTAGAGTGGTTTGCCATTTCCTTCTCCAGCTCATTTTACAGCTGAGGAAACTAAGGCAAACAGGATTAAATCAATTGCCCATGGTCACCCAGAAAGTAAGTGTCTGAGGCTGGATTTGAACTCAGGTCCTCCTGACTCCAGGGCATGGTGCTCCACTGCACCACTTTCTCATATATATATATATACATTACATACACATTATGCATGCACACACACAAGTATATTCAAAATGAAGACAAAATAATACATTTTAGAGGAAGAGTACTAGCATCTCTACTACTTTTGCAAAAGTAAACATCTTTTCCCCCATTTTTCAAATATATATACTTCACTAAACTAATGCAGTAATAGCTTTTTGTGTTGTTTTGCAGATGAGAATCCTGCCTCAGAAACTAACATGCTTGCTAAGATTGCTTATTTTTTAATGTATATTTGGTTATATATTTAATAGAAAAATAATAATACTGTAGGCTACAATGAAGTATTTCCTGAAAACTGTCCTATGTCACCCTTTTGGTTATTCCCCCCCAACTCACATTCACAGGTTAGATTAGTTGATGGCTACCCCAGGTCCAAGACACTTTGTGGATCTACATTTCTAAAGTATTATTTAGCCCATGAGCCCCCACTGATGAGTTAACCTTCAGATCAGCCAGCTGACATAATTAGCTCAAAACAAAGGCATTTACTGAGATGGAATGGTAAGTGGATAACAAGGTTATCTTCCTCATAAACCTGGGATGCACAGAAAAACACAGTGTCAGTGAGAAAAGTAACACACAGATTCACAAGTGAAGAATCTTGATCTTGCCAGTGAGTACTGGACCACTGCTCCATTGGTCACTGCTGGATGATGGCTCAATGGCCGTTGCTAATTGTCATCAGCACCAAGTGGAGTGTGAGTTGTTGTTTGTCCACTGTTCTTGAAGAGGACTGTGACATCAGAGAGGTCATGCCATGACGTGTGAGTGAAATGGATTTAAGTGAGGAAGGTTCTGTGCAAAGTCACCAGCCTCACTTTCTTCTCTGGAGTCATCTCAGTCCAGTGGCAAGATATAGATCAGGACAAATAGAGATGACCCTGGATGCAGTGGAAGTCCTTGGCCTTTTTAAGCTAAGGTCTTTAACAGGTCTCAGTTTGACTGAGGCAGAGTCCATTCAGTGACTAAGGCTTTATAAGAAATGAATCACAGGGGGCGGCTAGGTGGCACAGTGAATAGAGCACCAGCCCTGGAGTCAGGAGTACCTGAGTTCAAATCCGGCCTCAGACACTTAACACAAAAAACTAGCCGTGTGACCTCGGGCAAGTCACTTAACCCCAACTGCCCTCCAAAAAGCAAAAAATAAAAAAATAAAAAAATAAAAAAAAAGAAATGAATCACAGGACGAATGGAGAAGACAGAAAGCATGCATCCCCCTTTGCTGCCCTCAGCTAGAAACACAGAGAAGAGAACATCAGAACTCAAAACATCAAAAACTAGATTCCTCTTCCACAGCTAACTCTTCTTGAAAACAAAATGGCATTATGCAGGGCAAATTCAGGGCTGGATTTTTCTTTCCCTACAGACCTCTAGACGCACTGATGATCTTCTGATTATCTTCAATAATCATAGAAGTTTCTCATGATATCTGCTGGTTCCTTCCAATGGCTGATATCCTAATGATCTCATCAGGTTGATGGAGAAACCTCCATACCTTGTTGAAGTGTAGGGAAAAAAACAAACCATCTCACAACTCTTCACACAAAGAAAACTGTTCAACTAATCTAAAAAAAAGGACTCAAGGTTATTGCTTCTCAAGAGCAGAATATTCCTTTTCTGAGAAGCATAATTTAGCTGACACCCATCTGGAAAAGGAACTAAAATTTTAAGACTTTGTGATAAAAATTAAATCATCAAGAAAGCATTCGGTACCTAGTAAATCTTACTTCATCATGGCACAGCAAAAAAGCTTGGCTACCAGGGAAATTCATTTTTCCCATCTTAAAGTGTTTTCTTAGATATCAAAAAGCTGATGATGTGCAGATATACTACACACAAGCACAGTGCACATAAGTTTATGTGAAAAATAGGTTTACATTTTGTGTTGATTTTATCTATTTAAAAAGAATGCATGAATGTCATGCTTTTTTTAGACCATGCCAATGTTTCTGATATGTGGATATCTTCAGGAACCATAAAGTCAAGGGTACTGGTAAATGAGAAAGTAGGAATAAGGCCAGCTCTTTCTGTCATCATCTCGCTTCTGGGCCTCTGAAAGGACCTGCTTGGCCCTGCTGTTTATTAGGTCAAAATAAATTATTCATGACCAAATGTGAATAAGGATCAAATAGCTTAATGAGGCTGGGTTTTTATACAACACTGCTGTCAGCAACATAACCAGGTCTGAAGTAGGGAAATGAAGAAAGCCTTCCACCTGTACCCCCTGCTGGCACGCAGATGTTTGAAAGGCAGCAAGCAGAACGGTATGTTCTCGGGTGGCCACACCCGTTGCTGGAGTTTTCAAAGGAGTTTGCTTGGAAGACACAGAAACTGGGAAAGCAGGAATGTGCAAGCATAGGGTAAAGGAGGAGGAACAGCCATAGCATTAAAGCTGGGGTATGTATACTCTCACTGAACAACACTTCCCTTGTAATCACAGTTTGAAGGAAATTAGCTCAGTTTGTAAGAATTAACATAAAGAGATGCTTCAGTGGTGCTGAAATGATTCTGTATTTTGTCTCTGTTTTGTCAAGGCAGGTCATCAAGAAAAAAACATCATCTGATTCTTAATTTGGATACTTGCTGGATCATAACCCAGTGAATTTTTTGCTGTCCATACTGGGATTCTGTCCTCTGTTAGCTGATTGTGTGAGGAAGGATTTCTCTCTCCTGAGATGGTTCTTAAGTCCAAAGAGTTTTACTTTGGCTGTATGCTCCTGAGAGATCAGGGCCGCCTCAGTAGTCTGTCTATAGGTAGTAGGATGTAAACAGAAATTGACCTGACATATTTCAGGCTGGGGAGCAAGTCATTGGGGGAAACCTATCCCAAGCTAAGCCAAGCAGAATATTGTTTGAATGTGTTGCTATAAAGACAGAACTCAAGAGAGTTTCTCACTCTCCTAGGATTAGAATATAAAAAGATACAGAGGCATATTATCCTCTATCAAGATAAACCTTATACCATTCATCACTAATAGTAAGGACTTAGTAAATATTTGTTTAAATATATTACACAGGGATAGGTACAGGACCTGTGATTTCAAAGAAGGAGGGAACTCCCAGATCAGCAAACTCCCCCTACCAAGTTTTTACACATTGGGAAATCTTTCTTGCTATGTAGATAGGTGGCACTTCCTGCCACACACCTTGGTGAAGCTGAGAGGAAATACAGACCTAACAATAAAATGGGCATGTAAGTCATTAAGCCCCAAATCAATTTTCTTGTTTCTTTCCCATCTTAACCAAAAGATCATAGACCTGGAGGGGCCCTCAGAAGCCATTTGGTCCAGTCTCCTCATCTTACAGATGAGGAAACTGAGACCAAGCAGATTATGTGATTTGGTCAAAGTGGCTTATCTAGTATGACTATTTCAGAAGTAGCATCTCAACCTAGGTCATCCTTTGCTCTGTATATTGTGGTTTCTTTCTTTCTTCTCTTCTTGGTAATCACCTTCCCTGCTCCACAGGCATCTATTAAATTCTCAATATGTGCCAAGCCCTGTGTAAGACTAGGGATTCAGAGTCAGGAAAGAGCGTCAGTTGGCCCAATTATTCATGGTCAAGGCAAGGTTTATGAGTGCGGAGACTCTCATAGTCCCAATATTTAGTCAGATGGAGGTTAAGCACATCAGAGTCAAGGCTATCTCTACAACTGGGGAGACCCTCCCCATTTCTTCTAGACCCAGTTGAAAGTCCATCTATGACAGCGGTTCTCAATCTGTGCAAACGACCATTTCACAGGGGTCGCCTAAGACCATCAGAAAACACATATTTCAGACGGTCTAAGGAACCAAGACACCGCTGCTCTATCCATCTCCAGGCAGGTCCACCCACATGCAGATACACCCACATAAGAGTATTAAAGGGTAGCAGCATTAGGAAGGTTGAGAACCGCTGATCTATGAGGTATTATTCAAATGCCCCAGCCCAGACTCATTTGCCCCTTCCCTGAGCTCCAAGAGCATCTATAGTCTTAAAAGGTCTTTGGGGCAATTTATTGTCCTGCTGCCTTGCATTGTTAATTCATGGGACCATAGATTTAAAACTGAAAGAGGTCCTAGAAATCACCTAATCCAGTTCCCCCATTTTACAAATGAGAAAACAGAGAGAAATGAGAGATTGTGACTTGCCCAAAGGTCACACAAATAATGATAGTTGCCTTGAACTCTTATATCATACATGTAGTGTACAGAGATGAAAGGAGCCTTGGAGATAATCTAGGCCAACTCTGCATTTTACCCATCCCTTTTGTCACTGCTCTTTAGTCATTTTAATTGTGTCTGACTCTCTGTGACCCATTTGGGGTTTTCTGGGCAAAAACACTCAAGTGGTTTATCATTTCCTTTTCCAGCTCATTTCTTACAGATGAGGAAACTGAGGCAAAAGGGGGTTAAGTGACCTGACCAGGTTCATACAATTAGTGAGTATTTGAGGTCAGATCTGAACTCAGGAAGAAGAATCTTCCTGTCTCCATGCCCAGCACTCTATCCACTGTGCTACCTATCTGCCCTTCTTATCCATTCACAGGTGAGTTAAAAAAATTCTCACGGGTAATAAGCAGATTAAGTAGGATATGAATTCAGCCTCCCTGACTCCAAATCCAGCATTCTGTCTACTATATGACAACGAACTCTTACTAGTATCACTTATACACTTTTAACTTTTTAAAACCAATTAAACATAAATCATGCAACAAATCTCATTCCCCTCCTCCACCAAAAAAATGTTACTGTAGATGACTAAAAGTAATACTTTGTATTTTACACTTCTAGATGCTACAGTTACCTGCCTAAACCATCTGATATTTATCTTTTCTGAATCTTCTATACTCTCCCATGGACACGTTTTCACTCTAGAATGCAAGCAGTGACCATTTCATTTTTGACTTTATATATTCAATATGGGGCCTTCCAGAAAGGTGGCATTTAATGTAAACTGATTGATTCATGGCCTTCCCTAAAGTTACAGCAAGTTACAGCAGGGTGTTAATGACTCGAAGAAAGAAATAACGGGCAGCTAGGTGGTACAGTGGATAGAGCACCAGTCTTAGAGTCAGGAGGACCTGAACTCAAAAACTGGTCTCAGACACTGGACACTACTAGCTGTGCGACCCTGGGCAAGTCACTTAACCCCACTTGCCTCTCAAAAAAAATAGCTTAGGGACAATTTCATTTTTGTGCCAGCAATAGTCATCTTTGTGTACTTCTTTTGTTTATTTGTTTTTTGGAGGGGGAAGGGCAGGGCAATTGGGGTTAGGTGACTTGACCAAGGTCACACAGCTAGTAAGTATTAAGTTTCTAAGGCTGAATTTGAACTCAGGTCCAGTGCTCTATTCACTGTGTCACCTAGCTGCCCCATGTTTGTGTACTTTTACTGACGCTGAGCTCACTGGCATTAGTGATTGTCACAGTAAGTTCTTAATGCTTGTTAAGTGACTAATTGCCTAAGAGGGTCTGACTTTGACCAGATTGCATGGCTTTCTCCATCTCTGGATATATAACTATCTGGTGAGTCAAAACAATTTATTGTATTCAGGTTAATCCATAGTGGCAGAAGTACCCCTTAAAACCACAATTTGCAAAGTTTTTTTTGAGAGTGAATTTCAGATCTGGAGTAACCAATAAGTAAAAAGCATTAAACGTATAAACTTTATCCTTAATAGTCTGTTTCTTCACGGAAATGTTTGCCTAGATCCAAACAATCAATACACAAAAGAATTTTTAGAAGATAATCCATTGGTAAATCAAGAACTACCTTATTACAAAGAAAAAAGAAATCCATAGCACGCATAGTACCAGAGTCCACCAACCTAGAAAGCTTAAAAAAGAAAGAAAATTATACATCTGGAAGTTTGTAGACAGAGGGCAGCATGTACAAGCCAAAAGTACAAGCAGATAGCTACAAGCTGATTTAACTTGAAAAAAAAAACAACTTTCTTACTGTCTTTAATTAAATTAACATGTTTGAAATAGAGATGCATAGTCCCAGTTTCTCAGTCATTTAAATGAGGATGACCCCTATATATTCATGATTGCAAACCAAAAGGAAGCTTCCCCCCTCAATATATAAAGAACCACGATTCTGGTAAAATGTTAATACTTTAAAACCAATAAAACCGGTGCATCAAAAGTCAACATGCCTTTGGCAAGAGGATCACAACTACAACGCAGAAATGTAATAACTAATCTAGTCATGGGCAGTCATTTTGCAAATGCAGAAAATTTATTACCAATGTTAATTCATATTACAGCAGCTCAAAGAGAATTAAGAATTAAATCTTCAGCTGATCATTCTGAATTGAGTCTATAAGTCTGCCTAGGAAAGTGGAACACTCTGGTAAGAATATAATGAACATTAAAGAGTAATTAGAGAGACCTTTAAAAAAACCTACAACTTAAATTTTAAGTACCTAATTAACAAATAAATTTATGTTAACCTAGTTTCAAAAAAACTTATTTAACTCATGGAAAGTGGGATATAGAATTTCCCTATGGCTTTTCAAATTGGTCAATCCTCAGGTACAGTCATTTGACTACAGAACTGAAGGAGAATGAAGTTTGTTTTTTTTCATGAGAACAAGAAATACAAGTCTGATACATTCTCTTTACCATGTTCACCCAAACAACTTTTTTTCCTTTTTTTAAGGTAGAAAGGTGAAAAGTAAAATTATAATCTTTTGCTAAAAGATACAGATTTGTTTCTACTATAGACAATTCTTAAATTTAATTTAGGAATAGACTCAAAGAACAAATGTAAATCAAATCGAGAGCCTTGTTACCCCACAGGGGCAGTTTCCCTTTGTCAATCCATATTGCTACAGAGTGACTGACATGATGACAAAGAAATGGCATTTCTTATATGTTCTAGATATGGAGTTGCAGACCAGCCTGCAAATAACAAATTTATCCCCACTCTTAAATGCATCATAGGTTAAATAGGCATATGTAGGCTACCTTGGGAACTTTGAAATTATTTGAAAATTGGAATAATAGACAACTAATAACTTTGTGTCTTTTGGTTTGGGTTCTGTGAAAGGTGGGTACTGGGTGGGGCAGGGAAGTTCCTCCATGTAGTCCAGAATATCACCAAAGACGACCAGAAGCAACTGAAGGCTGGTAGAGGGGTAACAATGACAATAACAATAATAAATAACCAGCACTTGGTGACACCAAGAATGATAATAATCAGCACCTACTATGTGCCAGGTCCTATGCTCAACATCCTAACATATATTATTTCATTGACAGCACCAGGGAAAACAGTCTGAGCTCAGGGAAAGGTCAAAGTGCACAGGGGACCACAATAAGACTGAGGAAGAAACCAAGGACAAAAACAAGGGATAGGACCTAATACCAGCCACCCTATCTGGATCTAAAGTGACAATGGCACCAGGACCCAGCACCCAGGAAGTATCAAATACTTCCAAGGATGCCAGAGAGAACTAGTCCAAGCACAAAATTCTAATCTAAGTGGTGTGATAGAAAATGTGATTATACCAAAAAAAAAAAAAAAAGTGCTGACCACAATAAGGAAATACAATGAATTAAGATGAGGGTTACCTCTATTATATCATGTGAAATCCCAGTAATTTTCTTTCTTTTTTGCCTATGCTTACTCTCTCAATTTCTTTTCTGTCTTATTACTATCACTAGCATTTATAGAGCTATATCAAATATTAGTGGTAATAATGGATACCCTTGCTTTATCCTGATCTTATTAGAAAGTCATTTAGTTTATCTCTATGAAATATAATGTTGGTAATTGAGGAAATAAGGATGAACAAAGATGAAAAAAATCATTTGTTACAAATTATATGATGGTTTATTTAGGAAAACCCTTGAGAATCAACTAAAAATAACTACGGCACTTAATAAATTTAGTACATAGTAGGAAATAAAATAAATCGTGCCAAATCATAAGCCATTCTAAGCAGCAGAATGAATAGATTACTAGACTTGGAGTTGGGAAGACCCTAGTTCAAATTTAGGCTCAGATACTTTCTGGTTGTTTGACCTTGGGCAAATCATTTTACCTCTGTCTTACTCAATTTTCTCATTTGCAAAATGGTAACAACAGCACCTAACAGGGATATTGTGATAATAAAATGAGATAACATTTTTAAAGCACTTGTAAATAAAAATTTTAAGCTATATAAATGCTAGCTATCATTGCCATCATTTTATTATTAACAAAAATCTGCAGACAAAAATATTTCATTCAAAATTACAACAGAACATATACAAGAAATATATATGATATGAGACATATATGTGTGTATATGTGTGAGTATATATATGTGTGTGTGCATATATATATATATATACATACATATATATACACATACATATATATACACATACATACATATATATATATATATATATATATATATATATATATATATATAAAATTAGTAAGTCCAATTACTAAGACACACAGGAACTATGTGAATACAACTAAAACATATCTTTTAGAGAAGGAATTGTTCTAAATAATTGGTGTTAATAATTGATATTAACTGTTCATTGCCTAGTAGTGCCAATATGAAAAAAAGACAATTTTACCAAAATCAACTTGTAAGTACAGTGACACATGAATAAAACTAGTAAAGTGAAAAAATAGCTAAATTTATCTGGAACAGAAAGATTAAGCATCTGTAACAGTAATGAATTTAGCAGATACTTAGCCCTTAGTAACTCAGGGCTAAATGTAGAAGGTGTTAGCTCTGCTTCCTGTTGAGAGGGCATGAGCTCCCCTGTTGCTGATGTGGCAGAAGGGGGCTGGCTGAGACAGGAGGCCACTGTGTGTATATACGAAAAGTTCTAGAGACAGAGAGAATGAATTGGGAATTTTCCTTCTGGTAGCTTCTGTTGGAGGAAGCAGAATTGTCCCAGAATCTGGGAGCTGGGCTGCTGAACTGAAGAAGTGAATTGGAGTTTTCTTGAGAGGGAGAGAGAGTTTCTCTCCCAGCATCTGGAAGCTGACTGAGAAAAGAGTTGGAGTTTTCCTGAGACCAGAGTCTGGTGAAAGCCACCCAGAAGGCTGATATTCCTTCTGGGTCCTAGGGCCAGCTGAACTGCTGGAGGACTGAAGAAGCATGACCCAGATAAGACTTTGTTTATTTTTGGCCTGGCTGATCCTTGAGTTCCAGGCAAGAGAAGTGGTGAAGTGTTTGAGATGTGCTGGACCCTGTGAACTTCAGCGTGTGCCAAGGATTGCCCTGAGGACTGGAGAAGGATGTGGGAGCTGTCTGCTTCTGAATCCAGGTGACTGGTTTGATGGATTCAGGCAGGAGCTAGGACCCTGGAAAGGGATCCAGAGAATCTGAGAGACCCCCCAAGTCAAGATGAAGAAATAACCTCTCCTTGGATATTGAATGAGTTTACTAGACACTGAGGGGTGGAGGATTTGTGCAATTTTCTAATGATTGTATCTTGTGATTAATGATACTTACTGACTGATTGCTAGATGAGTGACTGATTAAGTTAATGGTTGCCCCATGAGTGGAAGATTGATTATTGTATTGTGAACTGAATGAGAGTATTGATTATTGTATTGTGAATTGATTGAATGATTAAGTAAGGAGGGAAACCAGATGATTATTCCTTTTGTTCTTTGTTCTAAATATTGTGGCCACTGTAGTGAAAACTGTGTGGCCATTCTAATGTTAAATTGTTATGAACACTATATTCTGATTTTCTGTGATGAGATGTAGTGTTGTGAAGATTATATTATGATTTGTTGTGAATGTTTGCCTTGATTTTAATGGAATAAATGGGGCGTTCACTATACTGTGTAATCTGAACCTTAAAAGCTGTTCACAGTAGCATCTTTTGGGAATCTGCTTGTGCATTCCATTACAGCATCATAACAGAAAAAAATTTGAAAGTTAGAAGGAAGGGAGTCTAATAGTACCAGCTTTCAAATTATACTACAAGTCAATAGTCATCAGAACTATTTGGTGCTGTTTAAAAAAAACATTAAAAGTTGATCACTGAAAAAAATTATATACATAATGAGACTTAGAAGACATTGAATATAGTAGCACTGTGTGTAGTAAACCCAAGGACTCCAATTAATGGAATAAGGGCTCACTATTCAACAAAAAGCTTTTGGAAAAAGCAATCTGTCAGAGATTAAGTTTAGACCAACATATCATACCATCTACCATAATCATCTTTAATTGAATATATGACCTAGATACAAAATGTCATATGATAAAAATCAGAGGAGCAGGGATGGAATTACTTTTTACCATTATGGAAAGAAGAGTTCTAGACCAAAAACAGCATTAAAAGGATAAGGAGATACAATAGATTTATTGTTCTATCATTCTTATGTTGATTCTTCATGACCCCATAGCAGGCCAGGACTTATCTGTCCTCTACTATCTGCCAAAGTATGTCCAAGCTCATGCTTGTTGTTTCCAAGACACTACCTATCCATCTCATCCCTTGCTATCCTCTTTTCCTTTTACCTTCAATCTTTCCCAGCATCTGGGTCTTTTCCAATGAGTCCCATTTTCTCATTATGTGGCCAAAGTATTCAACCATCAGCTTTAGTATTTGACCTTCCAGTGATTAGCCTAAATTGAGTTCTTTAAGTATTGACTGATTTGATCTCCTTCTTGTCCAAGGGATTCTCAAAAGTCTTCTCCAACACCACAATTCAAAAACATCCATCCTGTGCTCGTCTTTCCTTATATATTGTTACTGGAAAAACCAAATCTTCGACTATATAGCCCTTTGTCGCCAAGGTGACGTCTCTGCCTTTTAGTATGCTGTCTAGATTTGCCATTGCTTTCTTTCCAAGGAAGAAGTGTCTTTTAATTTTTTTATTTTTATTTTTAGATTTCCAATTTTTTGTCTTTATTAATTTGTTTGTTTACTTTTAGTTTATGACATTCAGTTCCACAATCCCTTGAGTTTAAAATTTTCTCCCCTTCTCTCTCCTTGCTCCCTTCCCCTCCTCCCCTATGGCAGCACACAATCAAGTATAGAATCTGCAAATACTTTCACATTTGTATCTTTTAATTTCATAGTTGCGATTGTCATCTGCAATGATCTTTGAGCCCAAGAATACAAAAATCTGACACTGCCTCCATTTCTTCTCTCTCTGTTTGCTAGGAAATGATGGGACCAATTGACAAGATTTTAGTTTTTTTGATGTTAAGCTTCAAGCCAATTGTTACATTGTCTTCTTTCACCCCCATCAAGGGGCTTCTTAATTCCTTTTTACCTTCTGTCATCAAAGTGATTTCATCTACATATCTGACAGTTCTCATAGCAACCTTAATTTGAGCTTTTGATTCATCCAGCCTGGCATTTCACATTAAGTATCACGTATAACTTAAATAAACAAGGTGATAACATACAAACTTGTTATATTCCTTTTCCAACCTTAATCCAATCAGTTGTTCTTTGTTTGGTTCTAACTGTAGACTGGCCCACATACAGGTTCCTCGGGAGACAAGTAAAATGATCTGTTATTCCCATCTCTTCGAGGACTTGCTACATTTTGTTATAATCCACACAGATGAAGTCTTTAGAGTAGTCAGTGAAACAGAAATAGATATTTTCTGGAACTCCCTTGGTTTCTCCATAATCCTGTGAACATTGACAATTTGGTCTCTAGTTCCTCTGCTTCTCTGCAAACCAGCCTGCCTTTGTGGTAATTCTTGGTACACATACTGCTAAAGCCTAGCTTGGAGAATCTTAAGCATGTGGCATGTGATATGAGTGCAATTGTTTGGTAATTTGAACATTTCTTGGCATTACCCTTATTTAGGACTAGGACATAAACTAATCTTTTCCAATCCAGTGGCCACTGTTGAGTTTTCCTAATTTGCTGGCATACTGAGTGCAGCACTTGAACAGCATCATCTTTTAGAGTTTTAAATAGCTCAGCTGGGATTGCATAAATGGGTGATCATTAACTAAAACTGAAAAAAAGGCTTTGCATAAATTAAATTAATGCAATTAGAATCAGAAAATAAACAGCAAACTAGAAAAAAAATCTTTGTAGCAAATTTTAATGATAAAATCTAGTATCCAAGATATGTAAAGAATCAATTAAAATTTAACAAGAGCCATTCCCCAGTAGGTAAATGTTCAAATGATATGAACGGGCAGTCCTTAAAGTAACTATTGATGCTACCAACAATCACGGGGGAAATGTTCTCAGTTACTAATCATTAGAGAAATGCAAATTAAAACAATTCTGAGGTTCCATTAAACTGGCAAAGATAACCAAAAAGGAAAACAACTATTTGAGGGGATGATGTTGAAGACAATTTCATTATTAACAAATGTTTGTGTACTTCCCCCCAATCCTCTTCAAGTACAAAAACACCTAGAACAATGAACACAATTGTTTATTCCTGATAATATAAAATTACCCTTGAGGTCATTTAAAGCTACTGAAATACATTAGTCAAAAACAAGACCAATTGATTAAGGTTAGGGTTGTTTCAGTCCTCCATTTATCCCCTGACTTCATAACTGGCCAGTTCCATTCATCTACACTGTAGAGTCTACATGAAAGTCTATGTTAATATAAGGGAGTCTCTCATTTTCTTCTTCACCAGAAAGATGATGTGTTAAGAAAAGACCTCTCCTCCACCATATGCATTACATATCTCCTTTACAGATAGGATTTTTAATGCTTCAGAAATTACCAAGTCTATGAGGGCCATACATTTGGGGGGGGAGGAGGGAGGTGAGGCAATCAGGGTTAAGTGACTTGTCCAAGGTCACACAGCTATTACGTGTCTATTCACCGCACCACCCAGCTGCCCCCAAGTGCTGTACATTTTAAGGTACTTCAGAACCAAGCAAGAAGTTACCAGAATGCTAGGAGACAAATATTGGCTGCCTTAACGTAAGGAATGGGAACTTGTATAAGATGGTTTTAGTGGAAAGAACTGAAATACAGTTGTGCTTATTTTTAGTCTAACCTCAAAGACACGTATAAACACATATCTGATGGGAGGAGGGAAGAATGTGTGAGGCACTTTGCTAACTGCATTTTACAAACATCGTGTCATTGGATTCTCACAACCTTGTGTGGTAGGTGCTGTAAATATTCCATTTTATAGTTAAGGAAACTGAGGCAGACAGGTGTTATTTGTCAGCAAAAGACACTTCTTGGACAACATCAATGTCTTATGAGTATCTTATGTAGCAAGGGTAGAGGACAAAGAAAAGAGCATATACAGAATGCCCGTTTATAAACAAAAGGGGATCATTTTCTTCCCCAATATCCTTAGGGATAATCAAACTGTACAGCCTCATTTTAGAGATCAAATAAAGCCCCCCACCCCTGAAAAGTTAGTGGTGTTCATCATCACACAGAAGAGCTGAAATTTGAGCCTAATCATTCTTTTTTTTTCTTTTTTTCTTTTGGAGGGCAGTTGGGGTTAAGTCACTTGCCCAAGGTCACATGGCTAGTTTTTTGTGTTAAGTGTCTGAGCCCAGATTTGAACTCAGGTCTTCCTGACTCCAGGGCCGGTGCTCTATTTACTGCGCCACCTAGCCGCCCCGAGCCTAATCATTCTGACTCCAGATCCAATGTTCTTTCAGTCTAACTCTCACTCCATGGGTGAGGGCAGTGATGCACAGAAAGGTTCAGTGAGTTGCCTGGGTCACACAGCTACTGAGTAGCTGAGGCCAGGTCTGAATTCCAGATTTCCTCAATCCAAGTTTAAATCTCTACTTTTTTTTTTTTTACTACCTACCTGCCTCAAAGTATTTAGTCCAAAATACTTCTCTGTGTGAACTAAGGCATCATGATTACGTGATATGGGCACTGATGAAGTGGGTGCACATGGTTAATTTTCTGTTAAGTCTGAAATAAGTTTTCTGAAAAGGTTTTTTTTCCCCCATTTTTAACATCAGAAAATTTCCAGAGCTTCTAAGTAGGGCCTTGACACTAATTCCTCTACAAACGCCACTATATTCTTTAACACCCTGCATCTATGTAATTTTCATAAAAGGCTAACAGATGGGGAGTCAATGAAACCCCCATGAACATGCCACTCAGCTGTAAACCAATTTCAGTCAGAGCCAGGGCAGAAGGGTTCTGAGGCACTGTGCCATAGAGAGTGTTACACTGTATGCCCTAGGCACAGGGAAATTAAGCAATGGGGTCAAAGCCCTTGCCTGCCCCCTCCTTCCTTCTTTCCTCTCTTTCCTAATAACAAGCCACGTTTTGGCAAAAAGCCATCTTGATTCACAGCAGTGTTGACTACAAAAATGCATTTAGTGCCATTCAGAAAATATCCTAAATTAATGCAGTGAAAATGACAGCCAACTGGATATTTTGAAGTGGACGTTCCATAGGCATCTCAAACTCAACATGTCCAAAAGAGCACTCGTCGTCTTCTCCCCAAATCCACCTCACCCTTCCAAATTTCCCTATTTTTGTCAAGAGCACTACCAATTTTATTTGGTACTTAATGCACTTCTTAGCTGTTGTCCAGTCTTCTTCAGTCATGTCCAACTCTTCATGACCACTATTTTGGGTTTTCCTGGCAAAGACGCTTAGAGTGGTTTGCCACTTTCTTCTCCAGCTCATTTTACAGATGAGGAAACTGAAGCAAGGCAGGCTAAGTAACTTGCCCAAGGTCTCACAGCTAGGAAATATCTGAGACCAGATCTGCATTCAGGAAGATGAGTCCTCCTGATTCCAGGTAGAGCTCTCTAACCACTGTACTACACTGTCCCATCTTTCCCGTTCCCTTTATCCACTCTACAATCCACTCATTGTAGCTTACTTGCTGTTCCTCACACACAATATTCCATCTACCATCTATCTCTATGCATTTGCACTACTGCACATTCCTGGAATACTCTTCCTCTCCACTTCATTAAGAATCTTTAGTGTCTTTCAAGACTCAGTCCAAATGCCAGCTTCTGGAGGACAACTTTCCTTCTAAGGGGTCCTTCCCATCTATTCTGTATGTATATTTCATTTACCAGCTTTTATATACAATGGGTACTTGTCATTAAGAGGCCAGTCCTTATGGGCATATGTAGTATGGGTCTTTAGAGCAAACAAAGCTATCCTATGACTGTTCCCCTTTCTGTGTGGTGAAGGAAAGCTCTTTTTTTTTTAGGGGGGTAGTTATCTGCTGAGTTAGATCCCAGTGTGCATTCAAAAGGCATTCACCAGGCAAAGCAAACTCTTTCTTCTTTATGGGCTAAGTTTGTAAGGACTGGGTTCTTGCTGGCCTAAGCTCCATTACATGTGCATAGTCTTCCCCTCCATTGCAATGAAAGCTTGTTTGGGCAGTGGGCAGTGGGCAGTTTTGTTTTCGCTTTTTATCCTTAGCACTTGACACAGTGTCTAGCACAGAGTAAATACTCAATAAATGCTCATTAACTGGTGAAAAAAATCTCAGAACAGGTATTGATCTGCCCTGGTTGAAGGAGTTTCCTTCTAGGGAGTTCCCTCAACCAATGAAAATGCAGGCCCAGATCAAAAAAGGAAAAGGTAAAGTCATCTCTGACTTACAACAATGCAGACAGGTAAGAGAAGAAACACTGCAGTGCAGTGAACATGACAATTTCTTTAGAGTCAGAAGAAACTGAGTTTAAATCCTAAGTCTTTCATTTATTCTCTGTGGGAACCTGGGAAGTCTGAAAACTTGAGTTTTTTTCCCCGTCTCTCTTTACAAATAATTATTGATAACGTTTGTTATTACATCACTTCATTTCTGAATATATCAGCCTCTCCTTTCCCATTCCCTCCCATCTGTTAATCAAACCACTCCTTATTTTAAAAAGGAATTTAAAAGAAAAAAGGTCAACGATTGTATTATGTAGAGCCTATATTGGATTGCATGCTTTCTTGCCAAGGGGGAAAAATTTAGAACTCAAAATCTTATAAAAGTGAATGTTGAAAACTAAAAATAAAGAAAGAGAAAAAAGGTCAGTAAAACGAATTAGTACATTAACTACTCGGAGGTACAGGCACTCTTTCCCACTCCCATCCACCATGGCACCCCACATCTGTGGTGAAGGAACAGAGGCACATTTTGTAATCTCTTCCTCAGGAATCCACTTAACCAATGCAGTTATATTATGTTCAATAAAACTACGACTCTTTGTCCTACCCCGTCCTTCTGCTGTTATCACTTTCAAAACAGAGGGAGATCATAAAGACCACATTAGTTTTATTTGGAATATTTCCCCCCCTCACTGTTCACTGTGGCCTGCTGGTCAACCTTCAACCATATAAACAGCAAAGGAAGTCAAGGGGTCATGTAGGGAGTTGAGATGTCATATGGGCAACCTGAACTAGTGTGGCACACCACACACTGGGTGGATCCTCTGTACTGTCACCCAGAATAAGAAAGCACCGACCATCATGGCCAATGCAAGAAGTGCTCACGCTGACGAGAGCCCGGGTTCATTGAAATATGGAAGCATTTGGTGACCTTGGACAAGTCAATTCATCTTTCTCTCATGGCTTTAATTTTCTAAAGTGTAAAATGATAGAGTTGAATGAAACAGTCCTGTTGGCTAAACTTTCTTCTAGCTTAAGTTCCTTCCAGCTCTAAATCACATGCTGCTATGACAATGGAAAATTGCTAGTAGATAATAAATAGCTAAAGATGACTTTTCTGTACGAAGCAGTTTGAAATTAAGACAACAGCCTAAAGTCTTTCTCTGAGATATAAATGAACCTCCTGTCTGCGGCTGATGACTCACATATTATTCACTTTGTTCTACTCTGGAATATATCGAGGTGGGACAGAAGGGGGGGCAGGAGGGTAGTTTCCTTATAGAGGGCTGGAGACATTGGTGTGCATCAGCCTTGGAAATAAAATGAGAAAGATGGTTCGGGCAAGACTAATTTCTGAGATAATGATCAGACAAGGAGTTATTAGGAGGAATTAAGACCAGACTCCTAAGCCCCAGACTAGTACTATCTGCAACTGCCCACTGGATGCAACTCTCTTCTCTGGGATGTCTTCCTGCTGCCAAAAACTCATTATGTCTGTAACTGATTCATTATCTTTTGCACCATGACCTAGATCTCTTTCTTACTTTACTATTTCTGTCAATGGTACCACGATTATTAGCCCAGTTTCCCATTTCTAAATCCTCAGGGTAGGGGTTGGTTCTCTTCTCTCCTCTTCTAATATCCAATTAGTTAAAAAGTTTTGTTGCTCCTGCCTTCCCAATATCTCTCATGCCCATAGCTTCTCTATTCCTATTGCTATTATCCTAAAACAATCACAATGGGGGCAGCTTGGTGGAGTAGTGAATAGAGCACCAGCCTTAGAGTCAGGAGGACCTGAGTTCAAATCTGACCTCAGACACTTAACATTTACTAGCCATGTGACCTTGGACAAGTCACTTAACCAAAAATGCCCTGCCTTCCCCACCTCCAAAAAGCAAAAAAAAACAAAAACCAGTCAAGACAACCTCCTAATGCCTTTCTGCTTCTAATTCCTCCTTTACACAGCTGCCAGACTTATCTTCTTGATGCTTCTGATATTTTTGACCATCCAATTGTCTAAAAGAAAGCCCACAGGGGAGGCCTACAGGGGAGGCCTGGGGAATATCAACCTCCAACTCTCAGTCCCAACCTCCTCACCCATGCCCAGATTCCAGGGCCAAGCAGAAACAGGGCATACAGAGACCTTCTCTTTCCTCACTCAAGCCTCCATTGCCCAATTCCCACCAAGCATTCTATGCCCTCTTTCAGCTGGATGCTGATCTGCTTCTCTCCTTTGTCAGAAGTAACCCAGAGCCCTGCTCCACCCTGATCTTCAGGACCACTATCTTCCTTCTCAACAGCAATAACTCAAGAAATGACCTCTGTTGTCCCTTGGAAAAGTAGGCATGACCTACTACAGTCCTTCCAGTAATGGAGGGCTACAGGGTCTTACAACCATTGTTGCCTATGGTCTATTAGATCTCATGATATGTCCTGACAATATAACCTCCACACACTCACAATGAGGGTACCCTAAGAAGTTCTGTGATTTGTCACCAATGTCCCTAAAGGTCACTGACCTTCCATCTGTCTAGCAGATAAACCTTCCGAATCAGAATGAGTTCCTTGAGAATAGGGACTGTCTTGCCTTTCTACCTTTATTTCAAGGCTTAATGCAGTGCTTAGTGAACACTACATACTTAATAAATGCTCTTGTGGTCATCAAGCCATCATCTTCCCCCTTTCTTCTACATACTCCTTGACTTCCTAAAGTACTGTCTCTCTCTCCCTTGCCCCGCTCTCTGCCCCTTCTTCTCTCTCTTTTATCCCCCTCTCTTGCCTCTCGCTCTCTTGATTCTCTCTCTTCCTTTCCTCTTCTGCTGCTCCTTAAGAATGGGGATCCCCCAAGGCTCTATGGTGAGATAGTCTTCCCTTATTTCTCTATACCATTTTATTTGTTATTCTCATTTATTTCCCTAGTTTCAATTATTACCCCTCTACAGGAAATTCCCAAATGGACACATCTAGTTCTTCTCTCTCCCTTTTTCACATTTTAAGCTGCCAGTTGGACATCTCCACCTGGATGTTCTATGAACCCCTCAAACTCCTTATGTCTAAAACCGAACTTATTTTTCCATCTAA
Source organism: Pseudocheirus occidentalis (assembly GCA_028646575.1). NCBI lineage: Eukaryota > Metazoa > Chordata > Mammalia > Diprotodontia > Pseudocheiridae > Pseudocheirus > Pseudocheirus occidentalis. The sequence goes on along the minus strand of CM053597.1, from coordinate 202,333,587 downwards.
ACTTACCCCTTTCTGTTGACTTTCCAATAATATTTGTCTACTCCAAAATCCATGACCTACAAACATCTGTGTTCCTTTTTGAACAAAAGTGCATTTTTTTCCCCAGTGGGTTTCATTTACAGATGAGGAAATCAAGAACTAGAAAAATTAAGTGATTTGCCCAAAGTCACATGTTTACAGCAGTACTTCCAATTAAGATGGTAACATGAAAGGCTGTAGAGGATCCCAGCTCTCCCACAAACCCTCAGACAAAGTTCTAGAAAGTCATCAATGGTCTTGTTTTATGTCCTGCCACTGGATTCCAGTGGCAATGGAGGAGAGAGCGAGGCTGATGACTTTGCACAGCTCTGCTTCACATCCAGTTCACATGCAAGTCAAGACATCAACCTCGTGATGTCATTGGTCCTTTTTGTTGTGTTTTTGAGGGGAGGAGGCCAAGGCAATTGGGGTTAAGTGACTGCCCAAGGTCACACAGCTCATGCATCAAGTGTCTGAGGGCAGATTTGAATTCAGGTCCTCCGGACTCCAGGGCCAGTGCTCTATTTGTTGCACCACCTAACCACCCCTGTTATTGGTCCTCTTTGAGAATAAAGGGCAAACAAGTCACCAGAAAAGAAAACCAAAGAGACATAGCAATAAGCTCCTCCTTCCAGTTCTGAATGTCATCAGAAGCCTGCAGATAATGCATATGGAGATAAGGGAGGTGAGGAGGAAGGCAGTGCTAGGAGATAGGGCTTAAACCCAGCAGAATCTTGGCCCTGATCTGTCAGAACAGTAGGAGAAAAAGCCAGCCCTGCAAGCTCATTGCACAGGGCGGGAAGGTCAGGCAGTAAGCACTCACCCCTGGGGTATCCCTAAAGATATGAAGCTAGCTCACCAACTGACCCCATTACAGAACTGCACGGTCCAGTCCAGTGCCACCTCAGAGGTCAAAAGGAAGCACAGAACTTCCCTCCCTTTTCCCATCTAGATCATTCTGGAGCCAAAGCAAAAAGGAGGATGAGCACAACACCCAAGAAGCTTGTAAAGGAGCAGCAGAAAGACAGAGCTTTAGGCAGCTCCAGCATTGGAGAACCTACAAGAAGCCAGAAACTAGTGCTCCAGACAGTGACCACAAGACAAGACAGACAGAGCAACATGTCCCAACACTGTGGTGCCTTGCCCTGGGTGATCAGCACAATACAAGACACCCAAGGGAAGTCTTTCAAGGCCAAGACAAAGAATGGAGCCAACTGTATGTCAGGATATGCACAAGGAGAAGGAGACAGAGAAGAGCTAAAGGGAAAACCTATGGTTGGCCACCAGGAGACCTACTCAGGAGCCAGGGCTAGGTCCCATTCTAGCCACCAGATCCAAAAACACTGTGGCATCCAGACTACAGAGGGGGAAACACCCATTCCTATCACAAAATACCAAACCAGAAACTGAGGCTAGAAATACAAATAAAAAAGAAAAAAAACCAACCACAATGAAAAAAAATTATGGGTTAAGAGAAACCCATGAGATCAACTCAAAAGACAATAATGCTACAATAGGTATGATCAGAACCTCAGAAGGAAAAAAAAAACATGGCTTGGAACAAGGACCCCAAGAATAGCTAGAGAAATGAACAAAGAGATGAAAGTGAAATTCTAAGTGTACTTATATGCGCGCGCACGCACACACACACACACACACACACACACACACACACACACACACCCCAAGGCATTTTTTGTTATCAATGAAGACCTGTTTCTGGAATTTGCTTGCTTACTTCCCACACTGACTGTTCCTACACTTAGACAGGGGATGTATCTAACATTTTGCTTACTGTGAATAATTTTCACAAAATTTAACTACAGAATATCAAAGATGGATTTTGTGCTTGTCCTCCATTTTCGAAGAAGGCCATGGCATCAGAGAAATGATGACATGACTTGCAGTTGACTTGGATTTGAGGGAGGGAGGAAGGGAGGGCTGTGCAAGGTCACCAGCCTCACTTTCTCCTCCAGAGCCATCTGGGTCCAATGACCAGACACTCATTCAGGATGACTGGAGATGACTTAGGATGCAATGGGAGACCCCGGATCAGAGATGGGAAGCATAATGAATAATAATAAATAAATGATATATAATTATATGGTTATAAGTACTGCATAATTATATAATGAATAAATTAATGGAACATATAATTCATATATAATAAATCACATTTCTGTATTACCTTTATTTTTTCTAGATGTAAGATTTCATTGGTAGTATAAGGCAGTAGTGTCAAACTCAAATAGAAAGAATTCCTGCCACTGCATATTGGTTTTAAAATAACCACAAATTAACATTATCTATGTTTTATTACATTTTTTATAGATTTGGTTAAACATTTCCCAGTTACCATTTAATCCGGAGGTTAAATGTTAGCATAGGGGAGTTTTGCCAGCTGCAATTTTGACACCATTGATGGAGGGAACTCAGTATTAACTAAATACTCTACCAACCCAGACCAGCATCTGTTTGGCCATGAACAGTCTTAAGGAGTTGCCTCAGGTATGCTTTGAGATTAAATGACTCACTCTGTGTCCCAGGGCTAGTATATGTTAGAGGAGAGACTGGAACCCAAGAGACCAGAACTTCAATGAATATGCCACCTGTTTTCCCACAGCACTTTCAGGTTTACAAAATGTTTTCTTTGTAAACAGTCCCATGAAATGAGGAGTGAAATTATGATCATTCCCTTTTACAGAAGAAGAATGGATCTTTTTGTTTTCTGGCTTTTTTTGGAGGGGGCAAGGCAGGGCAATTGGGGTTAAGTGACTTGCCCAAGGTCACACAGTTAGTAAGTGTTCAGTGTCTGAGGCTGCATTTGAACTCAGGTCCTCCTGACTCCAGGGCCGGCACTTTACTCACTGTACCACCCAGCCACCCAAGAATGAACCTTATCTAGAGATTATATCCCACAGTGGCATCCAACTCATATAGAAACAGACCCCTGCAGACAGAATACTGACTTTGAAAACTACAAAATAACTATCTACATTGTGCTGTATTTACTTTGGTCAAAAAACCAAAAAAAAAAAACAAACCAAAAAACTGCCCAACCACATTTTGATCTCATTTCTCATTGTAGCAGTTGTGAGTTTCAAGGCTGCCTGTGGCCACTGCAGTGAGTTTAACTCCTCTGATCTAATATAGCCCACTCATTTTGCACATAAGACAAGTAGGACTCAGAGAATCTACAAGACCTGGCCAAGGTCACCAGCTGGCTGGTATCAGAGTTGAGACCCAAACTCTTAGCCAAGGTAGCTCCTGTTCTTTTGCACCACTGACACAATTGCTTTGGTTTAAGTTTTTTTTATCTCACGTAACATTTTATTTATAGTATTCACCCCTTTCTCTTCTAGGTTGTTACATAAAAATGTTAACAGAATCAATAAAAATGAAATGATTCATACATAGTAATGAGGTCCTATTGGGAAGGCACCTTCATACATCAAATAATTAATTAAAAAAACAATTTCTTCAATACAAAAATGTAACAAACAGCAGATATATTACTGTATTTCTCCTTAAGAAATTCACATTAGATATTCAAGATGCAGAAAGGGAGAAAGGTAAGCTAATCAGCAATAAAATGTTTATAAAGCCATTCAAATGGCTCTAGTCAAAAGGAAAGGCTATAAAAACGAATTAGAAGAAAAGCTGATATAAAATCTTTGTCCTGAACAAACCAATTAAAACATTTAGAGAGCCAATCAAAAAGCTAGAGATCTAAAAAAACATTTACTGAATTTCTTATTTGTGGACATATAATAATTATCATGAAATCCAAAGGTTAATTGTACTTTTACGATACTTCTTGCAACTGTTACCCCTTCTTTATTCACAATACTACAGTTGCAGTTTATGCCAAATTCTTTTTCTCTTGGAGTACCTTAGCAGCAGTTGGGAATAGCTTCTCAATTGATCTACCTACCTCTCTCTCTTTTTAAAAATTTTTTCAAACTTTTTTATTTTTTGCTTTTTGGAGGGCAATTGGGGTTAAGTGACTTGCCCAAAGTCACACAGCTAGTAAGTGTGTCAAGTGTCTGAGGCTGGATTTGAACTCAGGTCCACCTGACTCCAGGGCCAGTGCTCTACTCAATGAGCCACCTAGCCACCACTCCCCTCTTTTTTTTTAAGATTTTATTTTTCTCATTTACTTGTAAAAATATAATTGACAGTGATTTTTAAAATTGTTAAGTTCCAAATTTTCTTTCTTCCTTCTTCCTCTCCCCTCCCCTTGAGAAGGCAAGCACTTTGATATAGGTTATGTATATTTGAGAAATGAGTTTTAACAGTGTTGTCAGGAGATACAGCACCTAAAAAGGACAGACAAAAAAGGACTTGACACACTCCCTAATAGAAATAAATTAATTCAATAGGCAATTTATGAGCCATGAGTTAATTGTCCTTTAATAAGTTTCACAATGTTTTGAAGCAGTGAGCCCAATAAAATTCCACAACTGAATAAAGATCAATCCAGAGGAGACCTTCCAGATACATGTGAATAGTCAGAATAAATTTAAGCTACTGGTTGCTTATAAGACAGGTCTGAATACTAGTGAGATTGTTGGAAACAGTCAATGGCTACAGGAAGCTATATTAATGAAAACCTTTCGGGCAGTTTAAATGTAAAAACATAAATCAAGTATGTTGAAATAGACAAGGATAAAAGCAGGTTAAATGAAGCTTAAGTCACATTTCTGTTTGAGGGAATATCATTCTTAAATAATAAATTCTTAATGCTTATACTTTTAAGTACCTATCCATGGTTGAGTTTGATCTATAGGAAGATGTGAAATAATGTATCACTGGCAAAACATTGTTATTTCTATTTTCATTTCTGAATTCTTTCCCTCTCTCCAACCTCATCCACCCATTGAGAAGGCAAGTAATATGATATTTTTTAGATGCGTGAAGTCACACAAAACATATTTCCATATTTGGCTATAACTCTTTAACATCCACAAAGTACTGGCAGGGTAATTACTTTTAGAAATCCTACTCTGGGTGTGTAATTGCAAGCACCCTAGCACACCCAGGATGACCCACTAACACAGGTTCTTTGAGCTGGTTTTCTAAAGGAAAGACAGCTTTAAAGGGGCTAATGATCTTAGAAATAAGTAGAAAGAAGTGAGTATCCAAGAAAGAATCCACTAGACAGGGCTCCAACTGTCTAAACAGAATAATACAACCACCTGCATTCATCACCAGATCAGGGGGAAACCAGCGTCTTAGTTAGTTGGAAGACTCTTAACAAATGGCTAGTCAGAATCCTGTCCAAAAAATCAAAAGATCCTTCTGATGAGCAAACCTCCAAAGCAAAATGCCACCCTCTCAGAATACATAACAAAGACTTAACCCCTGATTGGCTCAGAGTCAGAAGACAAGAAACCTATGTGACTCAGCACAGCTGTGAATTATCAGGGTTCAAAGGAGATTAATCCTTCAGATGTTTACAATTTAGCCTGAGCCTAAGAAACTGACCTCCGGAAAAACAACAAATCCCACTTTGGTTACGCTTACATGATGGGGCCAGGGTAGTGTCTTTTATCTTGTCATAGTTCTCATGGGATCATATTCATTGACAAAAGGCTAAAAGAAGTCATGAGAATAAAGTTAGCTATTATTTTGCACTGCCCTCTTGGACAAGATCACTTAGATATTGAAATAAAGGGAAACCACTTCCAAGAAGGAAAAAAACAAGGACTCCAGGGACTCAACGTGTCCCCTATAGACTTGGCTGGTGCTAATGGCAACATTACAGTGGCATGTTGGATACTATCAGTATATTGGACAACTCATGTGTATTCTAATAAACACACACATAAATTCAACCTTCAATTTTCTCTTCTATTTCTATTTCAATGGTTACAGCGATAAAGAATTCTCCATTCTGCCATGAAAAATCCTCAGTATTTATCTTCTCTACTCTAAGCACCAGCTGAAATCTCACAGGACTTCAGAATGGAAGGTTTTGTTTTGTTTTGTTCTGTTTTAATGGAGAATGAAAGATCCAAGAGGGAAAATATAACCTGTTATCTTTTTCTTTACCCTCAAAATAATTTCTACTGATTTTCTATTGCCTAAAAATGGAGGCCAAAAATGTAAATATTAAAATTAAGGATCATGAAAGGTGTTGCTTGTTTGTTTTAAATAAAGTATGAGCACATTAGTGATTGAAAATGAAAAAGCAGGAAGAGAAATAAAGCTGAGAATTACAATTCCAAAGAGGTGCTGAAAATCCTGAGAAAGCTGAAAAATATTCTATTTAGAGATAGAAGACTAGGTGGTCAAGGATATTTGAATCTTTTTTTTAAAATTTTAATTCTTTTTAGGCAAGGGACATAAGAAATCAAGCAATCTTGGTACATTAGCAGATTCATCTATGCTAAGGCTGACTCCCAGTCAATCCAAAGGTTAAGCCCTCTATTTGAGACACCAAAGGCCATTGCTATGGAAAAGGATGTGATTGGATACAAAAGACTAAATGCTCAAAAGAGAAAATGTGAAACAGGTAAACGCATAAAGAGAAATTATTTGGACGAACGCGGTAAGTTACTGACCATCTTAGTTTTAATTTCCTTTTCTGAGGACTGAGGCAGTTGGGACTAAACTCCTAAGGTTCCTTCCCAGCTCCAGCTACTGATAATCATAGCCAGATTTTATATGCTGAGGAATTTCAAGGTTTTCAAAGCACTTAATACGTATTATTTTATTTGCTCCTCCCAATAACCTTATGAAGTGTGTGACAATATCATTCCAATTTTACAGGTGGAGAAACTGAGGTACAGAGAGGTTAAGTGACTTGCCCGGGATCACACAGCAAGGACAGATTTCACCTCACATCTTCTGGACTCCAAGTACTTACACCATCTAGTGACCTACTACCCCATCATGATATTGCGCCTGTGAAAGTGCATTGATATTTTGCTTTGAAGTATGTTGTGGAAGGACCTTCTTCACTGAAATTTAGAATAGAAGATCTCTAAGATAACATAGGTAGGTATAAAGTCTCTAGATGACCCAGTAGATAATGTGCTAGGCTCGGAGTCAGGTTGACCTGAGTTCAAATCTGTCCTCATACACTTGTGTGGCCTTGGGCAAGTCACTTAATGTCTGCCCAAGAAGCAGTTAAATGGCTCAATGGATAGAATGTTGGGCCTGGAATCAAAGATGGCTTCAGACATTTACTAGTTCTGTGACCCTTGGCAAATCACTAAATCTCTGTTTTCTACCATGCCCTGGAGAAGGAAATAGCAAATCACTCTGGTATCTTTGTCAAGAAAACCTTATGGACAGTATGGTCTGTGGGCATGGGGTGAGGGTGGGGAGGAGATCGCAAAGAGTCAGCCACAACTGAATGACTAACAACAATAACAAAAAAAAAAAACCACATAACAATCTAGGATTATATGATCACTTGGTTCTGTTAAAAAGATTGGAAAAAAAACAGACAAACAATTCTTATTAAAAATTCTGTGCATTTATTTCTGTGTTACATAACATTTGCTGTAAATTCCAATTTAAATATACTAAGATTCAATTGAACATTGTCAAACAAGTCTGGTAATACTTTGAACCATCTTAGAAAACTGAGTAGATGCACATATAACAGAATATGCATGATTAAATATGCATACATGACGGGGAAGCTACATTTATCTATCGAATGAGTATCCGTGGTCTAGCCAATAGTTATATTAAACAGAAAATATCAGCATTCAGACAGACCTTCTGAAAAGACAAGGATGTCTGCTCATTCAGTGGGTTTGGAGAAGTGTACCTACACAACTGATAGTGTCATCAATGATGCTTCATAGAATAGCAATGAAGTGAAATATATGTTTACTCTTCTAAGATAAAATATTAGTCATTACTTTTTGGATAAATGTTAAGAGTCTCCATGTTGTCATTTCTTAGGGTTTGGCTTCTGCCATATATGAAAAGATATTCCATATAAATATAGAGGTATTATTACTATCTTTATGTTAAAGAAGTAAGTGTGAAACAGTTTCTACATACCTTTGAGAATGATAATTATGGAGTGACACAAGTCCTCAAGTTTCTATATTTTGTTATCCTCGCCATCTCCCAGGTAAACAAATATTCCTACAACTACCGATTCAAATTTGCAAGGGCTTAACATAAGAGTGGATCCATTTTGAATTAATGTCTCCAGTACTTTTACATCTCAATAATATTTCCCTTATTTTAAAGACATTTTAAAATTCACTTAATCTAATATCAAACAGCCTTCCATCATCACTAATTTCTAACCTTTACCCCATAATTACAGTGATCTAACCTTCAATAATACCAGCTTATAGTCATGTAAAACACTACTACGAATGATCAAATTTACATTTATATAGCAAATACTTCCCTACATTCAAAGTGTCTATGCATTTTATTGAAATGTTCTCTATAATTAAGGAATTAGACAATGCATTAGTTAATTATTGGTTAAAGGAAGTTATCCTCTTAGAATAACCACTACTGCCTTTCATTGCCAAACAATATAGATTATCCCAAGTATGTATGAATTGTGATTAGTGCAATGCATTCCATGGACAGGAGCATCAGTAGGAATTCACTACGCAACCAACCTAGATTCTGCATTAGATCTCCATCATGGTGGCACATACTTTTGGTGAGCATTCATTTCTCTCCTTAATGTCTCACCTAATTAATATCAGATGGCTGTTAAATAATTATTTCTCTTTTTTTATTTTCCAAGGACTCTTGAGTGATTCTGATTTATGTATAGATCTCCTTGTAAAAAACCCTGCCAAGTAGCATTTTGACTTGCTGAATCAAATGCTTTTTCATAATCAACAATTAGCTCAATAGAATTATCTACACTCTACATCTTTGTTATTATGAAATAGCAAATATGTGAACCATTGCCGAATATCTCTTGAAAAAGCCTGTTTATTTCCTACCTATATCTTTTGGATGCCTTTGATTCATGCATAAATGACTCTCACAGAGCTTTTATATACTTCAAAAATAGGTAGAGATCAATAGTTACTGATGTTCTCTTGGTCACATTTTTCAGAATCAATACACTTCAAAAGGTTTTCCATGTTTTTGATATCTTCCTGTCCCTCAGATTCCATTCTATTGAATCCTCAATGCTTTCATAATTGCATAGACATCAAACTCCAAAACACTGAAGAATATTCCTGGAAGAATTAGTAATCACTTGATAGAATCTGGCCTGACCATCCACACAGTAAAAAGAGCAAATGGATGAAGAGTGCTTATTGCCCTATTTTCAACAGGTTATTTGGGAGGACACTTGATAGGTCTTGTCTGATAAATTTAAATCTTTGACAGATGGTCCAATGGACTAGGTATGAAGCTAAAAAAGCAGAAAGCAGACTGAGTTACTTTTTGGAAATTGTAAAGCTCTTTTGCAATTGCAAAGCTTGAGATTGGTCACAAGCTCCTCATAAAAGCAAAGGCTCATATTTTCATTATTAATACTTTCTCTATTATTTTAATATTTTATACAATACTCACATTTTTCTAGCACTTAGCATGGTAACACAGTAGGTGCTTAAATAAATTTTATTGACCGTTAATTACCCATATTGCTATAAGAGAATAAGACATGGAACATCACTGAATCTAAAGAATCAAATGCAAGTATTACACAGAATACAATGGAGAACTATATTGTGGGTCTGAGCAGCATGTACCATATGACCAATGAGAAGGTACAAATAGGAGCACAGGAGATGATCAAATAATTGTGTGGCAGCAAGAGAAGATTAGCTGGTCAGATGGTAAGAATAAGGGGTGACAGGTAGACAGCCACAGTGCTCCATCAGTACTCTCATAATGTCAGGTGAAAGAGAAGATGACGTCCAACATGTTGGATTGCCCCCAAACCTACATCATAAACTTTTGAAAGAACATGAACAAGAGTCGCACTGAATGGGTAAGTATGGAAGGGTTACCATTTATTTCATTGGAGGGGACTTCCAAATTGATGAGATCACACATCCATTTGAGTACTTGACTATGAATTAAACAACCATTTCTTGTTCTAACTCAGTACTTTTGCAGTGATTGTGTTTAGTAACACTTCTCAAAAATAACATTTTAAGCACATAAAATAATGCACAGGGTTAAAAAATTATTTCAAAATTCAGTTATCAAAAAAATTTTTAAGTTCATAGGCTAAGAACACTTAGCCTAGAGACAAGAGTATGCTTCTAGATTAGAAAATTAATTTGACAATACAATGGTAACAAGATCCTGAGATCCAGCGTGAAGACCATCAGGTTAGAATTCAAGGAAACCTGGTGACCAAACAGATGTACCTTGAGCAAAGAATACATTCACAATTCATCAGCCTCAGTGCTATCAATGTATCTTTTTAAGAACAGACTTCTGATGTTAATTCTACCATTTTGTTTTTCTGAAGGAATGTCAACTGGTAGACCATAAGCCTATGCAGGAAGGAATTGTACCTTACCTGAACTATTTTGCATAGTACTTCACCATAGTGCTCTCTATAAAAAGAGGCAAATAATAAATATTTGTTGATTTTTGTTGTCAACTATCCCCTGATTGATGCCCACATTACCTACGTGTAAAACAGCTATGTGAAAGTTCAAGAAAGCCAGGAAGTTCTGTTGCTATTTAGTTCAACTTAACATACAATAAAACAAACATAGAAAAGGAGTTCAGAATCCTCTTTTCTATACTATTCTCCACAATGAAAGCTTTGTGTTCATTAAGTTCTTTGGTTAAGTTCATAATAATGTGTTTATTCATTACGTCCACAATAAGAAAAATTTTTTAAGAAAATAACTTTCTGAATGCAATACACAGGTTCTAAATAATATTTCTCTCCCTGTCAAAGAAAAGTTAATGAAATTATTTCAACCTAAAGTACTTTGAGATCTTCTGGAAAGGAGGCATACTCATAGTTGAAAGCCAGGAAATGGATGTGTAATTCACACATTATTTGGGAAAATCAAAGTAATTTACTAATGAAAGGCAATGGTGGCCATTGTAAGGTTACTTTAATATCCATCCCATTTTATTACTCAGCAAATGAGGTCATCAAGATTGTACCTTGTACCTTGGGGAACCTTATTTATTGTTTTTCTCTGCTAGTGGACTTCAGGGCACTGGGGCTGACAAATAGGAAAGGTTATTTGCGCTATAATTATCACATCAAAGATGTATTGAGCAATAAATATTCTCTTTATGCTATTGTTAAATTGGTATTAAAACATACCGGGCTGAGCAGACCTTTAATTATTCACGTCATAAAGTGCATTAAGCTATCTGGAGCTTGCGCAAGATGTATTTCTCATCTTTGGGGGTCAAAGAGCAAGGAGAACTGCATGAAGTCATAGGAGTGCTCTTTGTCTAGCTAACAGTGCACAGATGAGTATGAATGGGCCAATTAGCATTGCTTATAGCCAATTCCAACACTTCTGTAGATTTATTTTCTTATGAGGTTTTGAGGGACAGTGAAAGGGAGAGGGAGAGGAAGCAGGAAAAGAAGATGAAAAAAGAGAGGGAGGGTGACCTAGATGTTACCTAACCATATATCTCAACAAAATACGATTTACTGAGCACCCAGAATCTATAAAGTACGGTGCAAAGCAAAGAACAACTAGCATTGCAAGTATTCTCAAAGAAGATGAATTAATCACTTTAAGTGGAAGACCAAGCTGTCAAGTAAAATAGAAGCAAGATTAAACAAAATAGAAAAGACAGTGTCAAAAGCAATTTGGGTGTCCGCCATTTTGAAGTCTTCCAAATTTAGCGGGGGAGAATTGTCTTTGGAATCTGAACTACAATGGCATTGAATCTTCAAACCTTCTTCCAAAGGAAAATAAGGGAAAAGGAACAATTCATTCTGTAGCATTTCAGAAGCAACTATTCTAGATAGTATTCTGAAATTGTTGCTGTTCAGTTGGTTTTTAGTCATATCCAGCTCTTTGTGACTTCATTTTGGGTTTTCTTGGCAAAAATAACCAGAGTGGTTTGTCATTTCCTTCTCCAGCTCATTTTACACATGAGGAAAGCAAGGCAAACAGAGTGTAAGGGACTTGCCCAGGGTCACAAAGCTAGTAAGTGTCTGAACTCAGGTCTTCCTGACTCCATACCTAGTGCTCTATCCACTGAGCCACTTGGCTGTCCAGAAGTTCCAGTTAGGTGGTAAATTAAGAGTTAGGTGGTAAAGAGCTTAGGGCACCAAGCCTGGAGTATAGAAGACTTCGAGTTCAAATCCAGCCATAGGCACTTAGTAGCTGTGTGATCTCAGGCAAGTCACTTAACCTGTTTGCCTCAGTTTCTGCACCTATAAAATGGGGATAATAATAGACCCTACCCCCCCAGTGTTGTTGTAAGGATCGAGTGAGATAATATTTTTAAAGTGCTGACTACAGTGCCTGGCACATAGTAGAAACTGTATAAATATTAGCTATTATCATCACCATTATTAATATTGTTAATGTAAAATGATTCAATATAGAGTACGCTAAGTATTGAATCTCAAGGCCTGTGTTCGAATCACAGCTCAGCAACTTACTGGTGACCAACCTGGGGCAAATCACTTAACCTCTCTGGGCATCAATTTCTGCCCTTATAAAAGGAGGCCTGGGCTGGATGGTTTCTATGCATAAGTGCACTCTGGCTCTAAATCTATTAGCCAATGACAGCATTTTGAAACACAAGAAAGAAGGCAGAGAATGCTTACTTCTCTTGGCAGAAAAGAAGGATGCCTTCTATGTAGGTTAAGTCAAGAAGGAAAGAAAGAAAGAAGGAAAGGAAGGAAAGAAGGAAGGAAGGAAGGAAGGAAGGAAGGAAGGAAGGAAAGAAGGAAGGAAGGAAGGAAAGAAGGAAGGAAGGAAGGAAAGAAGGAAGGAAGGAAGGTAGGAAAAAAAGAAAAAGAAAGGAAGAGAGAGAGAAAGAAAGAAAGGAGGGAGGAAGGGAAGGAGGGAAGGAGAGAGAGAGGGAGGGAGGAAGGAAGGAGGGAAGGAGGGAGGAAGGAAGATGGGGAAGAAGGAAGGAAAGGAGGGACGAAGAAAGGGAAGAAGGAAGGGAAAATGAAGTAAGGAAGAAAAAATAAAGAAAGGAAGGAAAGAAGGAAGGAGAAAGGAAGAAGACAGGAAGAAGAAAGACAAAAGAAAGGGGGTAAGGAAGGAAGAACAGACCACACAGTTAAAGCACCAAAAAACTAAGTTGAGTGCTGTGTTAGTCCTTAGATCTGAAGAACCTAGTTGCTGGACTCTCTCAGGTCTACTACAATTAAAAAAAATTCTTTTAATTACAGTAGCATGCTTGCACTGCTGTCATTAAGGTTGTGTCAGCAATTACATTTTTATAACCTTATTTTCAAGAGAATAATAAAAAACATGCTTGGGACAGATACCTAGGGGCTGATAAATTGGCTTTCAAATCCTACTCAATGCCATTGCTTTTGTTGCTGGGAAATTGGAAGAAAACTTGGCTCCCTAAATTGTAGAAGGAGAAAATCTCACAATGGCAGGAGATATGGACTGCAATATCCCACTCTCCTCTCAGAGGTAAGTGCTTGGTCCTTTACTGTTTAAATATTTTTATCAGTAACTTGGATAAAGCAATAGATGAAATGCTCATCAGATTGACAGATAATAGAGTCAGCATCCAAAAGGATCTTAACAGGTTAGAGCAGTGGTGTCAAACACAAAGAGAAATGAAGGCCATTGAGTCATACATAAGGATCTCTGCAGGACACATATTGACTTAAAAACCACATATTAACATTATCTGTGTTTCATTGTATTTTGAATTATTTTCTTAAGCATTTCCAAATGACATTTTCATGTGGTTCAAGCCTCAACTGGGAGTGCTGCAAGCCACATGCACTCTGGCAGCTCATTTAACACCTCTGGGTTAAAGCCCTGGGCTGAATCCATTAAGATGAAATTCAAACATACAATGGGGGAAAGCACAGATGAAGAGCAATTCTGAAAAGAAAAAAATCTAATTTTAGTGAACTGAAAGGTCAATATGATTCAGCCGTGTGATGAGGAAGGAAAGAAAAAAAAAGATAATGTGATCTTGGGTTGTATTAAGAAGAGCCCAGCTACTAGGAACTCAGAGGTGATGGAGAGTCCTATTACATGCTGCCCTTGTCAAACTCACCTAAGCACCATGGTTTAATAAGGACACTGATGAGCTAGAAAGTGGTCAGAAGAGGACAATGAGAAGAGGAAAGGGCTTGGAGTTCATGTCATAGGAGGATCATTTGTTGGAATTAGGAATTTTTAGCCTGGAGAATGTTGGGGGGAACATGACAGCTGTCATCAGGTACTTGAAGGGCTGTTATTTGGAAGAGAGATTAAGCTTGTCTGTTTGTCCCAAGAAGGTAGAAGCAGGAATAATTAACCAAAGTTGCAAAAAGGCCAATTTGGGCTTGATATCAAGAAAAGAAATTCCTAGCAATGAGAAAGGCACAAGAAGGATGTGGTAGTACCTGCTAACTAGGAGGTTGAGGCTGAAGGAACTCAACTCAAAAGTTCTGAACTGCGGTAGGACTACAACTGATAAGGTGTTCACACCAACATGATGAGTTTCTGGAAGTGGGAGGCCATGAGGACGGCAGCTTGGGTCAAAAGCAGAGATGGCCAAAGCTTCTGTGCCAATCAACAGTGGGATGGAGCCCATGAGTATCCACAATAGTTTCAACGTGGGCAAGCTAGCAAAGATGGATCCTTTTTTGGGGTACAGGGGTACTTCAAGCAGAGGACAACTACTCGTTAGGGATGTCATAGAGGGGGATTCTTCTTTGCATGGGTTTTGAGTACATGGCCACTGAGGTCTCTTTCAAATCCTATGGTCCTTGAGTACTAGATCAACATGGTCAGATCTGATTAAGAATATTACTTTGGTTGTTGTGCAGGGAATGGATTGAATTGGTGGTCATTAATCAAGCCTTGCTGACGAGTTAAAAGTAGGGTTAGGTTTAGGATTAGAGATGAGGACTGGTTCCATGATATTGCTGGGATAGGGAACTCCCAGTGAGGACTCCTTCCAAAGCAGGCTTATACCTTCCATTTAACACAGAGTCTGCAAAATGAGGTTAAGTGAATTGCCCAGGGTCACAAAGTCAGTACATATCCAAGAAAGATTTTGAACCCAAGACATATGGACTCCCAGACTAGCACTCAGTTCCTGAATC
>CM053597.1:202271328-202317870 GCA_028646575.1 Pseudocheirus occidentalis | reverse complement strand
ACATATCCAAGAAAGATTTTGAACCCAAGACATATGGACTCCCAGACTAGCACTCAGTTCCTGAATCTAAGACATATGGACTCCCAGACTAGCACTCAGTTCACCACATAGCATTGCCTCTCTGAAAAACATGAAATCATTTCCCTCAGCCATTCTAATACTCACTTCTGTCCTTCCCTCTATATGACACCTGATGGTACACATTAATTTGTTTTTCTGTCATATCTGACTCGTCATTACCCCTTCTGGGATTTTCTTGGTAAAGATATTGAAGTAGTTTGCCATTTCTTTCTCCAGCTCATTTTACAGATGAGGAAACTGAGGTGAATAGGCTTAAATGACTTGCCCAGGGTCACACAGCTAGTAAGTGTCAGAAGTGAACCCAGTGCTCTATCCATTTTACCACCTAAATGCCTTTTCTTTATTATGACTAAACAACTTCGGTCAAATCTTAACAGATAATACTTGCTTGTCCCAATTTTTTAAAAAAGCTTGGAGTGGATGCATGGCTATATTTGTACTCCAATGTGTACAGAAAAAATAGCAATTCAATGTTTGGTTACTCAAAGGGTAGACAGGGAGGCAAACAAAAATAAGTATTCTGGTGCTAAAAAAAGATTTACAACAAAACTACCACAAAGCAATGAGTATTCAATAATAATAATAATAATAATAACAATCAATAAAAATCTCAGTACCTATTGATAGAAATATCAGAGGGAACACAGAAGGGATAAGACAGCCATCTGGGGTATAAGTTTCTCCATCCTCCATATTGGCTATGGTGATTTTGAAAGAAATCTTTTCAAACTTTGTGGAAAGATAAAGACTTACATTTGCAGAAGGAGCAAAAAAGGAATAAGGGTGACATGAGAAGAAGAAAAAAACCATGGGAGTGAAGGTAGTAAGGAAGGAGAAAGCAAGACATGGGGGAAGAGCTCATGAGAACTGCCTCTGATGGAACAACGGGTAGAGGTGGAGATACAGAAGGAGCAATCAGTCATAAGCAATGCACTTCCAGATACAAAAGCTACCTTACTAAGACAAATCTTTCCATGATCCCTTTTCTTATCAATTTCAGCATGCTTCAGTTCCACAGGGAACATACTTCTGAATCCAAATGCAACTACACAGTTCATATATTGTCTTTATGGGTAGCAATCATATCCTGAAAGTGAGAGAGTATAGAAAGGGATGGGGTGGGGAGAAGAGAAATGATGAGACTCAGAAAAAATGAGCCAGAGGGCAATAAGCTTGCTAATATTTGACTTCCCATTCATTTCTTTTTTGCTGAAAATTAAGTAAACCACAGATTAATTTTATAAGAGAAATATAGTAAAGAGGATATGGACAGACAGGCAAAGAAGTACCATGCAGCATGTTTACTCTGGGCAAATTACTGGGCACTTTTTTTAGGGGTAGAATTATGCAAGAATTACAGTGGTGTTTTCTAGGACACAAGACTTCAAATCAAATTCACGTCATTGCTCTGACAGTCTTTCTACAAGGTGGGTTGTTGGGTGTGTGTGAATGTGAGTGTGTGTGTGTGTGTGTGTGCATATACGCATCCATGGGTCTGTTTTTAAAAATCCATTAAAACACTGACACTGTGATTCTCACAGGGCCGTGCACATTGGTTTCTATCTTCAGCAAGTTCACTTCCATTCCAGCACCAGTGAGATGGGAAGGAAGAATAATGTTTGAAAGGTTGACCATGATCATGTATGCAACCTAGTGAGAGATCGAAAGTCCCAAATACACAAAGGGCTACTTTCTGCCCTCCTATATAGGGATTTTATTATGAAATCATTGCCCGCAGCTGAGTAAGATGCCTTTTTGCTTAGACTGCAAGTCAGAATGATTGATGGCCTCTTCTTCTCACTCCCTGTCTATACTGTCCTCTTAGTCACCTTTAGCGATCCCAGGATGCTACCTTAGCATCTCTTTTACCCACATTCTCACCTCAGAAAATCTGCTTTCCCTACTCCCCCCCTCCATCCTCACTAGGCCTATTCATACTTTTGCCCCATTCTTCTTACTCAAATATTTCTCTGAGATTTGCTCTGCGTCTTGGGCTTACTTCCACGCTCCTTCCCTTTGTTAATAACTATAACCAAAATCTAATATATGATACGCCTCCTACTTTAAGTCTTCTGAATGAATCAAAAAGCATTTACAACTCATTCTAGATTAATGCAAAAAAATTAATCCGTGAAATGGTCGCAATATTCCAATTTGCAATGAATATTTTTATTGGGCTGGAATCAAGTACCACATTTTATGTAGTCATAATTTCAACTTAGACTGCATACAAACATGGGAATTCAGTATTCACACTAACGGTGATCTTGATGCATTAAAAACTTATTCTGGCCCTGGAGTCAGGAGGACCTGAGTTCAAATCCAGCCTCAGACACACTACCTGTGTGACTCCGGGCAAGTCACTCAACCCCAATAACCTCCAAAAAACAAAACAACAAACAAACATACCATATTTTGTATGTGTCAGATAATCTGCTAAGTATGGGGGATACTTACACAAGAAGACAGCTGCTGGTACACCAAGAGCTTAAATGACTTCCCAGGGTCACAATGACAAGGAGTAGGAGAGGTGGGATTTGAACCCAGGTTTTCCTGATTCTGTGACCATTTCTCTAAACTGCTATTCCATATTGCCTTTCCCTTTTCCCTTCTTATTCATTAAAATACCCCCCCCCACACCACAGAGCAAAATAATTTAAATTCAAGCATACACTCACATATACATGCGTATGTACACACATTAGCACACACATGTACACCCACCTCACATGCACATACATACAACAGGGTAATCTAGGTGGCCCATTGGATAGAGCGCCAGGCCTGGAGTAAGGAAGACCTGAGATCAAATCTGACCTCAGACTCTTACTACTGTTCCTTCACCCTATTTGCCTCAATTTTCTCATCTGTAAAATGAACTAGAGAAGGAAAGGCAAAGCACTGCAATATCTTATTTCAAGAAAGCCAGAAAGGAGCCAAGAAGGAACAAAAGGGAACATGTTTGGAAAAATTACTGAAAAAATACATACACACATTATGTGTGTGTGTATACACTCACATAGACACACACACACACACACACACACATACAAATGGTCTTTTAAGCTTCAAACTGTCCTGAGACTTTTGAGTCACTCCAAATATTTAACACAACAGGAAAAATACAGCATTTCTATTACTCTCAGGGAGATATTGTCAAAATAAGATGAAATATCAGACATGAAAGAACTCTTCACAAATGGAAGATGCCAGTTTGCATGGGTTGAGTCACCATGGCCAAAGAAGCCATCACCCAGTGGCCCACCGTCTCATGACTGGCCTCTCCCTACACAGGCAGCCTGATTCTCACATGGCAGACATAAGGCATTAGTATTCACAGTAGCAGACCACAGATTCTCAAAAGGCAAATAATTAGCTACACTCTCAAAGCTTCAGGATTATCAATGATAGCCGTCATTACAAAGCTAACTCTCTTCTCACCCCTTTCTTCATCTTGTGGCTCTTTGCATCATGGCCCAACCCCTCAAATTCCTCCATGAAACATAGAGGCTCCTTCACAGATCTGTCATTTTCTGTCCACAGATTGTCATGAGGCCAAAGTATCTCATTACCCATCAGTATCTTTTTTTTTCATCCCTTATATGGACCCCCAGTTATTTCCCTCCTCTTCGGTTATTGTATTTTCATGCCCAGTGTCTTTGATTTATGAGGCCTGCCACTCGTACTAATATTTACTACTGAAAACTCCAATAAAGAGTTTATTTCTGAGCAAACCAAGCAGAAGGACTAATACAGAAACCCACAAAGGACAGGGTTGTTTTGCTATAATCAGCCAGGAACTAGGGTGTGAAATGTAACACTAAAAAACAATAAAGAAACTCTGCCACAGCAAATAAACAGCTCCCAGTGATGGTAAGAGGAATCCTCCTAGAATCAAGACACCAGAAAATATTGAAGCCAGGAAAAACAGCTACAAACTTTCTGGGGAAAGGTTAACTGGAACATGGATGACTGAAGGAATGACATTTGGAAAAGGTGGCAAAGGGGTCTTTTGGGCCCCGCTGTTGTCACATGCCCACTGAAAGAACATACTCTTGTAATTGTTGTAATCACCCAAATGAGTATAGAACTGAGGAGGTGGGAAAGAAAATTACATTTGTGGTGAATGACTGCTCTTTTCCCAAGACAATAATATTCACTCGCAAACTGGCAGAAGGAAGGGGTGAATAAAGCACCAGGGGGCCATATTTTTTTAAAGCGTCTGTCCCAATTTATTTTCTGTATTATAATTAAAATTAATTGTAGATTCTGCAGAGTAAGTCATTGATAAAAGGAACAACATAAACCAAATTAGTTGATTTGAGGATGCAACTTATTGTAGAACAATTCTTGGGGAAAATATCTTCCTTCTCTCTCTCTCTTATCAATGCCAGATATACCAGTCTGGAAGCTCTCACAGCCCACTCTTATGCCAAGTGAACTTTCCTAGGCAGAAAGCATGACCAAGAACTAAAGGAGATAAGGAGCTACTTCTTTTCGAGTCAAACTGGCAGGTCTTAAAAGTACCATTAAGTCACTTTGAATCAAGTGAACTAGAGAGATGAAAAAGAAATTGTGTTAAGGAGGGGGCAAATGCATTCTGGTGAGCAGCTTGAGGAAATCCTTTCACCCAGTTATAGAGAGGGACGGGCAGCTGAAAACAAAGGAAGTAGACAAATAACACAACAGTAGCCAAGGATAAGAGCTGTCCATTTTCTATCTAATTCATAGATCTAATAGTCCTCAGGATACAATTCGGTGCTTTATTGAAAGAAAGCCACATACAGGAAGATGATCATAAATGAAACACCTTATAAATCCCCATATTTTCAGCTAACTGGGCCAGCCAAAGGGACCTTCTTACTCTTCTTCACAAAGGTCACTCCATCTCCCATTTCCCTACTTTTGAACTGGCTGTCTCCCATATTCCTGGAATGCATCTCCATCTGGTAGTAGCAAGTACCCTAGTATACCCAGGATGGCTGCTAGCATAGGTTCTTAGATCTGATTTTCTAAAGGAAAGCATCTCAAAATGGGTTAACAGTCTTACTTTAATCAATCAAACATATACCATTTATCTAATTCAAGGGAAAAAAGTCAACACCCCGAACTTCAGAGAACAGAAACAGAAGTTACAACAGAAAATAACAATTTAGCAGACAGGGCTTCCAGCTGTCTGACCATTACATCCATACTTAGTTAGCAGAGAGGGAAGCACCAACATCTGGGTTTTCAAAGCCAGGGGCGCTCAACGGCTGCCCAGAGTCTCATCTGGCCAAATCACACAACTCTTCCCAGAGTGAGCCCCAAAGCAAAACCTCACATCAGGATATATATAACCTTCTCCTGGATCAGAGAAGGTCACAATCCTCTTGACCCACTGCCCAATCACAAAGTAACAAGGTGTGGGCAATCCTGAAAAACAAGATTCCAGCCACAAGCTCCATGTGACCACATCCAGCCTATTAGTGGGGCAGAGTATATTTTCAAATCAGAGAAGATTCTCAGATTCACTTAAGGGCCAAGGGGCAGGGAAGATATTCAGATTCCCATCACACATCCTCACTTCTGCCTCTTGACATCTCTTTCCTTCAACGCTTGGCTCAAACACCGTCTTCTTCATACTATGTTTGTTTTTGGATTCTCCAAATTGCTAGCACCTTCCCCACAAAGGTTACCTTGGATCTGTTTTGTAGACACCTAGATATGTGGCATATCCCTAATGGGAATGTGGAATGGAAGGGCCTGATCCCATTTTTTATTTATATTCCAGTGCCTGGCACAGAGTAGGTCCCTTAATACATGCTTGATGATTGACTGGATTCTTTTTGTACTTGTATTCTCAACCTGGTTCATTATAGGTACTTAATATTTATTGATTAATTGACTGGATTTTGTGTTTTGTTTCCTCCTCTGTAAAATGAGAGGGTTAGTGTTAGTGGTAGCTAATTGACCTCCCCATACCCATACTGATGAAAAAAATACTACCGATTTCATGACCACCATTTTCTCTATCTTCTACTGCTTTTGGAAAGTGTTACATCTGTATAAACTTGACTATCACAACAGACTTTTTTTCTCTCAAGTTCCTCTGTTCTTCCCAACTCCTCCTCAAAACTTTACCTGACCTAACTGAAAAATATAACTCTTTACATCTTAACAGATAATCATCCAGAGTTGCTGTGGTCACTAAATGTGTTATCCTGTAGCCCAACTGGTGATGAGCCTTTCCATACTTAGCTTGGTGTAGACTCAGATAACACACATACATTTTATCAGCCAGTTCTGTCCTCAAAACTGTCCCTTGCTCACAGGACTTGTTATATATTACCATTTATTGGCATAGACTCAAATGTTCCAGATCACGTCAATCAAAGGAGAATTTGACAAATGCATAATAATAATAATAATGTTATATGAAAAAACTTATCACAAGGAAATGATATTCAGGATATCAATCTCACTATTCATTTGGGGTTCTAAAATTGTTCATGGCAGAGTTAATAAACATCCTTTGTAATATCAATGTCAATGATAAAACAGTGAACGTATCTCCAAAAGTTGTAACTGAAAGGATTACTCTATCACATAAGAAATGTAGATGGAGAACAATGTTAACAATTGCCAAAACAGTGGCAAAATTATGGGATTACTTCAACAGGAAGTCTGACCCACAGGCCATGCTAACTGGACTATGAAAATGCCCACAGTGAGATACTGTATAGAGCTATACAAAATAACAGGAAAATTCATTTGAAGGAATAAAAGTTCTATAATTTCAAATAAAATGATAAAAAGGTTAGTAGCAATTCCAGACTTAAAATTATAATAAAATGGTCATCATCAAAATTACTCAGTAGTGAAAAAAAATCCAGAAAAGCAAATTAGTGGAACAGACTAGATATGGATGGATCAAAAACAACTCAATAACCCAGGGTTTTAGCAAATCTAAGAATACAAAATGCTTGAGGAATAACTTGCTATTTGATAAGAACTGCTGAAAAACCTGGAAAGAGGTTTAAGAAAAATTAGATTTTAAAACAATATTTTATACTTCATACAGTAAGATCAAAATAAAAAGGCAGCCTGAAAATTAAAGATGATCACATCATTAGAAATTTGGAAGAGAGTAATCAGCTATCTTTTATACCAATGGCTAGGAAGAAAATGCCTCAACAAAAAAGATAGAAGGAATTTTTTTTAAAGATTAAAAGAAGAATTCTGATTACATAAAATTGAAAGATTTTTGAACAAACAAAATCAATACAACAAGAATAAGAAAGGAATTGGGAGGAAAATATACCAATTTTCTTTCATAAGAATCTGATATCCAAGACATATATAGGCAGTTAATGGAAATATGATCAAATGTCATTCTTCTCAGGATATATGGTCAAAGGATATGGCCAGTTCTGAAAAGGAAACCAAGCTATTAAAAATCATATATATGAAAAATTGCTCCAAACTTCTCATTATAAGAGAAATGCAAATCAACACTGAGTTTTCAACTCAAAGCCTGGCTTCAAAGAAGAGTTAAGAGAGTATATAATCCTCCCTCCTGTATCAGCATAAGTGGGAAAAAGGAATCATATGCTATCAGACCTAATTGGTATGTTAGCTAGTCTTAGTAAATAAGAGTTTGGGGGAATTTTTTCTTTGTTAAAAGAGATGGCTTTCTGAATGGAAGAGGAATATACTGGGAAAATTTCAGTTAAATTTCAGCTGCTTGTCAGTCACCTGATTTTGGATAAATCACAAGATTTACTCCCCTTCATAAAGATCACCTGATTTAAGGAATATCACAAAACTGCCCCTCTCCTTCTTCCCTCATCGTCTCCTGATCCCCTCCACCAATAAGAAACCAGGTGTCTCAATACCTATAATCCTGTTTTTCCTGTTTTTTAGTCCCTCCAAATTGTATATTAACTGTGAAGAGAACAAAGTTCTAAGTCCTTGGTTACCAAGAGCCTTAATCAGGGTTTATTTCTGCACCTGCATATACTACTAAATAAGTTTTTGACTGGATATAATTACTCACTTATCTTTATTCCACCATAACAATTAATTAATACTTTGAATGATGGGCTATTATATCACATAAATTTGCAAGGGATGAGTCAGATTCAGAAACTAAGTCTTGTTAGTTTGGGCAAGATTGTATACATGCCAATGTACAATTTAGAATTGAAGAAAGACATTGTTTAGGATGAATGAAATGACTGTGATGATTCTGAATGGGATGATAATTGCCATAAATCATAGCAAGGAAAAAAAATAAAGAAAAATGATTGATAGGAGCAGATGAGGACAACTAAGAAAAATCAAATGAAGGTATAATCAGAGATATGTGACCCTGCGGCTGCTGTGAGTTAAGCAATCTACAGTCATTTATTAAGTGAACACAGTTTACCAGGCTCTGTGATAGGCACCGCAGACACAAAAGAGAAAAATGAAATGTCCCTTCCCTCAGTGAGGCTATTTTAAATTATGGGAAACAATATGTACATAAATGCAAGTGAAAAAAAAATAAAGTAAAGTTGGAGGATCAGGAAAATCTTTGTGTAGGTAATGCTGCTTGAGCAGAGGGGAGGCAGTGAGATGAGAGTACATTTCAGACATGGGAAGACAGACTGGAAAGGGAAAAGGCTTGAGTGAAGTGGATGAAGTAGAAGGTTATTGAATTTGTCCAGGCAAGAAGTAAAAATTAAGGACTTCAACTATACAATGGCCATTTGAGCAGAGAAAAGCCGGCAGGGAGGGGAGACACATTGTAGAGGTAGAAACCACAAGATTTGGTGACTAATTGGATATTTAATTACACTGAAGTAAAGGTAGTTAGCTCAACAACTGGGCTTCAAATACACAGGAGACCTTTTGTGAAGCTGGAGAGAATTCAGAAGGATCTTCAAAGACTAGGCATGAGTAGTAGCCACCACCACAGCCCAACTGGAAAATAGGCAGTGTCACCTGGTTTCTAATGTGTCAGGATATTTAAAATCCAGTATTCCAGAAGAGCCATTAACTAGGAATATTACTCCCAGGGCAAGTGCCCAAAAAAATCCACGGAGGAAGAAGTGGCCTTCAATTATAGGAGATGAAGATAGGCGACACTATCCCTTGGAAGGCAGAGAGATATAGGGACATAGTAACACAACAGAGAGGGTTAGAGAAGGAACTCACCCAGCTCAACATTAATAGCTTCCTAGTTAAATTAATTATTCATATTAATTGTACATTCTGCTGTTTCTACATTGTTGAAAGGCTGCAACTGATAACCACATACTCAAAATTCACTGCCCTGGACTAACGCTATTGTCACCCTACCCTAGTTGTATCTTTGTACCCTGCTCACTCCTGCTCATCCAGAGCTATCCTTCCCCCACCTCAAAAAAACCTGGAGTGTGACAGATCTCAACCAATCTCAGGGAAGAAGCAAATCTGATTATCTTGTTAAAGTAATTCCCACTAAGGTATTAGATTCAAAGCTCTTGGGGATTATTTGCATTTTAAAGAGGAAGTCATTCCAGAAAATTAACTTCTAAATGGCACATTGTGCAAGGGAAATACTTTTGAGCTGGGGAGCTCCCCATCTCCACCATGGTCTCTGCATTGCTGTAGACCACTTCCAACTCTACCTATTCCATCCCAGCAAGCCCAAAAGAATAGCCATCAGTAACTCTGTACCATACTTAGGAAAGGTTGCTAATTCTTGTTCTAGACACAAGTCACTTTACCTACTATTCCAAGTCTATCCATCTGCCAGTCAATGCATGCATACTGCCCTCCATGGTTGGAGATTTAAGCTCTTCCCTATCCCCCCATTCGGTGTGATTATTACATGTTTTGTTTGTTTTCCATAAATATTCCTAACGTATCCTTTGCCATTTCAGGAAAGATCTCAGTGGAGGTGTGCTGGAGTCAACTTGTACCATCAAGCCAATTGTTAAGTTTTCATTTCAGAGCATTTACACCTCTGGAATCGGTGAGCATTTACACCTCTGGAATCGGCGAACACTACAAATCAAGCTGGATTTATTGTTTTGTTGATTGTCTAGATTTATGGAAGTGACAGAGAAAATGTTAATAATGATTAAACTTTAAAGGATGTCTTTCCCTTTTCAGAAAGCCAGCTGTTAAACATCCAGCAACACACCCCTGGGTTCCAGTCATGCTTACTTTCCCAGATGGCTCATTTTCCAAACCTCTCCCACTCTGAACTGGGAGATTTCTCCTCCTTACAGGTAATCCTCTCCACCCTTATGGTCCATCTTTGCCTCATTAGAATGCAGTCTCTTGGAAGGCAGGGACTATCCTAGAATACAGTAATAGCTTAATAAATATCATTAAAATAGAATGCTCTCCTTATCTACAAGGGTCCCCAGCTGAACAAGCAGACTTGGTACAGACTTGACTGGTGCTTTTCCTGATTCCCAAAGATTCACAGGAAGTCAAGCCTGAGATGCAAACAAGTTATATCAGCTGGGGGTTGGAGGGGTTCGCTCTTGACATGTTCAGGGCCTCCTGAATACCTGGAAAACATGGAAAATAAAAAAGACAAGAGAATCCCTTAACACTATAGCTAGTTAGCTATGACCTGCAGCCTTGAGGCAACATGTGACCCTTTAGGTCCTCAAGTGTAGTCCTTTAAATTCAGGGCCACACTTGAGGACCTAGAGGGCCACATGTGGCCTCAAGGCCACAGGTTCCCCATCCCTGACCTAGGATTTCATCCAATGGATTGTAAACCCACTGTGAAGCCTGTACAATGCTACGTAAAGAATGCTGGATTTTGGAGAACACTGGATTCTAATCCTTTCTATTTATTATCTGTGATAACACCCAAAGTTTTTATTTCTTTAATATGTACTGTATTCCCTTCAAAAAGGAGGTGTGGGGGGAAGGGGAGCAGGCAACAGAAGTAGAAGGAAGAGATTGATTAGGTCAGCAGTTTTCAAACTTTCTGGTCTCAGGACCTCTTTACACTCTTAAAAATTACTGAGCATTCCTGTCCTCCCCCAAAGAGCTTTGGTTTATGTGGCTTACATCTGTTAATGTTTATTCACCGGGTTAGAAATGAAAGCATCTTAGCATCACTATGAAAAGCATTTTACCTCACAGATTAGCCAAAAGGGTGCTGGGGGCCCTCAGGAGTTCCCATACCACAATGAGTGAGAAGTGCTAGACCACATAATCCTAAGGTCCCCCTTCCTGTTCTAAGCCCTGTAAAATCCATGTCTTTTAATGTTAAAAATTTAAATCCTTTAAAACTCAATTCTCTTTTATCTTTAGGTCTTGTATTATGGTAGACTGCTTTTGAGGGAGAGGGAAAGTGAAGGGGAGAGGGAAAGAGAGTTTTCTCATTTGTAAAATCTAAAAAGAGGTTTATGTTTAAAACAGCAAGAACAACAAACTTCCAAATGTAAATCTAGAAGGAGCTTATGGAGCACAGCTTGCTAGGCACTCCGTGATTCCATGCTTCTGTGAGGTTGCCTTCTTGTCCCCAGAATCCTTATATCACTCAGGATGTCTCCTGGCCTCACTCTGGGCCTGGTCCATCCATCTCTCTTTTCTATTCACAACACGTCTAAATCATAAATTCTAGCCCTAAGGTGTTCTACCCTAATTATAGACCTTGGTCTGGACCAAGCCTGCCCAATTCAAGCTGATCAAGTGGTTCATGCCTGGGGTGCATATTAAACTAGGCTTGAACAGATTGAAAGAGATTATTAGCACCTGATTAGCACCAGGAGAGTGTGGCAGGAAATAATAAGGGAGGGAAGATGATATTACAAGGTAGGTTCATTAAAAAGGCACACAAGATACTGAAAGGCGAAGATCTTTAAGGACTGAAGGATTACGGAGGAATACCATCTGGGTAGAGGTTTCAGAGAAGCCTAGGCATCCAAAAGGCAAATAGAGAGAAGGCCAGGCATGCCAGGCAAAAAAGAACCCCCCCCCCTCAAAGTCTCAGTAGCAGAAAAGTGTGAAGAGGCTAGTCTGGCTGGGGTGTAGCTCATGTGAAGGGGAATGAGAAGACTGAACAGGCTGGGAAGCACCAGGTTTTATACACGGTACTGAATGCCACTCCAAATATATATATATATAAACTTTTCTCCTTAGGCAAATTAAGTTTAAACCACTGTTCAGTTATTTCAGTCCATGCCCAACTCTTTGGGACATCATTTTGGATTTTTTTGGCAAAGATACTAGAGTGGTTTGCCATTTCCTTCTCCATCCAGCTCATGTTACAGATGAGAAAACTGAGGCAAACAGGCTCAAGGGATAATACAGCATTATACAGCTAGTAAGTGTTTGAAACTGGGTTGAACTCAGGTCTTCCTGACTCCAGGTCTGGGGCTCTATCCACAGACCACTTAGTTGCTTCATCATTACTCATGACATTAAAATTAATGATACCACCACTTGAACGTGGTGCCTCACACATGGGGCCATTTCCAGTTGTCCTGATCTATATCTGGCCACTGGAGGAGAAAGTGAGGCTGGTGACCTTGCACAGACCTTCCTCACTTAAATCTAATTCACTTGCATGTCATGGCATCACCTTCCTGATATCATTGGTCCTCTTCAAGAATGAAGGACTAACAACAACAATTTTCACATCTGTTCATATTTTCTGAACTTCGCCTGCATCTACATATATTACTTATGTTTTTCTATATCATCACCTACCTTAGAGTGTAAATTTTTCCTTCAGAGAAGCCACATCCATCAAGCTTGGCTTAAGGCACTTTTGTGCAATGCTAAATACAGGTTGGTGCTAAGGAAATATTTTTTGAATGGGAATTTGAAATATTAAAATAGAACTGCATGCAAAAATAAATCCTAAAATCAGTTAAGAATTTTAAAAAGTTTTTAAATGGCATTTCTGGAGTTTTATGGTTGCCAAGGGTTTTTGCCTACATTGTTCCACTTGACCCTCATAAAAAACCCCAAGAAATTTTACAGATGTCAAAAGGGCTCACCCAGTGGTCACATAATAGGTGAGGCCTAAATTCAGGATTTGACTACAGACCTGTCTGTTTTGGTTCCAGATCTCTGGCCCTCCCACCATATACTCTGTGGTAAAGATTTTACTCATTAAGCAATGGATCTGAAGTTTGGGGTTAATTCACTATCTCACATATCAAAGAGATTTTGGAATATATGATTTTACTTTAATCATTAAAACAACACACAGAAAGAGCTCTATGTATTCTGCTAAAAATGACAGAATACATTATTTAAACTGATATGGCCTAAAAAAATTCTAGGAGTTGAGAAAACTTAATTCTCTTTTATCTTTAGGTCTATATTATAGAGGGCTGCTTGGGGGATGGAAGGAGATGGAAAAAGAGAGGAGAGTTATGTGTATTTTATAAAAGGAGGTTTATGTTTTAAAAAATTTAAAAATCCACTTCCAAATGTGAATTTGGAAGGAACTTAATGATCATGCTTAGGGCTTAAGGTGAGGGGTCCTTGCCCCCCAAACCTGATCAACCTTTCTCTTCTTATCACTCTGGTGGGAAGGGAAGGGGGAGAAGTCAAGGGTAATTTAGAAGAAGAAACTTAAGAAAAGCAAAGAAAAGAGAGAAAGAAAGGTGGGAATAAATCTGAAATAGATGCTTTGGATATGTTTACATCTATTCAAAGGTGAGAAAGAAGAGAAAGGAAAAGGAGTGAATGAAGACAAAGGTGGGAGAGGAAGAGGGCAGTAGTGGAGGAAGCTTTTCTGGAGCTGTTAAAACAAAAATAAATCTGCCAAAGGAAGAAATGGGACAAGATTCAACCTCACTCTGAAGATACATAATCCTGAGCACTGCTTTTAAAGGCAGAGAATAAAACTCGAAATTTCCTTTATGGTTTTAAAAAATCAGATTCCCTAAAGGAGTACGGCGGTGCCTTATATCTAAGATGTTCAAGTGCCTAATTTAGGTACCCTGGGCACGGAGTTCAAATGCAAACTCAGAAACTAGCTGAGGCAACTCACTTAATCTGGGCCTGACTCAGTTTCCTCAATTGTAAGATATGGATGATAAAAATACCACCTACTTCACAAGACTGTTGTGATGTTGAAGTAAAATGTTTATAGCATTCAGAACAGTGTTTCACACATAGTAGGCATCTAAAGAATGCTTCCTCTCTTTCCTTATTCCTACCTTCTTTCCTGTTGGGCTATAATTCAGCTTTAAACAGTTCAAAGGATGGAACTTTCCAGTGAAGAATCATTCCATAGCCCAGTAAAGCAATCTGACAACCTTGCCCAATTGAATAAATGTGTTTAAACATCACAGTCTATCCACTCCACTTATAAATATGGCAAATTCATGTTCTCCTTTTGTACACGATCTGAAAGTGGATGAATATCATCAATTTGATTCCATCATTTTAACCCAGTTGTCTGAAAGGGAAACATTTAGGTAACCGTGTATCCTGTAATTAAAAAAAGAAAAAAAACACAAACCTATATTGAATTCTTACCCCCAATAAAAGAGCAGGTCACAAATCTAACAAACCACAGGGAAAGGAATACATAAAGAGAAATACAGTAGCCTGTCATCTGTGCAGACAGCAAGACCCAATTTTCAAGAGATCACAAATGAAAAGGATTCATTTACCCACATCATAAACCAGTATAAATTTGGCACCGCAATTTGTTATGATTAGACCATTCCACTTAAGAGAGAATTTGGGACATCATTGAGAGGGCTGGTGCAGGTAAAGAATAATATGAATTAGTGGAACATTGTCTAAAGCGTCTGCCAAACACCTGCACAGTCCTGCATCTGACAGGGCTACTCAATCATTTTTATAGGGGAAAAAAAATCACATGAAAACAGAAAACACCATGCAGGGAAAACTGTAATTTTTAGAAGACAACTTTTTTTTTGAAAGCTGAGCATTTGGTCTTTGGATTTTTGGAGGGTTTTGTTTTTGTTGTTTGGTTGGTTTTTTATTTTGTTTTTTTGGCATTAAGATCTCAGAGGGAAAGAGCAACTTGTTTTTTTTCCTAGTGTCAAACAGAGCCGTGCACCTGGGAACACTTAAAATGTAAAAATGAGATATTTGTAAAATGCCTAGCACAGTGTTTGGCATGCAGTAGGTGCTTCATAAATGCTTTTTCCCTTCCCTTAAAACTTCTTCCCAATGCTGCTGGGCTCTCTCAGCCCTTTCTAAAATTGAGACTCTTTAGGGATGTATAATATGTTCCACTTCCAGGAAGCTCTTATCATACTGGGACTGCTGCTATGTTCTTATGGTAATTGAGCTGAAAAAATATTCAAGAAAATTATTCTTAAATTGTCAGTTAATTAATAGTTCTTGAAAGTCTACTCCTGCCTAATATTGTTAGGAGGAGATGAGAGAAGAAAGGACAGTCGACTGTCTTTAAGGAGTTTGCAATCATAGAATCAATGATTTCCAATTGAAATCGACAATGGAGGGCACCGAATCCAGGCCTCTCGCTTATTGACAAGGAAATTCATACCTAAAAAGGGTAAGCAGTTTGCCCTAGATCAATCACCTAATAACTAGCAAAGCTAGGATGTGAACCCAGGTTTTTCGACTCCAAATCTGGCTTTTTTCCCCAATTTTCTTGTTGATATTCAGCTACTTGTTTCAATCACGTCTGACTCTTCATGGCCTAATTTGGGGTTTTCTTGGCCAAGACACTAGAGTGATTTGCCATTTCTTTCTCCTTCTCATTTTACAGATGTGGAAACTGAGGCAGACCGGCTAAAGTGAATTGTTCAGGGTCCCACAGTCAAGAAGTCTTGACTCTGGTCTTGGTGACTCTAGGCCTAAAACTTTATCCCCTGCACCACCCGGCTCAGCTATGGAAAGGATATAAAATCATTCCCTCACATTTCAATTTGTTAGCCATAAAAATAAGCATAAACCTTCAGAAATCTGCAGAAAAATGACCAGTACTTCAAAAAGAGAGTTTGTTTAGAGAAATTTTAGAGTCTAGGCAGGTGCTAAAAACAATGGAGGAACTAGAAAGTACTGGGTGGATCTACAAGAATCGTAACACCTCAGACAGCTTTAGAAGAGACCTTAGAAGTCCAATCCAACCTACTGCTTTTATTTGAGTAAAGAAGGCTAAGTGTCATACATCAGTAGGAAGCAGTGATAAAAATTTAAATCTTTGTTGGCATAACAATATACCCTAGATCGAAAGCCAGTCTCCTCTCTTCATTTCTTTCTTTTTTTTTTTTTTTGAGGCAATCAAGGTTAAGTGAGTTGTCCAGGGTCACACAGCTAGTAAAGCGTCTAAGGCCACATTTGAACTCAGATCCTCCTGACTCCAGGGCTGATGCTCTATCCACTGAACCACCTAGCTGCCCTCACTTCATTTCAAAACCAAATAGACATAAAAATCTTTAGAATGTCTCAGGAAATGGAGTTATATCTAATGCATTGAATTGTTAAGTAGAACTAACCTGCATCCCTGATGATAAAGATTTCTTTGCCTAGGTTCTGACTGACCTATTTTTTCTCACAGTGACCCTTATTAACATATATAAAGTTTTTTAAAGTGAGTTTGAAAGCACAGAGGGCTTTTCAAAGAAGCCTCTGGGTTTCCTAGTCATGTTTCCCAGGGACTTCTAGGCTGAATTTCATTCAGTTAGATTGTTTGAAGGTACCCATTATTCTCATTATTTAACCAAGAACATTATTATAGAATTATTTTGCTCATGTAAATACAAATGGATTACTACTTAAGAATTCTGAACAGCAATTTAAAATATTAAAATAGATATGAGTATAAACAATTCATGCAGAGTAACGCTGCACAACCCTATACTATAAAAATATAATATATTATAATAAATACATAATATTACACAGCACATGTTATTAAATTACTTTTACAGTAGCAATTTGGCCATTTTTATCTTTTTAAAATTTTATACATAATATATTTACAATTTAAATATATTTATTTATATAAAATGAGAAGAAATGGAAACTCAATTCGTTTCAATACATATATTGGGCCTCATATATATATATAGCATAATGTGATATCATGGAAAGGATATTGGATTTGATGTCAGAGGGTCTGGGTTAGAAACTCCAGATTCCACTAATTATTACCTAACTGACCTTCAGCAAGTCAGTTTTTAAGGCCTGCATTTTCTCATCCGCAAAATGAGGGAGTCTGGAATAAGTGGCCCATGAGACATCTTCCAATTCTGAAATTCTTTGATTCTGTAACAGTAACTTCATTAGTCTGAATTAAGAATCATGCCCATAATTGTTATTGTTCGGCGGTTTCAACTGTGGCCAATTCTTTGTGATTTCATTTAGCGACAACCACACCGGCATACCCAGGATGGCTGCTGGCACAGGTTCTTAGATCTGCTTTACTAGGAAAGGTTCAAGGGGTCAACAATCTTTTCTAATTATGTCCAGTAGTTCAGGGGAAAAGTCAGCACCTTGAACTTCAGAGAAAACAGAAACACAGAAAATACAAGCAGAGAAATAAAGACCAAAAGACAGGGCTCTAACTGCCTAAATCATAGTAATCTTGCTATATGCTTTACATATAGCCCTGGATGGAGAGAGTCTTTACATCTGAGCAGTCAGGAAGCTCTGAACATAACAGCCACTGGGTCAGGGAATCACAAGAACTTTCTCATAAGCAAGCCCCCAAAGCAAAATACCAACTTAGAGAATATATACACTTCTCAGAGACAGAAGGCATCACAACTCTCATGACTCAGAACCTAATTAGAAATTGGCAAAAGGTATGGAAGCCTTCCTATAAGCAAGCCTCCCCTAAGTAAATTTCCCTTAATGTGCTCCAAGTGAGCCATATTAGTTGGTGGGGAAGACCTTATATCCCATTAACATTACATCTCATTCAGGCTTTTCTTGGCAAAGATATGGGAGAGTTTGACATTTCCTTCTACAGCTCATTCTACAGATGAGGAAACAGAAGGAAACAAGATTAAGTGACTTGCCCAGGGTCACACCACTAATAAGAATCTGAAGCCATATTTAAACTCAGGAAGATTAGTCTTTCCAACTCCAGGCCCAGTGCTTTATCCATTGAGCCACCTAACTCCTTCAAACCAATAGTAAATACTGATTATACATATGATGCAATATATGAGCAGCATACAGACCTGTTATTAGAGTCCAGAGACAGGGGGAAAAGATGATTTTCAGTTAGAGGAACTGAAGGAGATTCCACAGTAGAGGTGACCCAGGGGCTAGCACCTTCTCTGGACAGGCTCTAAGAGGCGTGGATGCCTGGGACCCAGCACCCATCCTAAACACACTCTTCTTCTCTTCCTTGGAAAGAGTCATGACCACAACAATCCTGACAAAGTTATGCATCCACAATGATCAGACATTATCAACATTCAATAAACTTTCAGTTTGATCCAGAAAGTAATTAAATACCAACTCCCTATTTTGTCTGCTCCTCCCTAAAAGAGTAAACCTTGATTAGGTTTTCAAAATAATGTAAAAGGTGGGGAGTGTTGGGGAGCAGAGAATACAGGGAAACATCAGCGGATTTTAATCAACCACAGGTGCTATGCATCCAGGTACTCTGGGGTTGACAAAGTCCCTACGGCAATGGTTCTCAATTTGTGGGTTGTGGCCCCTTTGGGGGTCGATCAACCCTTTCACAGGGGTCACCTAAGACCATGGGAAAATACATATTTCTGATGGTCTTAGGAACAGAGACACCACTCCTCTATCCATCTCCAGGTGATCCACCCACATGGAGATATATCGACACAAGTATTAAAGGGTTTCCATTAGGAAGGTTGAGAACTACTGTCCTAGGGGCTCCCAGAGTAGCCTTTTCATCTGAAAGTCATCATTATATGAATTGTTCTGGTTCTGCTCATGTCATTCTGCATCAGTTCAAAGAGATCTTCCCAGCTTCCTTAGAAACTACTTTGCCATTTTTTATTCCATTATATTAATATAATTTATTCATAATTTGTTTATCCACTACCTAATAAATAGGCTTAATTTCTAGATTTTTGTCACTACAAAAGTTGCTACTACTTTGAATATTTTTATACATGTATGAGTCCTTTTCCTTTTTCTTTGATATTTTGGGGGTTCAAGCCGCATATTAGTATCACTGGCTTTGGAAGCATACTCCAATTGCTTTCTAGAAGGGCTGAACTGATTCACAGCTTCAGCTGCACTATAGTGGGACACCTTGCTCACCCATACTGTCACTTCATTTTTTTGTCCACCTTGCTAACCTGCTGGGTATGAGCTAGGGGTCTCAGATTTGCCTTAATTTGCTCTTCTCTGTAAGTGACCTGAAGCATTTTTTTTTTCCTTTTTGGAGGGCAGTTGGGGTTAAGTAACTTGCCCAAGGTCACACGGCTAGTTTTTTGTGTTAAGTGTCTGAGGCCGGATTTGAACTCAGGTACTCCTGACTCCAGGGCCGGTGCTCTATTCTCTGCGCCACCTAGCCGCCCCTGGAGCATTTTTTCATATGAATATTTCTCCCCTTTGGAAAATTCTCTTCATACCCTTTAGCCGTTTATCTGTTGGGAGTAGTTCTACTATTGTTACTGATAATGGCGATGATATAATAATTAACCTTTTATATCACACAACCCTATGAGGTAGGTGTTTAAGTCATATGTGGACTTCTAGGTCATTGGGTATGGCCTTTTTACTGAGTCCAGGTTTTACAGAACAAATCCTTTTATTAATGGGATTTGTTCTGTGCAGTCTGGATTCAGTCCAAAAAATTGCACTTGAGGACCTAGAGGGCCACATGTGGCTTCAAGGCCACAGGTTTCCCCAGCCCTGTCCATATGTGTGGATTCAGAACATATCCTAAATGAATAAAGTAATAGTAATACTGTCCCACCCCTTTGGGATCCTGCTTCAGATTCTAAAAGTTAAAGAATCATGGAACCAAAGATGGAAGGGACTTTTTAGGCCAATCAGTCATATCTCTTAACCCCATGGAAAAAAAATTCATCTCTAGAAAATCCCTCATTTTTTTTTATTTCATTGTCAACTCTCTTTCCTCCTCTGATACAAATAATTAAATGAGAACGTTATCCAACTTTACCTCCAAAAAGTCTGATTTTTCTATCATTTTTTTAAATTGACCTTTTATTTAGGTCTTTCCCTTCCCAGGCTACATCGGCCCTAACACCCGCCCCTGTTATTGTTCAAATGTGTCCAGCTCCGCATGACCTCCATTTGGAGTTTTCTGGGCAGGGATACTAGAGTGGTTTGCCTTTTGAAAAATTGGTCTTTTTTTTTTAAACAAAGAAAAAGACTTTTTATGAGCACTGTTACAGGCAATGTCATGATTTCCCCTACAAGGCAGCATGATATAAGACTTTGAGTCTTGCTTAGGTTTGGGGTTTGAAAAAAAAAATTAACCCATAATACTGTGCTGACTCTCCAAAATTCTCTATAATAGTCTCTGCGTAGTCTTGCCGTGTATTTCAAGAGTGTTGCCATCAGGATACATATACAAGCTTCGAGGGGTCATTTCTCAAGGACTTTTGATGCCTCTAAGTTATTGAGTTGAACAAATAAAAAGACCTGAAGCATTATTTTAATGTCAGCTTGCATGTCCCTTCTTGGGTCTTAAAGCTACATGAAACAGATTGAATATGACTGGGCTTCCGCTCATTACCCTACTGGTTATGGGCAAGGTTGATAGGGCTTAGGCTTAGGGTTTGGTGTATTTCTCCAGTCATCCAGCTTCGATAAACAAGAACTATATTTAACATTAAACTACAATCTTGAATGATCGACCATGACATTCTGGAAGGCAGGCAGCTTACCAATGCTGAAGCCATACTTAATATTCTATACAATTTTGTAAATAAGACTTTCTCCTTGAACAGAAAAAGTTCAAGAATCCAAGACCCAAAGCTCTCAGGTGATGACAGGTGAGGAGGCTGCTGGGTCATTATAATCCTCTTTCAAGAGATTTCATTTGTTATTATTTGCTCTTCTTTTCTTTGGTCAACCTATTTTTCCATTTTCCCCCCTCTTTTCAACTTTGTAACATTTACTACACCTGGCTAAATTCCTCACATGAGTTCTTCAGACAATATATATCTGCTAAATAGACGATGAGTAATATTACCCAATTTATTTCATCATTATTTATTTAATCACTCCCTTTGCTTAACAGGAGCCTCTTAGGTTAAAGGGTAGCTAGTTGGCACAGTGGACAGACCACTGGGGCTGGAGTCAGGAAGACTCATCTTCCTGAGTTAAAAAATCAGACACTGATAAGTTGTGTGACCCTGGGCAAGTCACTTAACCTTATCTGCCTCAGTTCCCTTATCTGTAAAATGAACTGAAGGAAATTGCAAATCACTCCAGTATCTCTACCAACAAAACACCAAGATAGGGTCACAAAGAGTCAGACATGACTGAATGACTAAACAACATATTAGTCTAGAGAATATACCCAAAGAAATTGTGGCATAGGGATGAAGTGTTAGACTTGGGAGTCAGGGGGACTGGGTTCAAATCCTGCTCATCAAAATCTGACACTTAAGAAGTGTGGTAGTCAGTCAATAAACATTTAAATACCAACTAACCACTAGATAATGTGCTAAATGTTGGGGATATTAAAAAAAAGAAGCAAAAGAAAGTCCCTCCTTTTGAGGAACTCACAACATAATGCTGTGACTTTGGCAGGTCAATTAGCTTCTTTCTTCATCTGTAAAATGGATTTAATTAAACTAAATAGACTAGTTTAATTAACTTAATTAATTAGATGGGATTAATACCTATAGTACCTCCATCACAAACTGGTATCCATTATCTCATTTGAGGCTGACAGTAACTTGCTTTGAAAACTTAAAAATGTTTTTTTAATGTCAGTTATTACTATTATTATTATTATTACACTGGTACACATATGACCATTTTCCAAAGTGCCCTGCACATAATGGATTCTCAATAAGCATTTGCTGAGTTGAATTTAATTTAAAACCAGCTTAATTTATAAAAGCCATTGTCAGGCAGCCTGGTATTTTTAATGCAAAATGCAAATAAAATAAAGAGATAACTTTGCCAAAGAAAATTATACTAGGAATGTTGGGGGAAAAGATGGGCATTTCCAAGCTTGCTTCTGGTGGGCTCACAGCAAGCTACAGTGTATTGCTTCTAGAATCAGATTCAGAAAATGACCATGTGTGTCTGAAGTTCACTGAATGCCATTACAGTGATGGCACAGTTCTAAAAGCAGTCAGCCTGGTCATCCATTCCTTTTTAGCAGGAAAAAAATCAAATAAAGAATTGGAATGTGCCACATTTCTCAATTTAAACCTCTGAAGGCACATATATGTATTCCAGCTCCCTTAGCCCCATATTCGAATGAACTGGCAGTAATTACCTTGTGATGACTAGCATCCAAACTACAATGAGAAATTGTAAGAATGTTTCTAGGAAGTACACTTTTGGTTTTTTTTTTTTAATTAGAGTCTTTCAAAATAACCAGCAGCTCAGAAATGATGTACTCTGTTCAATGACAAACAGCCATCGGTCTACCCAGAGTCAATGATCATGGACCAGGCTACAACTTGACAAGAAAACAGAATGAACTGGAAGAAAATTAGGAGCTTCCCCGCATGGCTGGTAAATGTCAGTTATTTTAGAGTTTATCCCCACATGAGATATCTCCTTTGTACTGTGAGGATGATTTCCGAAAAACATGACAACATAATACAGCCATGGAAGACAACCCCATTATTACTGCGGCAGGAAATAAAACACAGATTAATGTCACTGGAGCACATGTCAGCAGAGATAATAATGATGTATACAAATGAATCTTCTCATTCTGGGCAAAGAACATAAGTACCACCTAAAATTGAATAATAATTATAGACAAGTCACAAATGACAATGCCATCTGCTAAGCTTGTATTATGCTCTCACGTTATCAAAGAGTTTGTTTTACATTTTTTCCCCCAGAAAACTCTAAGAGTCTTCCCACTTTTATGCCGGTGACATAAATTACAAAGTGGTGAGGCAAGCAGCTACATTGCCTAACGAGGCAAACTATGCCTGCCATGACCAGTCACTGCTACACGACGCCTCCCAATACTATCCAATGTTTGCCAAGAAAATTGTGCAGCTGGGCACCCGGGAAAGGCACAAGTGACTTGGGCCACACAAAGCAGCCATTTGACTGTCCAAATCCCAACTGGACATAAACAACCATTTAGAAAACGGGTTCCATGTCTGTTTCTAACTACAGAGAGACTGGAGGAAAATTAAAATGAATGAAGGGAAAAATATGAATAGGCTGATAGAACAAAAAGGAAAGAAAAGAAAAGGTCCCATTTTCAAAATGCTTCAAATATTTAGAGAGAACTGTACTTCCAACAACCCTATAAGATAATATGCCCATCTCTATTTTGAAGATGAGGAGAAGGCTCAAAGAAAATGAATTATCTATGATCACATGGCTGTAGTAGATCTGGGAAAGGGGGTTCAAAACCAGGGCTCTTCTGCTCTTAAATATGGTATTCTCACTTAATTGTCTGCCTGTCAAATCAGACTGAAGTGTCAGTCAGTCAGTCAGTCAACAAGCATTTAAGTGTCTAGTAGGAGCCAAACACTATGCAGAGCACTGGGGACACAAAAAAGAGACAAAAGATTGTCTGTGCTCTCAAGGAGCTTATAATCTAATGGGGGAGACAACATGTCAAAGACAGAAGGACCAATATGTCTTCTGGACTAACCCCAGGCTACCATAATCTCAGTAGTTGGACTGTAATTTTGCTAGAGCAGCCTTTATTTTATTAACTCGTCTGGTCTTGTAACTTTAAAACCTATCTTAACACAATCAGAGAAATTAAAATGTGAACCTATAAGACACAAAACTAAGGAGTGTTCACATAGCTAAAAAAAGTTTTAAAACAATTAGATATTGTAAGGAAACACCTGTTTCACTAAGAAGGCTAGACTTGTTCCTAAGAGTGAGTAAATGGATGCTATAAAATCTTAATCATAAAATAAAATAAAATAAATCTTACTCATTTTTATCTATATTGTGAAACTTGCAGCTAAATTCAGTTTATTTATATCAGTTTCTTTAAATTCTACACTAAAGAAACATTTCTGTATTTATGCAGACTGGGAAGGAATAGTGGTTAGGAGAACGGATCTGGTTTTAATTTGAACCCCTTTCTGCTCTTCTATGCCGGGAAAAATTATCTGAGGCACAAAAAAACTCCAATTACCTACATCTTAAAGTCTTGGGACTGTTAGCTTCTTTCAGTAAGACTACCACTCACCTAGGGCATCCAGGTGGGATATTGGAGAGAGCACCAAGCGTGGTGTCAGAAGGTAGACCTGAGTTCAAATCCAGCCTAGCTATGGGACTCTGGACAAGTCACTTAACCCTGTTTGCCTCAGTTTCCTCATCTGTAAAATGAGCTGGAGAAAGAAATGCCATGAAAATCCCAAAAAGACATCATGAAGAAAAACTACT
This sequence comes from Pseudocheirus occidentalis, assembly GCA_028646575.1. Lineage (NCBI taxonomy): Eukaryota > Metazoa > Chordata > Mammalia > Diprotodontia > Pseudocheiridae > Pseudocheirus > Pseudocheirus occidentalis. The sequence goes on along the minus strand of CM053597.1, from coordinate 202,293,318 downwards.
GAATAATAAAAGCTGAGTTAGTGTCTCTTAATACCAAAATGGCAGGGTGATGTAATGGATAGGGTACTAGGCTCAAAGTCAGGAAGATCAGAGTTTAAATTTGACCCTCAGACACTTATTAGCTGTGACATGCTGGGCAAGTGCTTAACCTTCTTCTGTCTCATTTTCCTCAATTGTGAAATAGGAATAATTGAGCCCCCTTCACTGGGCTCTTATAAGGATCAAATGATATGTGTAAACCCCTAGCACAGTGCTCAGGATGTCCTAACTATTTCATAGATATTTGTTTCCATCCTTTCTCATAACGTAAACAAGTCTCTGGGTGTTTTTTAAAGTGATGATCATACTTTTGTAGATTTAATCAAATATAACCAACGCCTCAATGTCAACTTGGAAGGCATCAGATTTGAATGACAGCGTTCCTTAGTGATCTAGCCTTCTCTAACTCAGCATTTTTATCAATAACTTGGAAGACACAGAGAACACACTGTTATCAGATTTTCAGATAATTCCCACTGATATAGCATTTTAAGGTTGAAAAAGGACAACAACTTGTCAGGTTGAACAAACATTCATCTCCCTATTTTATAGCTCTGGTTCATAGAGGTAAAATGACTTTCTCAGGGATGGTATAGAATCATACAGTTCATACAAATAAAATGTCAATCAAGCAATAATCAAGCATCTATTCAGTATCTGCTCCAAGCTGGGAACTGTTCAAGAAATAGGGGTTATAAAGGCAAACATTAAACAGCCCCTTCAATGAGCTTACGTTCTAAGGTGCATACATAAGTAAATACCAAACACATAAGGGAAGGAAATTTTGCAATGTATGGCACTGCGAGCTACAGGGGGGAGGGGAGCTAGGGAAGGCTTCATGGAGAAAGGTAGCCGTCAAGCTGAGTTTTTAATAAAACAAGGGATAAGGCAGTTTAAAGCCTCATAGGCCATAAAATCAGGCAGGACAGTTGATGCATTGGATGTTAGAATCAGGATTCAGAAAGACCTCAAAAAGTGAACAATGTTGCTTAAACAAAATAAAATTCAATAAGGCAAAAGTTAAAGTCCTAACTTTGGTTAGAAGCATCAATTCTATGAAAAGATTGGGAAGACTAAGAAGCTTATATGCCAGAAATTTAAGGGTTTTTGGGCCAATAGTGGGATGTAATTATGCAGAAAAAAAAGAAATGTACTCATTCTTTTCTTTTTTTCACTTACTTTTCTTTATTCAGGGCATTATTTAAAAAAATACAACTTAATGTCCATAAGATACATTGACTAGAATGAGGAAAAGACACACTGTGCTCATATTAGTCAGCGCTGGAGAAAGATGTTCATTTGTGAGCAAGTCACCAGTGACTTGTCCAGGGTCCCACAGTGAGGCTTCCATTTGGAAAGTGCTGGTCACAAACAGGAATCTACAAAGATGGGAAGAAAATCTACAAAGGGGTTGAAAAGAACTGAGGCTTGGGGAGTAGAATAAAAGTTTGAGAGGGGAAGGAATTTCCCCTGACAGTCCTTCAAATAAATGAAAAACTTTGAAATTCACTACCTAGAAAAGGTATTACAGATAAATCCAGAGGGTTAAACTAATGGGTTGAAAAAAGGGAGATTTGGGCTCAACATAAGGAAAAAGTGCTAGCAATCAGAAATGTGAATAAACAGAAAGGGTTACCTTATAAGGTAAGGAGTTTTCTTTCACTAGAAATGTTCAAGCTGAGGCTTTAACATCACTGTCAAAAATGTTGCAGAGAAAATTCCGATCTGGGGTAGGAGATTGAACAAAAACACACCTTAGGTTTGTCAACTACAAAAGTAATACAATCAAAGGAGGGGAAAGAGAGAATGGAACATCTTATCTCAAAAGCACAAAAGTAAGAATATACCTCACACCCAATGAGAAAAAGAAATTGCCTTTGGCAGCCTTGCCTCTCCACCTCAGGATTAGGTGTTTGCTGGACAAAGCATTTTCTGCCTTTTTGATCTCTTGACTTCTAGTTCTACATTGGACAAACTTTTCTAGGGACAAGAGAGAGAATCATTATCTTTATTTTTGTCCAGTTAAAACTGGAAAGGGAGGGGAGTCAACCTTTTGCTTAAAACAGGTTTAGCTAAAGCTGCTTTAATGCTATTCATTTTCTCATCCCTTCTTTTTTTGTGAAGCATATATCTTGTTCTATTTAGCCCCTTTCCAACTCTCTCCTTGAAGAAAGTATTCATGATATAAAGGTGTGAAGCTTCTGAGAAGTCTATAAGCCTTTGATTTTTAGACCATAAATGGTATTTTCCAACAGCTTTTGTCTTCTTTCCTTCTGTTCTTTTTGACGCCGGTCAACAAGTGTGTTGGCTTAATTGGGATCTTGTCAAGTATGTAATGGGATAGAGCAGCGGTTCTCAACCTGTGGGTCACGACCCCTTTGGGAGTGGAACGACCCTTTCAGAGGAGTCACAGGGGTTGCCTAGGGCCATTGGAAAACACATATCTCGGATGGTCTTAGGAACTGAGACACGGCTCCTCTATCCATCTCCAGGCGGGTCTTCCCACATGCAGCTATGCCCACATATGAGTATTAAAGGGTTGTGGCATTAGGAAGGTTGAGAACCATGGGAAGAGGAATAGAGGTTGGCACCTAACATGAAAGTATCTTATGATTGTGCTTACAATAATACTCAGTAGTTATAATAACAACTATCTCAAAAGTTCAACCAATGATCCATATTGAGAGGGTGGATGATGGCAGAATAGGGGAATGCCAGGCAGAGTAATGTGCAGTCAGAGCTCTAGTATGCCAAAAAAAAGCATTATTGTAGCCATGAAGGTCTTACAAGAACCCCGAAATTCTGGCAAACTGGACTTTGGTGACACCACTAATTGGATTAACTCCAAGTAACTGTACCTAAGAGTCAAGGAAATAGACAAGGGACCACAGAGTTCTGTTCTAGACCTTTTTCAAATCCATTGTGGTGATCAGTTTGACAACAAGGATATCAGAGCTAGTGATATCATTCAAATATTCTGGTACTACATAAAAGCAAGGAGAACCAAAACAAATCAGAAATAAAGAATACATTTTCTAGAAATACTTCAGTACATATGCCACTACCCACAAACATAGGTAAAGCATTAATGAACATGAAATGGACTGGGGACATGAACACATTCATAATGGCTCATTGCTATTTCATAATAAAGCTGGAAAGAGATCTTATGGACTAGGAACAAGGGCTTCAGACTGCATTTTGTCAACAATGCCAATCATGATAAGCAGAGGAAATTGGAAAATCATGTAGCCCAGTGAAAAGTAACCAAAAAAGAGAGTTTGGTAGGAAGGAAGCCAGAAGTCAAAAGTGTGTTAGAAATTCTGTTGTTGGGGTGGCTAGGTGGCGCAGTAAATAGAGCACTGGCCCTGGAGTCAGGAGTACCTGAGTTCAAATATGGCCTCAGACACTTAACACAAAAAACTAGCCGTGTGACCTTGGGCAATTCACTTAACCCCAACTGCCCTCCAAAAAAAAAGCCAAAAAAAAATGAAATTCTGTTCTTGTTCAGTCATTTCTGCTGAGTTCCACTCTTTGTGACCCCACATGAGGCTTTCCTGGAAAAGATACTGGAGTGGTATCATTTCCTTCTCCAGCTCATATTACAAATTTGGAAACTGAGGCAAGCAAGGTTATGTGAGTGGTCCAGAGTCACTCAGCTAGTGTCTGAGGTTAGATCTGAACTCACAAAGATGAGTCTCCCTGACTCCAGGTCTAGCACTCTATCTACCCCATCCATCACCTAGCTGACTCTTAGAAATTCTAGCTTCCCTTAATCGTCAAGTGAAACTAAAAATCAAAAGATTAAGGAGATACAAGGAATCAAAGAAAAAGCAAGAACAAAGTTAACATTTCAACATCATTCAAAAACCTTATCATAGAGACTTGAGAAATACGAAGATCAATAAATTACTAGCCATGTTCTTTATCAATTTCTTCCTATATGTATAAGTCTGATTATACCTTTCAAAACAGAAGGCACTGCATTTCTATTAGAAAAGGATAAGACTCCAATGACACTGCCAAATAAAGATCAATTAAGTGTTTAAGTATTTTACACAAAGCATTCACAACTTGTCACTTAAAAAAATTAAAAACATTAACAAGAAAATGATACATTGATTAAAAAGCAAAGATTGTAAGATTAAAAAGTTCCAGGAATATAAAAAGTGACGCAACTCAGTAATTACTAAAGAAATTGCTTAAAAGTGCTGTATTGTAGATATTGCTTTGGTTGAGTATTGCAAAGCCTTTGACTCAGTTCTGCACTTATGGCCATTCACATACTGTAACTAAATAAATAAATATGTAACTAAACATATAAAATGGACGCAATCGTAAGAAGAATATTAAAGTACTTGATTTCTACCTGGAAAATTCTACTTAAAATATGCCATCTACAGAATCTCATGAAGAACAATTCATGTAAATGTGGTGTTTTTTCAGGGAGGTACTTGGTTCTGTCCAGTCTTACATATATCATCACATCTCTGAAACAGAATTAAGTGCGGCTTCCAAACTAAAGGAGCCACCAAAACACTTTGAACCCTTATGTATATGATCGGGCATCAAACTCTATAACTCCACTGGAAGGAAAAATTAAATTAAATACCTTCTTCATCTCATGGAATCTTTCTCTGATAGCATCAAAATGTCACTTGGACTCAATAAGTATAAAAATATTTAATGTATGTTAAGGAAAAACAGAGGCTGAGGGCTTCAAACTCAAAGGAATCTAATGGTCCTGCCCTACCGGAAAGGCAAGAGAGGTGAGGAGGAGGACATAGGAGAGAGCAGATTGGGGGAGGGGGTATACAGTGGGATGGCTGTTTTGGGGGGGTGGGTAGAGGAAAGATGGGGAGAAAATTTAACTTAAAATCTCATGGCAATGAATGATGTAAACAAGGAAATAAATTAATTTATTAAAAACTAAAATTAATTATAAAAAAGGATGATGGCAAAGCCATCATTAGTAGTTTTAGAGTCTAAGGATTTGGGAATTCTTAGTACTCTCTACTCTTCCCAGACGTCTAGCATTGGCAACTAAAGACATACACACATGTATATGTGTGTGGAGAGAGACAGAGAGAGAGAGAGAGAGAGAGAGAGAGAGAGAGAGAGAGAGAGAGAGAGATGATAGATGATAGATACATAGATACATAGATATATACATAGATAGACAGACAGACAGGTAGGTAGGTAGGTAGGTAGGTAGGTAGGCAGGCAGGCAGGCAGGCAGGCAGGCAGGCAGGCAGGTAGGTAGGTAGGTAGGTAGGTAGATAGGTAGATAGACAGACAGACAGAGAGATAGTAGCTCCATATGGCTGCATGCCATTTGGTATTTTTGAGTTTGTGGATTTATCTTTGGGGAGGGAAAGTGGCGCTGTATTAGTGATTGTTGTAGTTGAGGGAACATCCAGAACAGAAACTCCTTTAGAGCATAGAGCTCCACTCCATAGAGCAATTCATCTATAATGTATGGTCTTAAGAGCCTTGCCCATGGTCAAACAGCTGGTATGTTTCAGAGACAGAACTTTCTGACTCCAAGGCTGGTTCACTACATCACATCATACTATATCAGTGGCTATCATGCAAAAACAAAATAAGAACCCCTACCACTTGAGAATAAACTTCTTCATACTACATTAGGCTGGTCCTCAGATGACCAACCTCATCTAGTCTGTCAACAGGTCCATACTTAAAGTCCTTCTAGCTTAGTAGCACCTGGTAGAACTTGTACTACTTTTCTAAAGTCTTTGAGAATCCCCCTCCCACACATAAGGAATCAAATTAAGTCATGGTACCATAAACAAAAACTCCTTTAGACCTTTCATCCATTGAAGCAAACTTCCATTATGTAACCAGGGAGCAGTTCCCTTGAATTCATAGGAGAATTTAAATACCATAATAAGAAACAAAAAAGATTCCAAAAATATGGATCATTATGCCCTAAAATTGAATGAAGAGACCCACATTTTCCACCAATTATCTGTCAACAAGACTTAGAATACCCAAATATGTTAAGAGTTATTGCTCTGTACATTTATGGCTCTTTTTAGAAATGGATAGTAATGCAATGATATTTTAAGTCCTAGGCACTGTATAAGATTTAAAAGTCAATGAAGGAATCTCTTTTCCAAGGTATGGTTCCCTTTTAAACGAAGAGAGTCATATCTTATTCATAACAGAAAGCCATCTCCTCAATGTTATCAACAAAACCTAATGGAGGCCAATACCACTCTACTTGGAGTCTAATGGGAAAGGACAAGTTATTAGTTTATACCCCTATCCTGTATAATTCCAGGTAGCTAAAATGACATCTTGGCGTTCCATTGTAAGTATAATATTTCAAGGATGGCTAAGCTTGCAGGCTTCTAATAACTCAAAGCCAATATTTCTGAATTCTTTTGCTAGATTACTTAATATGCTTCAAATGTCCTCACCTGCACCACTGGCCCCAATCTCAAAGGAGCATTGCAAGAATTCCTTTTAATGCTACAAATTATTTTTTAGTTATTTTTATGTAAAATTTATTTTTAGTGGACAGATCTTGATAGATTTGGCCTAAAGTAACCTTTTCTTATATAAATCTTATGAAAAAATGAACTTTTCTAACACTAATTCAAACAGACTGCTGTGCATGGTCATCAAGGGAATAGGTGGTTGAAGAGACGGGCAAGAAGGTGACTTTAGGCTGGGTCCACCCTAGTCAAAACTATGAAATAGGCAATTTTTTCCTCCAGCACCTTCAACTCCTTGTACTTTGCCCCTTTATCTACACTCTCAAGGTGGCAAACCTTGCTTCACCCTCTTCAAGACTCTACTGCTTTTAAACACTCCATATTCTTTCAAAAAAAGAGATACAGAATTCATTGACACCAAGAGGCAGATGACAAAAAATAGCTAGAAGTGTAATTCCTATGAAAAAATTATAAGATTTAAAACAGGAAGAACCACTCCCACCCCTTGCCACCATTTTGGAAATGAAGAAACTGGGATGTAAATAACATTTACTCTTCTAGGACCTCTGGAGTTTCAGGTGTAAGGAAACAAAGAGTTTTAGTGCTTTTTGGCAAACAAAAAAGAATACCAAAAATAAAGGATACAGCAAAGTACAAATATGGTCACAATGACCTTACCGCCAAAGCTCAGTTTTTACCTTGTCTCAAAATCATCTGCATGCTAAGCTAGAGAGGACCTGAGGACAGTCTAATTTGACATGACTTATCTGTAACAAAAGGTTGTGATTTCCACCTGTGAGAATTAAAAGAAAATACTTTGCTTTATACCTGATATTGTTGGCTGTGTATGGGAGCTATGACAAAAGAGAACCGGGAATAGAGATGGTGGGTCATGAAGAGACGACTCAAGGTGAAGGTAACAGGGAGTAATGCCCAGCAGAGGTGACATGCGAAGTGGCCATAAACCAGCATGAGATCCTGGAGACCAAGGAAGCAATTTGTCCATCCTTCACCAGGAGTTATCAATCAATCAATCAATCAATCAATCAGTGGAGACTACATGCCTAGCAGCCATCAGCCACCATGAGACCATGTAAGACCAATGGAGTGAAGAATCCATCATTAAATCAATCATCAAGCATTTATCAGGAGCTTATTATAAGCCAGGCACTGTGCTTTTACTAAAGAAAAAACAGCAAAATAGTTTTTGATCACACGGAACTTGCATTCTGATGGAGAAGAAAACACATACACACACATAAGTGCATGAATGCACACATACATATGGGTATGCATATGCCTGTAAATGCACATGTATATGGGGGTTATATGTATGCACGTATGCATACATATATAGATATATGTGTAATATATATAAGATATAAGTGTACATCTATACACTTATAGATCAGGAAGGTAATCTTACAAACGAAGATGGTAGAAAATGAGAACTGGTAAAGGCCTCTTGTAGAAGACATTTAAACTCACTTTTAAATGAAGTCAGAGATGCTAAGAGGTAAAGGTGAGAGAACATTCCAGGCATGAGTGACAGCCAGTACAGATAGGAGATGGAACATCATGTGTAAGGACAGCATATATAGGCAAATATGACTGGGTCACAGAGCACGAAGAGAGAGGGAATGAAAGGCAGGAAGGGGCACAGTTGTGAAGATGTTTAAATGCCATGCAAAAGACTTTAAATTTGACCCTAGAGGCAAAGACGAGTCACTGGAGTTTACTGAATAGAAGGGTGGCTCGTTCAAGCCAATTCTTTTTAAAAATTGCTTTGGCAGTTATATGGAAGATGGATTCAGGCAGGGAAAGGTTTGAAAGCAAGGAGATTACAAGACTTTTTTTTTTTGAGGCAATCAGAGACTCATCTAGGGTCACACAGGCAGCAAATGTCTGAGGTCAGATTTGAATCCAGGTCCTGACTCTGATGCCAGTGCTCTAACCACTGTACCACCTAGCTGCCCCCCAATTAGACAGAAAGAGGTGAGGAGCACCTAAATGACGATATCTGTGGGTGGAGAGATAAGGACACATACGAAAGATGCTTTGAAGGTAGAAACAAAAAGATTTTTCAACTGATTGAATACATGGATGGAATAACAGTGAGCAGAGCAGCTAACAGCAAGCTTGCAAGCCTAGGTGAACAGAATTGTGGTGATGCTCTTGACAATAGGGAAGTTCAGAAAAAGGAGTCGTTTGGGGAGACAAAATGACTTCTTCTTTGGACTTCAGGGCTCCAGATGCCTCCAAACCATCCAACTAGAAATGTCTAAGAGGCGATGAGTACTGTAGGGCTGCAGAGTGATAAGCTAAAGATACCAATCATAGAATGATCCACATATTGACAATGAATGAGCTCGGTCATGAGAAGAGGGTCTACTAGTGAGGCTGGAGTGAAAGCTCTCACTTTTAGTCTGCCAATAAGCATTTATTTCTTAGTTTTGTTTTTAATTTATGGAATAAAACACAGATTTCTATAACAAAGTACAATACAAAAGATGACTGTACATGAAATTGCAAATTTCTCTGCACAACTTGCTATGCCTTTCAAATATACAACAAAATCATGTAAATTTCTTTCTTTTTTCCTTCTCCCCACCCTAGAGATGGATACTATGAGACACAAATAGCTTTGTGTATCCATACACACATATACACATGTGTGTATACACACATATATGTATGCATGTATGTGTAATGGTAATGGTAATGGTAATTTGAAGATCTTCCCTGCCCCTTAATAAGCCTAATGGAATTTGAAGACCTTCCACGCTTTGAAAATAAACTCTGCCCCCTAATAGGCTGAATTTAATAAAAAGGAGTCTGTGGCAGGAGGAGTTTGTTGAAAGGTGGAGCAGAGCCCACAGGAAGCTGGAAGCCAGAGCTAGTTAGACTGGGAGGAGGAGAGCACATGTCTCAGGGAGTCAGTTGGAACTGTGAGTAAAAATATTGCCTTGTGGGAAGGTTAAAGGATGCTGTGGCTCTCTGCTATGTTGTGGTGCATTAAAGTCTATGTTGCTATGATGGATTAAGTTTCCTGGTGTTGGGATTTGGTTTTCTGGTGTATGAATAAACGTCTTACTTCTGTCTTTTGTATGGAGACTCTGTTACATTTTGTGATCAAGCACCTTGCAGGCATATTTACAGTGGTCACAGGCACTGTGAATATTGCATTGGTGCTACAATATGTCAATTATTCTATACATCTATTTATCAGTTAATTTTTGGGATGCAGATAGCGTATTTTTTCACTTTTTTATAGTTAATTTGGATATTTGTAGTAGCCAAAATAATGCAATTGCTTGATAAGCATCTATTAAGTACCTACTATGTGCCACTGTACTAAGCATTGATGATAGAAAGGAAAAAGATGGTCCCTGCTTTCAAGAAGCTCACATCGTCTAATGGGAATGACATGATTCAGCAAAGGAAACTTGGGACCTATCAGACATATAGGAGAAAAACCAAGAAACTACTATCACAAAGACACAGAGAAGAGATAGGATAGAGAAGAAGACAGAGATCAATAATTTTCAAAGCTGCAGGGAGGTTAAGAAAAAAGAGAATTGGAAATGCACCAATGGTTTTGGCAATGAAGAAATCATTGGCAACTTTGGAGAGCACAGTTTCAGCTGAATGACAAAGATGGAGAGCAGACCAGAGAGGGCTTAGAAAACTAAGAGAAGAAACAAAGGCACCAAATATAGACAGGTTCTCCCTAAAAAGCTTAGGACAAAAAGAGGGAATTGATATAGGATAGTAGTTAAGGTGGGATTAAGTGAGGATTTTTTAAGGATGGAAAGACATGAGCAGGTATACAGGCAGTACTGAAGGAGACAGTAAAGAGGGAAAGGTGAAAGATTAGAGAGAAAGTGATAATGTGGGCAGCCTTCTGGGAGAAGATGAAAGGGAGTGAAATCGAGGGAGCATTTTAGAAGAGTTGGTCTTATTCTCCAGCTGATAAAAGGCAGTTTTCAGAGGAAGAACCCCAAGCTGTTGACAGTCATGAAAAAATGCTCCAAATCACTAACAATTTGAGAAATTGAAATTGAAACAATTTTGAAGTGCCATCTCACACCCATCAGATTGGCAAAGTTGACCAACAAAGGAAAATGATAAATACTGTAAGGGATGTGGGAAAACAGGTAAATGAATACACTGTTGGTAGAGCTATGGTCTAGACATTCTGGAAAGCAATTTGGAACTATGCTCCAAAAGCTATTAAACTGTGCCGAATTTTTGAGCCAGCAATTGTTCTCTACCCTAAAGACATCAAAGAAAGAGGAAAAGGACCCATATGTATAAAATTATTTATTCCAGCTCCATTGTTCCATTAAGCTTGGGTTTTTTCTAATAGATATAATAGATTGCTTTAATTATCAGAATTGTATTATGCTAAGAGTTTTCATTTTGAAATATTGACTAGAAAGTGAAATAATGAAAATTAGTTATTTTAAACTATAATAAAATTAGCTTAACTACTAAGTCACTCATCAAGTGATCTAATTGCTTTAGAAATTAGCAAAAATTAGTAACAGCTCAAATACTAAAGACTGAAAGCTAGCACAGTATGTAAATACAATAGTAACAGACAACTAAGATATGGAAAAAGATATATTGAAGACTGACATTTTGACAAAATATGTTAATTATTTTAATGCATGCAACTCATGAAAGCTTTAGAAGCTCATCTGATTGCAAATGATCCCAGGAAGTTGTGTATAACCATACAATTGTAATAATACATCACTTTATATAGTTTTATGCTTACAAGCATTGTTCTCAAAGCATCCCTGTGAGGCTGGTAGAGAAAATATCCATATTTGACAGATGAGTAAACTGAGTCTCAGAGTGTTAAAGCAAATTACCTAAATTATCAATTAATAAAATTAGAGCTGAAGCTCTAATGTAGATTTGTTGACATCAAACACAGTGTACTTAAGACTACATCAGTCATGATCCAAGAGAACTATTATCTATCAATTACTACCTGAATATTAACCATTACAAAGAAGACTGATCTCAACTAGAGACCTACTATGAGGAATCCATTCATAAATTGAAGACTATAATTTAGGATTACACAGACGAGTTTTAAACATTTAGTCTCCTTAAGGATTAAAAACTCAGAATTTAGGGGGTGGCTAGGTGTCACAGTGAATAGAGCACTGCCCCTGGAGTGAGGAGGACCTGAGTTCAAATCCAGCCTCAGACACTTAACAGGTACTGGCCGTGTGACTTCACTAAACTCCAATTGCCCTGTTTTCCCCCCTCCAAAAAAAAAAAGAAATTGAGAACTTGGAAAAAAAAAACACTGGGAAATTACAACTACCTTTTGCCTCAGATTTCTCATCTACAAAATAGGGAAGCATCATCAAAATGAATCAAGGGTGTTCTGCACAGATTTTTGCAGTGTGTTTGCTTAAAGATAGCATACTATTTGTAAGGTTTGGGCTAAGTATAGAGATTTTGGGGGGAAAAACATTTAAGGATTTACATGCTACTAAAAGAAATGGAGACAGGCTACTATACACACATATGTGTGTGTACATATATATTCATAAATGTGAATGCTATATATACACAGCAACGTAGACAGATACACACTCGGCTATACATGTGTATGTATGTCTCTTGATATATACATAAACTTAAAAAAAGTAAATACACATAGAATTGGGATGGGAGCTGTGATTTCATTGGTATACTGAACTCCTCAGTGAAGAAACCCATTCTAAAAATCCACCAAGCCTCACTTTTTCCTTCACAGTCATCGGAGTCCAGTGGCAAGACTTAAATCAAGATATGTGGAGATGGGATGGATGGAGGGAGGGAGAGAGGAAAGGAAAGAGGGAGGGGAGGAAGGAGGGAGGGAGGAAGGGAGGAAGGAAGGAACACAAGCGGTATATAAATGATAAATGAATATGTAGACACATATGTAAATATAAACACATGCATGCATATGTCTTTATCTATGTGTATTTGTATCTACATAAAACTTAATATAAATGTATGTGTCTATATGTCTACATATGCACATGTGTCCATATATGCATATACATCTATACATAGATTAATATAGATATATTTTCTATATAACTATGTAATATATATATACATATATATATAGCCACTACATGATTTTTTAAAATTGTTAGTATCCATAAGAACTTTTAAGGAACTTCTCAGCTCAAAGAGATGTCTTAATATAAATGTTTAAAATGAATTACTTATTTTTAAAAAATACTCTGTTCAAATCTTCTCTTTGTGGAACTCAGACTTTTTTTTTCACTGCTACAACAGCAAATGTGATTCTCTGCCAGCTAGTCTTGTCATGAGGCATACCAAAGCAGAAACCAGTCACCCATGTGACTTGGGTTGTGTGTATATATTTAGATTACCATTCCTAGGAAAGAAGGGGAGGAGGGGCTTAGAAAAATCTACATTAATTATTTACATACTCTATACAATAAATTGCTTTTTGAGTGATTTGTCCTCAAAAAAGCATGTGGTAGAGTTAAAGCTTTTATTTTCTGGAAAATTCAACTAAACAAAAATAATCCAAGGAGAATTTTCCATGCTACTCTTTACTTTCCTGGCAAATACCCTTTCCAGCATTCTTAAAAATTGTTTGAATCAGTGCAACTGACCTTTGGCGAGATTAATATAGTACAAAGTATAAAATTCCCCCTATTACATTGAACTTGCAGCTCGCATGTAAGAAATTACATAAGCACTGAAGCAAGAGACAAGGAAATGATTTCTATGTGTCAGTGGAGATGCAGAAGCGCAGCCGTGATGTCAGCAGGTCTCCTTGGCCTCAACCACAGTGACATCATGCAGATGCTCGCATGTTGTAGCCAGATAACATTTAAAAACCGAATCTTAAATTTACAACCTTCTCCCGGACCACTTTAGCACTGTAATGACTCACTTGTGACGCATCTTATTAAAACCACCACCACCCACTTATCAGGAAGGAGTGAAGGTCAAAAACCAAACTCAAATAATTCCCAACAAATGTTCGTATCCACTGGGCACCCAAAGCAAGAATCGATTCACTTTAACAGTGAATAATTCTTCCTATGTCCTTGAAAAATCATGGAACCAATAACACTGATTAAATGCTTTATTCTTTTGTTTGTTCAGCCATTTCCAGTTGTGCCCAGCTCCTCATGACCTGATTTGAGGTATTCTTGGCAAAGATACCAGAGTGGTTTACCATGCCCTTCTCAAGTTCGTTTTATAGATGAGGAAACTGAGGCAAACAGGGTTAAGTGACTTGCACAGGGTCACACAGCTAGTAAGCATCTGAGGCCACATTTGAATTCAGACCTTTCTTGTCTCTAGGCCTAGTGCTCTACCTAGTTGTCCCCTAAAATTTACTGGCAGGGAGATATTCTGAAATGTATAGAGGGTTCTAGGAAAATTGCTTTAAAATTTACATAAATGAGGGAGGGAAAAGGCCTTCTAGCTGGGACTCACTTGTATCCAGATATCCCAGTGGATTTAAATGTAACCCCATGTGAAGCAATCAGCATTCTCGCAGCCAATCAAGAGTGAGTCAGTGAATAAGTATTTATTGGGTACCAGGCACTGGAGATACAATGTAAGACTCTTGCTTTCAAGGGGATTACAGTTAAAAGGGGGATACAATGTGCAAAAAATCAAGTACAAACAAGATGTGTTCAGGATAAATGACTGAGGGAAAGCATAAGCATTGAATGAGATTAGGGAAGGTTTCTCAGAGGACAGAGGATTTTATATGGAACCCGAAGGAAGCCAGGAAAGGTACAGGAAGAGATGAGGAGCCAGGGAATCTAGGTAAAGGGGATAGCTGATGAAAATTCTGAGTGTCTTTTGTGGGGAACAATAATGTGACCAGTGTAGACAGGAATGGACAGGAGGGTAAGGAGTAAGAAGACTTCTCCATCTTTTTTGAGAGGAGGGGTACATATCTGCTGTGTCTCTGTATCCCACTGGTGTTCCATTAAAGAGTTAGAAATAGTGGGTGGATAGGGGGTCCAGTGAATAGAGCACTGGCCTTGGAATCAGCCTCAGACACTTGACACACTAGCTGTGTGACATTGGGCAAGTCACTTAACCCCAACTGCCCTGCCTTCCCTCCTCCAAAAAAGGAGTTAGAAATAGGGACTTTTCCCATTGTTATTAGAGAAGTCCTTGTACTTTCTGATGAAGCTCATCGGAATTAATATTTTATCCAAATCACGTATTTCCAAACTTGCATTTTCCCATTATTGCCCATTAATTGAGATGTTTTCATAACAACAGGAGGCATTTCTAGTGTGCACACTGACACAAAGCCAGCCTTGGCTGATGATGCTTAAACTCGCATTGGGTAGGCTTTGTCACTTTGCCTATGGTTTCCATAGTAATAAATACTCCAGTCATCAACAGGAGGAAAGATAAACCTGGGGGAATTAAGAAAGTTAATGATGTAAGAGCTGGCATCACCCAGAGGATTAGGGAGTGAACTGAGGGACTGAAGGCAGAAACAACCAATTCTATTTTCTATTCTAACAACGACTTTCATGATAACATGAGGAAGTTATTCTCTCTGTTGCCTGGGTTGCCTTCAGCAAACAAATGATGCCTTAGCCAGTGGATAGAGTGCCAGGAAATCAGGAAGATCTGAGTTCAAATCCAACCTCAGAAAATTATCTGCTGTGTGACCTGGGCAGGTCACAGAACTTCTGATTGCCTCAGTCTCCTCTCCTGTAAAGTGGGGATATTAATACCCCTCAGAGTTGTTGTAAGGATCAAACAGGATCACAAATGTTAGCTATTATGATTATTATTCTTATTATTGCTACTACAAATAAGTAATTCTCTTACAACAGGAATGATATAAAGATCAAACGGCCTAGCTATATATATACATGACAAAATACAGTATTTTCTTGACACGGTTTCATTAAAATAATTGGGTCAGAATAAAAAGTTTTGGACGCTTTCCAGGTCACAGGCAGAGAAATGCCCTATTAATATAATACTGAGAAAGATCCAAGGGAAGTAATGTGACTGGTAGTACTGTATTCACTAACATACTTCCATCAGGGGAAGCAGGAAGCCTCATCATATTCGTCGCCACCATCATCATCATAATATCCCCACAATTACTACGTGCTCAGCACTTTACATTCAGTATCTCAGCTGACTTCACAACAACCCTGCAAAGTAGGTGCTACTATTATCCTCATTGTATAGATGAGCAAACTGAGGCACAGGTTAAATAATGAATGTTTTTCCTTTTTGAAAAATAAAAATAAAAATTTTAAAATACATTTTATATATATTATATATAATTAGATATGACATATATAAGTATATATAATATATAAATATATAATAAAATATGCATTTCATTATATATTTATATAAATAAAAATCTCTAACAAGGTAATCTTCCATTCCCTGTGATGTATTTCACCTTAGACACATACGGCCCCAAAAGGAGTTGGATAAGTCACATAGTAAACACGAAAAGACAAGGGCATCACTACCCCCCTGAAATGTTTTTAAAAACAGAAGATAGTCTCCTGAGCTTTGGGCAATCTGGCCATGGAGGATTTATAAAAAGACACACACTAAAACTTTGTTGGATGAGAATGGATTGACATCTACATTAAAAGAGGAAGCGCTCAGGCTAGTGAGAATACACATCCATCAATGTTCCAACAACCAAAACAACCCAGACATGGAAATCCCTATAGAATTAAAAAACACACACACACACACACATACACACACACACACACCTCCAGCCACACCCTTTCCCATCAATTGCTCAAAAGAAATTAATTATCCTATGCAACAGTTTTTGCACTTTTGCCTCCCAGCTTGGGCACAAGCACTGCTTCCAGAACACAGCATCCATATGGAACTTAGTCAGTGACGCACAATATTCTGAGAATGCTGACCGTGCATTATTCATTATCTTTCTTCATTTGCCAGAATGACAATCCTAGCAATTAAAAAAAAACACATTGCAACCACTTTCATACACAGAATCAGAATTATGCAATTAGATGGGGATTCAAAGGCCATCCAGTCTATCTTATATCCAAATCCTCTTTATACAACATTCCACAAATGACTTACTAGTCTTGGCTTTAAGGAAGAAAGGAAATAATCATTTATTAAGGACCCACAGTGCCGGATAGTGTGTTAAGTGCTTTACAATTATTTGATCCTTAAAACAATCTTGTAAGGTAGAGGTGCTGGTATTTTCCCATTTCACAGATGATGAAACAGAGGCAGCAGAGGTTAATTGACTTGTTCAGGGTCACACAGCTAGTAAGCATCTAAAGCTGTATTTGAACTCAGGTCTTCTTGATGCAAGGCCTAGCACTCTGGCTACTGAACCACCTTTAAGACCTCTAGAAAAGAGGGAACATCTTATTCCTGAGGTTCCATTCCATTTTCCAATCAATCTACTTGTTAGGAAGTTTGGCCTTGCCTTAAACCAAAATCTGTCTTTCTAAAACTTCCATTTGTTGCTCCTGGTACTACCCTCAAGGGCCAGGAAGAAATCCCTGTTCCCTGTGATAACCACTCAAATCTATGAAGACTCCCATCATACAAAGAGCTAGGTGCTGCCATAGTGCATAGAGCATGAGACCTGGCGAGTTCAAATTTGACCTCAGACACTTATTAGCTGTGTGATCCTGGGCAAGTCATTTAACCCAGTTTGCCCATTTCCTCATCTGTCAAATGAGCTAGAGAAAGAAATGCCAAATCACTCCAGTATCTTTGGGTAATGGTAATGATAATTTGAAGATCTTTGCTGCCCCCTAACAGGATGACTGTAATCACATGGAGCCTGTGATAGGAGGCCTTTGCTGAAGGGTGGAGTGGAGCCCAGAGGAAGCTGGGAGTCAGAGCAGCCAGATGGTGGGAGAGAGAGGAGGCAGGGAGCGAAACAGCTAAGCTTGTGAGTGTTTGTTTATGAGAAGGCTAAAAGATGGTGTGGCTCTTTGCTATGTTGTAGTGTATTAACTTCTATGTTGCTATGATGGATTCCATTTCCTGGTGCTGGGATTTGGTTTCCTGGTATTTGAATAAATGTTTTGCTTCTGTCTTCTATAGAAAGAGTCTGTTATATTTTGCCATTGAGACCTATGCTGGCATATTTACAGTCATCATTGGCACTGTGAATACTGAGTTGGTGCTATACTTTGCCAAAAAAGATCCCAAATGGGATAACAAAAACTAGGACATGAATGAAAAGTGATTGAACAACAACTAATCATATAAGCTCTTTGAAAATAGGAGCTATTTTATCTTTTCTATGGCCAGAAGTACTTAATAAATTCTTTCTAATTAATTAACTCATCATGTCTCTTCCCATCATCTTTCTAGGAACTGTTCTTCCCTCCTCCTGGCTAATCTTCTGAGACAGCTAATCTCAATTAGCTTCTTCAATCTGATCTTTGCTTCTATGTCATAGCTCTTAACAACTGTCTTCCTCTGGGCATTCTCCAGCTGGTCAATGTTCTTTCTGAAATGGGGTGCCAGAACTATCAACCCTCATTCCAGGAAATACGTCTTTTCTGTCTGCCATATTGCATTGTGACACCATATTGCACAATGAGTTGGCAGTCTAGTCAAGTAGGCTAATGAAAGGTTATCTAGTTGATCCTCTCCCCATATCTTCACTTGTTACATTAATTTTTAGCTTAATTTTAAGAATTCAAATTCATCTCTACTAAATACCATCTTTTTCAATTAAATCAACATTCTTGCCTCTCGAGATCTTTTAAAAATTCTGAACCTGTCCCACAATATGTTCACTATCTCTCTCTGCAGTTTTCTGTCATCTGTAAATCTGATAAATGCATTACAAAGTCACTGATAAAATGTCAGACAGCATATGTACCTGGGCCACTGCCCTGGGCAATTCCTTCCAAGGTGACATTAAACCATTCATGAGTGATCTTTGTGCTTAGTCATTTTACTAGATCCAAATAATTATATTATTATATGTTATTACACATAGGTGTGTACACATACATTTTTATGTATTATATTGCATAGCTAGACCATTTTTCTTTATATTGTTCCTACTGTAGGAGACTTACTTCTCATTATAATTTGAATTTGGAATATGCTAATGATATGATATGATATGATATGATATATGATATGATATGATATTACTTCCTGTGCTAACTATAGCTCACATTTCTCCATCTAGTTTACATGTATAACCCAAAAGATTTTATTAAAGGGTTTGCAAATCATTTGATACAGTCTTTCAGCTTCACATACATTTTTCTCAATGCAATCGTGTGAATGAGTTGACCATGATAGTAGTCATATGCTTAGAATCACTGATTATAGCCTATACCGTGTTTCTTGGTACAGTCTTTCAACTTTATTTTAAAAAAAAAAGGATGTCAGGATCATAGACCCAGGGTTAGAAGGAACTTAGAACAACTAGTCCAATCCCCTCATTCTACAAATGAAGAAACAGGCACAGAGAATTTCAGTGACTTGTCCGAAGTCATAGGAGTCATAAACCTCAGGGCAGAGAAGTTAGAAGCAGAGGCCAGTTTATAATCTGAAATCAGTCCTGTTGAATTCACAGCTATCACTCATTCTATACCATGAAATGAGGTCTTGCCTTATCCCCAAAAGGTTAGCATTGGTTATGAGGCATGTGGACAGTGTTTCTTCCATCACTGATGATCGTGCTGATGCCCACAGGTTCAACTGGTACAAAACTGAATGAAATAGCGAAACAGAATTTTGTTTCAAACAAGACAAAAGAAAAAATCCAATTGTTCTCTAACACTGAGATTATACTGTTATAGTTTTATTTAAAAAAACACTTTTCTGATAACTACACTTGAAGGGTCATGTGTATGAAGACAATGTCCCTAAGGAAGTAAAAAGGGAAATCAGTTATCATTTACTAAAAAGAAAAATTGTGTTCTTTTCTCAGATTTTCCTGGAGCCCTGTATTGGGGTATCTTCTTTGCCCCTATCACACTATGGTGCTGGTGGTTGTTTTTCATTCATCTGATTCTTTGTGACCCTATTTGTGGTTTTCTTGACAAACATATTGGAGTGGTTTGCCATTTCTTCCTCCAGCTCATTTTACAGATGAGGAAACTAAGGCAAAGAGGGTTAAGTGACTTTTCCAAGGTCACACAGCTAGTCTGATGCCAAATTTGAACTGAGGAAGATGAGTCTTCCTGACCCCGGGTCCAGCACTTTATCCACTGCAGTACCACCTAGTGGCCCATATCACATTATCACACTAGCTTTTATATAATACTTATTTTTTCCTATAAATTGTATATGTATTTTTCCTATAAATTGTATCTACTTCCTAGAAAAATATAAGGTACTTGAGGGCAGGGATTATGTTATATTTTTCAGCTTTTTACCTCTAGTACTCAGTACAACGCTTTGCATGGAATAGTTAAACAAATTAATTTGGGAGCACTTTTTTGTTGCAGTGATGTGGAAAGACAAAGTGGTAGTTTTATGGAGGCCTAGAATGATCCTTTAAAAGGGGAAAGAAGGCAATTAGTTTTCTTGCCACCTAAGGCATAAAAGACTCAGCCTATGGGGAACTGGTGTCAGAGGCTTTAACAGAATTCCCAATGCCCTGTAATAAATGCCTTTCTAATATGGCTGTTTACCATGGTGAATGCAGAAGTAGAGGGGAGTAGATATTTTATCTGAATTACTACCTTTTTATAACCTCAACAAATGTATTATCTTACTTTTTTGCTATTAATAAAGTCACATTCATTGTATTTTATGGTCCTCAAGTGTTTCATGAATTCTAATCCTGAGCCTGAATCACTGTACAGGCCTAAGTTAGACCTGATCCAGAAAAGCTTTTTTTGCTTTCCTGTCTCTCTCTCCCTCTCATATATCTATATCTGTGTGTATGTATAAATATATATACACACACATATATGTGTGTATGTATGTATGTCATACATATGAAATATGTCAGATGATGGAATCAAGATTTAGAAATATTTCAAAAAGTTAGAAAGGAGAGGTAAAACCAACAACATACGATTTAATAATGATAATAAAAATTACTACATCTATTTTTTAAAGTTATAACAGTTAAATAGAAGTTAAAGTAGAAAACACACAAGGTGTCTTACCTTCTAAAATGCCAGATGCCTTCTTAGGCTAAACAATAGAAGAATGGTGTCCAAAAGAAGGAAGAGAAAAGCTCCACTGTACTTTGCCCTGGACATAAACTATGTGGAGCAGTGTATTCAGTTTGGAAAATCAACATTTTAAGAGTACACTGAAAATGGCATGTGCACAGAGAACCAGAAAGGTGGCATCTCTAAAAACCCTTCCAGGTAAGTAATTGTGGAAGGAATCTGAGATGACTGGACTAAAGGAAGTTAGAAAGAACTTGATAACAATCTTCAAATATCTGAATGTTATCATTTAGGAGTGGGAACCAACTTTTTTCTATTGCTCCCAAAGGCACAACTGTAGCCAATGGGAAGCAATTACCTGGTGGCAGGTTTGGTTTAATGAATATATAAAAATATACACATGTATATATATAATGTGTATATATACATACATATATGCGTGTATATGTAGATATACAGACAGACAGACAGATAGATAGGTGGATGGATGGATGGATGGATAGACAGACAGACAGACAGACAGACGACAGATGGATGGACGGATGATGGATTGGTAGACAGACAGATAGATGATAGACAGATGGATGGATGGACAGATAGACAGACAGACAGATAGACAGATAGGTGGGATGGATGGATGGGTGGATGGATGGATGGATGGATGGATGGATGAATGGATGGATGGATGGATGGATGGATGGACAGATAGACAGAAACAGAGATAGAGACAGACAGACAGACAGATATAGACAGATGTATTTTTTAATGCTAACCAGTGCTGTCGAACAACTGAATGGGTCTTATTTACAAACAGCTCCCCATAATAAGAAAAAGCAGAGGTCAATGATTTCTCAGGGGCCTGGCACATACTAAATGTCCAATTGAACTTAGAATGGATTCCTGCATTGGGTTAGACAAGATCATATGAATCTGAGAAGGATATGGCAAACCACTCCAGTATGCTTGCTAAGAAAACCCATGGATGGTTTGGTCCACAGAGACATAAAGAACTAGACATAGCTGTACATTTACATTGTAAAATGGGCTGGAAACAGCAAACCACTCCAGTAAATTTGCCAAGAAAATCCCAAATGGGGTCAACGGAGAGCTGGACATGACTGAAAAACAAGATTTACATAGCTTCTAACATCCCTTTCATTTCTAAAGTCTATGATTCTTATGATCTATTGTTATTCAGCTCATTTTACAAATAAGGCAAACAGGGTTAAGTGATGTACCCAGGGTCACACAGATAGTGTCTGAGGCCAGATTTGAACTCAAGAAGATGAGTCTTCCAGAGGCCAGGTGTAATG
>CM053597.1:202253363-202270828 GCA_028646575.1 Pseudocheirus occidentalis | reverse complement strand
GGTGAGAGATAATGAGGAATTCAGGATGTCTCCTAGGTTTTAAGCTGGAGGGGACAGAGATGGTGAGGATAGACTTGAAATATTAACTAAATCAGGGTTGGGGACCCTGCGGCCTTGAGGCCACTTTGTGACTTTCTAGGTCCTTGGGTGTGACTTTTTGATTAAATCCAAGGAAGTTTGGATTCAGAGTCGCACTTGAGGACACATGTGGCCTCTAGGTTGCAGGTTCCCCAATCCTGATCCTGTAGAGACACAGAAAAAATTAGTAAAAAATTATTCTCAGTTAAATTTCCACCAGAAGCTGAGAGAGATAAATGTGGAGAAGGTAGGAAGGGAAGGAGTAGGGGGAGGGGGAAAGGTATGGCCTTTCCGAGAAGAGTACATGTCCTGATTGATCTTCAATTGGCCAATCACTACATAGCCCCACTCACTATGAATGAATTAGAAGAATTCCTGGTGCTCTTTCAGCAAGGTAGCAGTAGGCATGCCTATAGTGTCTTGGGAAGGTGCTCATCGGAGTCCTCTAAACAAGGTCTCATACCCCATAATGTGATCCGACTGATTGGGGCAGTCTCTTGCCTGGTGACCCATCTTTCCCTTCTGCTCCAGCTCCTTTTCTCCACAGTAAATGCAATGATTGTAGGGGCCTCGGGTCTACTGTGGGGCAGAGTCTTCCATCTCACGCTCAATTGAGACAAATGCTCATTTAGAGGAATCACTCTAATTAATTATTATTGTTGTGATTTTGTACTAAAAGGGTATATTTGAAGTCGTAAGTTAAATGTATGTATGATTTGACTCCATTGTATTTTATATTTGTGACTATATATCTAAAACAATTAAATTGGCTCAGTGATTAAAAGGTAAAGGTTGATTATTAATTATGCTGTCATTCTGAAGAGCAGTTGCTTCTAGAAATACATAGCCTCCAGAATACTGCATAGATTCCCAGACTTGGAAGATTTGTCAGAAATCACCTAGTCCAGGGGTGGGGAACCAGTGACCTCAAGGCCACATGTGTCCCTCTAGGTCCTCAAGTGCAGAGCTTTAACTGAATCCAAACTTCACAGAACAAATCCCCTTAATAAAAATAAAATTTGTTCTGTAAAAGGCCCCATATGGCCTCAAGGTATCTGGTTGTCCACCCTTGTCATTATATACTTACTCCAACAGGGACCCCTTACGAAACATCCTCAACAAATGGTTATCCAATCTTTGTTTGAAAACTTTGAATGATGGAGCAATCTCCTGGGTCAGTCTGTTCCACTTTAGGACAACTCCTGGTAGAAGGATTGTCCTTCTATTGAGGCAAACTCAACTGTTTTTACAGCTTCCTCTCTTCTTTTCATCCTTCCATTGGTGCAAGTAAAACAGGTGGAATCTCTTTTCTTCACAATGACACTTTAAACCAGTAGTTCTCAACCTTCCTGATGCTGTGACCATTTAATACTCGTATGTAGGTGTATCTGCATGTGGGCAGACCTGCCTGGAGACGGATAGAGGAGCAGGGTCTCAGTTCCTAAGACCAATGGAAATATGTTTTCCGATGGTCTTAAGTGACCCCTGTGAAAGGGTCATTCCACCCCCAAAGGGGTCACAACCCACAGGTTGAGAGCCGCTGCTTTAAACAGTGACTATGACCCTAATTGTTTTCTTTAACAATCTAAATATCCTTGAATCCTTATGGCTTTGAGTCTTCATTATCCTGGCCATTTTTCACACTATGCCCCAATTTATCAGTTCTTTGTCTAAAATGTGATGCCTAGAACTGACCTATCCTAGAACTCACCACTATATTGTGGATGTGGTCTGACTGGGACAGGATACAAGTAGCACCATCACTCATTCTGCACATGGTTCTTCTAAAAGACAGTGTGATGCTGTGGAAGGAGGACTAGATTTGTAAACACAGGACTTGATTTTAAAGTCTAAGCACTTCCCTTTATTTTATTTCATTTTCATTTTTGGAGAGCAGTTGGGGTTAAGTGACTTGCTCAAGGTCACATGGCTAGTAAGTGTTAAGTGGCTAATAAGTGTTAAATGTTGGAGGCCAGATTTGAACTCAGGTCCTCCTCACTCCAGGGCTGGTGCTCTATTCACTGTACCACCTAGCCACCCCAGCACTTCCCTTTATACTCTGGGTAAGCAAGTCAATTCACCTTTTCTGGGCTTAATTTCCCTCTCCTATAACATAAAAGATTCGAACTAGATACACTTGTTAATTACCTTCTACCTTTAAATCCATGATCTTTTTGATCCTTTGCATTGACTATGATGGCATTCAGGCTGCTAGGTGGTGCAGTGGAGAGAGTGCCAGACCTAGAATCAAAAGACTCACCTTTAATCTTCAAATCAGACCCCAGATACTTACTAGCTGTGTGACCTTGGTCAAGTCACTTCACCCTGTTTGCCTCAGTTTCCTCATCTGTAAAATGAGCTGGAGAAGGAAATGGTAAACCACTCTGGTGTCTCTGCCAAGAAAACTCACAGAGAGGAGGACATCACTGACACAACTGAGCATCATGTTGGCGTTAACCTTTCCTGGCTGCCATGTCACAGCATTGATTTGTTGAGTTTGCAATCCACTAAAATTCTGAGGTTTGTTTCTCATAGTTAAAGGAATATAGAAGGAAATAGAAATCTTCAAGAGGTTAGGTGACTTACCCAAGGTCACACAAGTGACCTTGATTTGAACCCAGGGTTCTAATTCCAAAGCCTTTGCTCTTTCCATATGTCACATTATTATGTAGCTATATTTCTCCCATCCAGTGTATATGCAGTTAAGTTTTTAAAAGGAAAGTATAGGACATCACATTTATCCCTATAAAATCAGATCTCTTGTTTTTGCCTGATGGAGAGGCTTAGGGTTCTGATTCTGTCACCTCCAGAAAATCAACCATTCATCATCTGTAAGCTAGGGGCTCTTATCCTAGGGCCTATGAAGTTGTTTTTAAAAATATTCTGATATCTCTTTTTCAATGTAATTGTTTTATTTTTTTAATGTTTCCTTTTTTTATTCCTTTGTTTTATTTTTCCTTTTTCTTTTTTGGCAAACAGGGTTAAATGACTTACCTAGGGTCACACAGCTAGGAATTATCTGAGGATGCATTTGAACCCTAGTCCTCCTGACTTAAGGTCCAGTGCTCCATCCACTGTGAGACCTAGCTGCCCCAACTTGGTTCCTTTGTAATCCTTTGAAGTTTATTTTATACATTTAAAAACATTCTGAGGAATCCATAGATTTTTGCTAAATTGCCAAAGGCAGGTCCATGATAGAAAACAGAGGTTAAGAGCCTTTGCTATAAACAAATCATTCACAACGAACACCAGTAAACCAATAACCAAACCAAGCTGAGTATAAATCTTTAATAAGAAACTCAGAATTTGAGCCACTTATCTTTTATTCAGAAAGAAAGAACATAAAATCAGTACTAAGTGTACAAAGACAGGAGTGACCCTCCCTGCTTTCAAGAAACTTCTAAAGGGAAACTCCACGGTTAAATGCAAGATAATTTGAGGAAACAGAAAGTACTGAACACTGGGAAGGTAAGAGAAGACTTCCTGGAAAAGCTGCTGTCTCCTTCAGGGAAGAAAAGGGATCCTGAAAGGTATAGGGAGGCGGGAGGGCTTTTCAGCCACCAGGTCAGCTTGTGCAAATGCATACAGGGAAAGAGATAAAATATTAAGTATGGGCCTGCTGGCCTCCCTGGTTTCCTTGGAGTCTCAACTAAAATCCCAACTTTTACTGGAAGTTTTCTCCATTAATACTAGTTCTTAATCTAACTCACTGAGTGGGTGCTGCCTCAGTCAGCCTGAGACCTGTTAAAGACCTCAGCTTGAAAAGGCCAAGGTCCCCTTTGCGTCCAGGGCCACCTCCAGTCATCCTGATCAGGACCCAGATGGCTCTAGAGGAGTAAGTGAGGCTGGTGGCCTTGCACAGCCCTGCCTCACTTAAATCCACTTCACTCGCATGTTGTGGCATCACCTCCCTGATGTCATGGTCCTCTTCAAGAACAAAGTACAAACAGCAACCTGCAGATAGGTTGTTTGTACATATTTATTTGAATGTTGTTTTCTTCATTAGAGTGTAAGCTTCTTGAGGGCAGAGACTATCTTTTGCTTCTTTTTGTATCTCTAGCACATTCGAGGCAATTAACATGAGTTTATTGACTGATTGCTATATTTTTATTTTATTTTAAATTTATGAACTAAAACAAACATTTCCATAATGTAGTATAATAAAAAAAGATTTGCACACAAACCTGCAAATCTATTATGTCCAACTCCCTATTCCTTTAAAATATACAATGAAGTTACCTGTAAATTTTCTTTCTTTTCCTATTTCTTCCCTTCCCTTTCCCCTAGAGATGGTTACCATTAGACACAAATGTGTATGTATGTGTGTGTATGTAAAATCATTCTATACATACTTCTATTAATCAGTTCATTCTCTGGGTGCAGATAGCATTGTCCTTCATAGGTCTTTTGTAGTTAATTTAGGTATTTATGACAGTCAAACTGACTTAGTTGCTCAAAGTTGTTTTATATAAAATAAAGATAATAAACTAATCAAGAAACCTTCAATATATTTTCCTTATGTGTTTTTCTGAAGGTGTCTACATACCTATAAAATCCTGTTATTCTTGACTTTGTTTCTTTGTTCAAAAAAGCAAAAGATACAGTTGCGGTCAATATATTTGTTTTTCTTCTGATTCTTGATAAGCATGTTAAGGAGTAGGGAGAGGGACTTAGCTTAGGGACAGCTTAGGGGACTCCTGCCTCCAATGCATCCCAGGAACTTTTATGTAAGTTAGAGACTTAGTTGTCTAGAACACAGAAAGGTTCAGTGACTTATGCACAGCCACGCAACAGGTATGTGTCAACAGTAGGACTGGAACACAGGTTTTCCTGGTTCCAAGATCAACTCTCTATCAACCATATCCAGCTGTCTCTTTTTATCAGTATGGTCGACATCATTATATTAGTTAATTGATTTAAAAATATTCCTCCAATTTGAGCATGATCTTAGAAATCAACCTTGTTATACATAAGAAAACAGAGGACCAGAGACATCAGTTGATTTGCTCAAGGCCACACATCATATTAAGTGACCAACCAGTGGTCTTTAATTGCTCTAGTTTAATTTTTGTTTTGGAAGCCAGAATAATGAAGAGAGACTCTGGAACATAGGGACCGGTGAGTTCTTGTATAAAGACAGCTATTTAAGAAAGTTCCCCCCTCCTTTGTTTTAATCAGTGGCAATAAATAGCTTGTCTCTTCATAGCCATGCTGCTGAAGCATAAAAGTGAGAAGCCTCCTGCCCCAAGTGAAATTCATGGAAGCATTAAAGGTTATTCTAACTGGGAACACTCTTGCTTGCTGAATTTCAGCTTTGTATAACTGAATATGTACTTTTATAAGTACAAGCCATACTTTTCCATTGATAGCAGGTGCTGCTTGGAAACAGTGAAGTGACTTCAGTTAGGAAGGAAGAAAAATTGCTTGTGCCTCTAACCAGATATACAATAGTCCAGTGTAGGATCAGTTTTCTCTGTGATGGTGCTGCAAACTTGATTTTACAAGGAGATTGAATGACCTTTGCCATGGTTAGAAACACTGAGGGGAAAAAAAATCACATTTCTTGGAATCCAAGATTGCCTGATACTGTCCACTCAGCAGATGATATTATATGCCTTGCATGATTAATTACATTTGAATTTATCAAATATTTCTTTATGACAGTCTTCATTTATTGCAAGACATGAGAGTTATAGAGAAGAAATGTTCATGATAAATAATCATCTGCCTCTGTTTTTGAGAGGATATTATTCTGGCTCTGAAATGGATCTGATAGTATTATCTTAAAGCATATTGATGATGAGAAATTGTGTGGTAGAGGGAGAAGAAAGGAGACTCTTTTTGAAATCAAGAGACCTGGATTTAATTCTGGGTGCTAGCAGTGTGATTCTGGGGAAGTCACTTAGCCTGTATGAGCTATTTGTAAAGTAAGACTAACAACAATTACTTGTACTAGTCTACTAATAGGGTTTTGAGGAGTAAAGCCCTTAGTATAAGCCTTCAGGTGCTTTATAAATGGCAACTGCTATGGTTATTATTTTAACTTCTAAATAAAAAAAGTTGAGTAGCTAGGTGGCACAGTGGATGGAGCACTAAGCCCGGAGTATGAAAGAACCAAGTTCAAATCCAGCCTCAGACTGGATGGTGCTGGGCAAGTTACTTAATACTATTTGCCTCAGTTTCCTCATTTGTAAAATGAGGTGGACAAGGAAATGGCTAACCACTCCAGTATCTTTTTAAAGAAAGCCCTATGGGCTGTCTTAAGCAGTACTAAGTATTTTCTCTCCCCAATCCTGTCACTCCCAAGGGCTCCCTTCCCCTCCTCACCAATTGCTAAAGGTCTAGCATGGAGAATGGATCGTCCATTTGTTAGGATTTCTGTAGCTGGGATCCATACTTTGGTTAAGGTTGAGCTCTAATCCACGATAGATCCCTTCCAGCTTTGCCATTCTATGAAATTTCACCAAAAAACCCAAAAATTAAAAAAAAAATAATTTCACTATAAAATATAAGGGCTCTATAAGCCAAGAGAGCTGTTGTTTCTTCTTATTGAACACTTCATCTCTCCCCACAGGTTCGACTATATTCTTTAAAAAGTATTGAAACCACCTTTAAGGTTAATTAGTCCAGGCAATGAAGCCCTGTACCATAGCTTCCTGATTGCTTAAGTACAAAAGCCAGGACCCGGGGAATTGAGAGCCCCTTGTTTAGCTTTAACTTGCTTTTCTGACCGGCATGTCATCACTGATAAATTCAGATTCAGGGAAGCTGTACTCAGTGGAATCAGCATATTCTTGATAAATGTCCTTTTAATCAGTGAGTATGTATTGTTTAATATTTGCCAGGGACTTGGCAATACTAAGGAAGGCCAAACTAAAACAAACAAAAAAACACCGGTTCCTGCCCTCAAGAAGTTTACATTCTAAATGGGGGAGACAACATGTAAATTAATGGGTACATATAAGATATTTACAGACTAGAATGAAGGTACCATTAGACTAGGAGAGAGAAGTTGGATTTGGGAGGAGGGGAGACCTGGGAAGGTATCCTGCAGAAGGTGTGTTTTGAGCTGAATCTGGAAAACTGGGGACACCAAGGGGCAGAGGTGAGGGGCAAATGTATGCCAGGCTTGAGGATTTCACATAAGGCGTCATGGAAATGGGAAACTGAATATTTTGTTCAGGGAATAATACTAAATGGGCTAGTATCGCTGCCTCTTAGACCGCATGGAGGGCAGTGAAGTGTATGGAAAGGTAGGGAGGGGCCAGGTATAAAGAGACTTAAACGGCAAATAAAGAACTTGATATCTGATCCTGGAGGTGAGAGGGATCCACTGTTCTTTAGAGGGAGGGGGCTGTGATGAGTGTCGCGTTTTGTTCCTACATTGAACCTCAACCACCTGAGTCAGCCCTGGCTAAGTACACCTTTTTCTCTCCCTCTTCTCCCGGAAGAATCCTGTCTTCTGTGCTGCCTAGCTGGTCTTGTCCTTCATGTTTTGTTTTGTTTTTTAAGTTTTACAATTCAGTCAGGATTTGTATCTGAGCCTCACACAGGTAGAATGGGTGTGTGTTTTGGTGGGTTTTTTTTCCAACCGCCCGTGTCGACTTTTCTTTGCTGATTACCGTATGTTGTTGCTAAGCCTATGAGGGAGTCTCTCTGTGAAGCGCATTTTAATATTTAGATCAAACAGTGATCGGAATACATTAATGCCCAGTGGGTAAACGTGTCATTTGAAAGCAGCTGCTGAACCTTCTTCCTGCTGCTCCAATTAACACATCTAGCACACGCTTGTCGGCAAGTGGGCTGTGTGTATGGATGAAACCACTTGGCTGCTTATTCATAGAGTAGATTGGGTAGCACAAAGAGTTCATCAACTTAGCTGTTTTAAGAACGATTGATATGGAAGGGGGTTTCTTCAGCATATGCTTCTGGCTCACATAT
This sequence comes from Pseudocheirus occidentalis, assembly GCA_028646575.1. Taxonomy (NCBI): domain Eukaryota; kingdom Metazoa; phylum Chordata; class Mammalia; order Diprotodontia; family Pseudocheiridae; genus Pseudocheirus; species Pseudocheirus occidentalis. The sequence continues at coordinate 202,262,809 of CM053597.1, read as the reverse complement.
GCAAGGAAGGGGGGATGAGTAGGCAGGAGAGAGCCAGATCTACCTTGAGATATGGTTCAGTCCATTGACTGGGATGCTTCCCCGCCCCTCCCTCTTCCCACACCCCTCCCCTCAGCCCCTACCTTCAGATGATGGAGACTTTGGCTAGTGAAATTATGTAGTGCCGGGATTTCTCTCTTTATCAGCTCGGATCTCCCGAACTTTCTTGTTTTGTTTTTAAAGCTGCCTGAAGTTGAAAGCTTTGCTTTCCCCCCAGGTTTTCAGAGTAACCTTTCTCTCTCTCTCTCTCTCTTTTTAATTAAAAAAAAAAATACTCCAGTTGATGAAGTGACATGACATGAGCAAAATTTCAGGATGAACCCTCCTGCCTCATTATTGTAGCAGAAATTATTAGTGGTTTTTTTTTTCTTTTTTGATGGCATCAGAGAGACCTATAAAAGGGCATTTCATTCCGGCTTTTTTTTTTTTTTTTTGGTCCATTCATGCTCCAACCGCACTAGCCCTCCGTGAAGCTGTTGTTGTTTGATCCAAGGTAAACTAGGCTGGTTTGTGAGAAGTGCAGGCGATGGAACGCTTCCTGGGTTTTGTGAAACAGATTAGAAGATCCAGGAGAAGAAAGGGGAAAAAGTACAGACCGGAAGAGGATTACCATGAGGGCTATGAGGATGTCTACTACTATGCTTCAGAACATTTTCAAAGTAAGCAGTCCTTCCCCTCCTTATTTCTTCTCCTCTCAATACCAGGCATAACAGTAAGTGGTGCCTGTAGCTTTGATCTTTCTCTTTAAAGTGCCAGAGGTGTTCCCCACTGTTAACTGTGAGCCTTGTGCCAGTGACTGTTTCTTCTGTAGTTTGCTGTTAACAGATAACCATACAAATATTGTAGGTCTTTAAAACCCGCTGTTTAATATTTCAGGTACAGTTACCTGTGTTGCAATGTAAGATAAGGAGCCCATTGTTAAATTAACTAAACTTTGTTGGCCTTTAGTATTTGGGGGAGAGGGGGTAAGCTGCATTCTCTCTTAGGAAAAGAAGGGTTTGGAAGAAATCCTCCTGGTATATATAACCAGTTGGAGTTGATGATTGATACTACTGATCCTGACTTGTAGACAATTACTTGTGATTATCTTCCTTGTAGTATAGGAAGTTAGTGACTCCTGACTTTCTGTGGATGCATGTTCATCATTTCTGGTGTTTTTTTTTTATTTTAATTTAAGTGATTCTTTATAGCTAGAGCAGTCGCTGTGGAACAAAATAACATGCCTGCTTTCAGACATGTGCAAATTAGCCTTTAAGGAGTAGAAAAATTGAATTTTTCCTCCTGTCTGTCACTGCTTTGAATTCAAGCTACATGCTTTGACTTATTCCAGTGGATTGGAAATGCCCAGAAATGCCCAAGGGTTCAGTTGGAGGGAAGCTGCCTGTAATGGTAGCCTCTGTGTAGAAGATACTGACACTCATCCATACTGCCCAGAAATTATTTTTAAACTAAGATTTTCATTTTTTACCATTGCGAATAAGATGCTTTTCAAAGTTCCATTTCAGTTTTCCCCCTTTCTGAGCAATGATGTCAAACGATAAATGTGGCTCATTTACAGCTGCTGTGTGTTGAATAATAAATAATTTAGAATCCTATTTCTGTTGTACTGAAAACTGTGAGAACGAGTTTTAGATGCCCAGGACTCTGCTGTGATTTAGGGCGGTGGGGAATTACATGGTTGTAGTAACAAAGTGGGCACAGACTCTTTCTCATACTTGGTGTCAGTTTACAAAGACTCTTGACCTCACAGGGGCCACTTTATTTTTTAATGGACCTAGTGTCTGCTGAATGCTCATTTTTGAATATTTTATATGGAGGTATCTCCACAAAGCATTATCATCTCTTAAAAGATCTTACCTTTTTAAAGATACAATTTACATGAATAACTTATTTCAATTTAGCACATTTTTTAAATACAAGTATATCTTTAGGAACATAGGTTATATTCACTTTGTCATGACAGACGCATGGAAAGGAGATTGGGGAGTAAAAGCTTACATGTGTTTGGATAAAATCCAGAGATTTTAGAGAACACGTTTGCAACTTTTACATGAATTTTGCTGACAGCACTGCCAATAAATAGAAGTCAAATTTGTACCGCTGATGGTTCGTATTTTGATTGATTTATTAATGTTTGCAATTCAGATGAATCATTATTGTGTACCTTCTACACACAAAGTGTCAGGCTAGACCATTAGATGCTTTGGGAAGGAGATGCTGAAAACAATAGTTAGGGGGAAAAAGTTGAAGCTTTATCAAATCTCAAATGTGAATATGCTGCCAAGCTGATGATACCAGGTTGAAGAAAAAACAAGGGAACCAAAGTGTTGCACTTTAAAAGAAAAAAACCAAAATGAACAATGAACAACCCAATAAAGTAATAGTTTTAGCTTGCCAGAGATTGGTCAAGGTCATACTAAGAGAAAATAGCCTTCAGGGTTTAAAAAAAGTCTTATTTTGGGGAATGTGTGTATACACATATGTATATACATATGCATACACATGTAGATGAATTATATATGTAAACACACAAACATACATAGACGTGATTGATACTTTTCTGATATTCATCAAAATATTTTATCTTTAGAAATAAATAGCCATCTACTGTGTAATGTATAGTTCAGCAGGGTTGGATGAATATCTCACCTACAACTTCAAATAGCTACTTAATAAACAAAATGTGACACAGGAGACTTGAACTCTTGGGATTTGGCCATTCATCAATCATGTAACCGCATGGAGGGTTTTACTGAACTATATCATACAATGCAATGGTTTTTTTTGGTGGGGGAACCTTTTGTCCTCTGTTTCAGGACACAACAGTGTGTTATTCTTGGAACTGGGTAGGTGTGTCTTCTCCTAAAATTATCTTTCAGAAAAATAACAAAGGAAAAAGATAAATGATAGTTTTAATATGCTAAATGTCTTCATTTGGAAGTACAGAAGAATTCCTTCCCTTAATCATGCCTTGTATTTTCCCAAAGAAATCTTAGAAACTCTTACCATTTACAGTCAGTATTTTGTGTAGTTATGAAAATAGGATATCAGCATCTCTGATGATTGGATCAAGGACTTGATATTGAAATACTAGAGAAAACATTTTTCTAAGTGTTTTATATCTGTTGTTCTCTCCAGATCCCAGTTTGGTTTGTACCATAATTTCAAGGGACATAATTGTACATCCCTTGTAAATTTCTATAACATTGAAGGTTTCCACAGGTACATTGCATGTAAAATCATAGAAGTCGAATTGTAAAGACCCATATTCTTTCTTAATCTACTCTAAACATTTATGTGGGTGGATATTTTCACTTTTCTCCTGAAATGTAATTCTGTCAACTTTTCTCATGCTTTTTTGTTTCAGATGCACATCTTGATACATTTAAAATGCAAAATCCTTTATTAATGTAAAGGTAGTATAAAATCCTACAAAGGTACTCTGCTTTAGAATTAAGGTGGGATTTTCCTTTGATACCTTATTAGAACTGACATAAGCTAATAAAAGTATCAACAACTTTAACTAGCTCTGATGTCTCAAATAAGTTCTATGTCTTATTAATCTTACTCCTTAACTTGAATTTAAAGGGAGCTGGATTACTATTTTGTAACTGCTTAGAACTCTCTGAAGTTCTGTGGTTTTAAGTGTTTCTTAGTCTTCTAAAACAATTCATGTAAGTATATTGTGTCACGTAAGTATGTAACATAGGTGTATTGTTTTGGCATGTTCCTGGTAAAGGTCAAGGCAAAGATAAGGGAAAACATACATTTAAAGAAACTTCTGGGGAGTTGCTAGTCATATGGCAGCTCTCCATCAGTTGATGCTAATTAAACTTTTTACGTTTCTTAAAAAAAATAAATTTCTGGCCATTTTTGAAGTCTGAAATTTTTTAGAGAATTTCAATAAGTCAGTATATGACTTTCTAGATGTCCAGTTGGTGAGCTAGGTGTCTCAGTGCTGATGGGCCTGGAGTGAGGTCCTGAGTTCAGATCCATCCTCAGAGGCTTACCTGTGTGACCCTGGGCAAATTAAGTCACTTAACTTTTTTGCCTCAATTTCCTCATCTATAAAATGAACTGGAGAAGGAAAAAGCAAACCACTCCAAAATCTTTGCCAGGGAAACCCCAATTGGGGTCTCAAAGAGTCAGACATAAGAGTCAGAAAAACAGCAAATGTCCAGTCAAATACAAGTTTTTAAGTGTTTCCTTTAATCTAAATTTCTTCATGGATGATTTACTTGCTGTTCTGTTAAAAGGAAAAAAAAAGTCTATTGGTTAAGATTATTTTAACTGAAAATTGTTTTAAAATCACCCCCTAATTTTATTTTATTTCTCATCTTAAACATACAAAAACCATGGACCTATTATGGCACTTTTTTAAAAGTCTGAGATATTCGTAATTTAAAAGGAAATATATTTATGATTCTGTTTCTTTCATGTATTAAAAGTAACAGCTGTACAAAATTTATATTGCCACATGCATTATTAAAGACATGCTATGAACCTCTGCAAATCAGGATTTACAGTGTCTAAGTTTAAGCCTATCTGTTAGGGTAATGGAAGTATTGACATTCATGATAACAGAAATTCTGACCTACAGAGTCACAATTGACATTATTATCAATTGATTTTATAAATCAGATAAAGAATGCTGACTGGAGTTAGGAAGATCTGGGCTTTCCTTCTGCCTCTGCCACATGCTTAACTGTGTGGCCAAGAACAAGCAAGTTAAACTATCCCAGCCTTAGTTTCCTCATCCGAAAATGGAGACAGTAACAGCATCTACCTTTCATGTTCTTGTAAGGATCAAGTAAACACTTTGGTTCTAATCCTACCCCCAACCCCAGGCAACTCCTTAAGACTTTGTTATAGTCCCTTTGCTAATCTCCTTGGTTGGAAACCCTGGGTCTTCCCATGCTGATGAAGTTCCAGGTCCTAAGTCACAATTTTTACACACACACACGTATATAATATACACATATATGGATACAGACATATATGTGTATAGGTTATACAATACATGTATATAGCATATATCTGTATATATGTCATATACATATGTGTGTATATATGTATACATTATAGAAGTATTTTGCTTTTTTTGGGAAGGGGAGGGCAGGGTAATTGGGGTTAAGTGACTTGCCCAAGGTCACACGGCTAGTAGTGTTAAGTGTCTGAGGCCAGATTTGAACTCAGGTTCTCCTGACTCCAGGGTCAGTGCTCTTCTGTTCACTGCACCACCTAGCCAGCCCAATATATGTATTTTTTAAATTGTTGAGTCATTTCAGTCATGTCTGGCTCTTCCTGACCCCATTTGGAATTTTCTGGGCAAAGATACTAGAGTGTTTTGATATTTCCCTCTCCAGCTTATTTTACAGATAAGGAAAAACTGAGACAAACAGGGTGAAGTGACTTGCCCAGGGTCACACAGCTAACAAGTGGCTGAGGTCAAATTTGAATTCAGATCTTGAATCCAGTTGTAGCACTCTGTCCACCGGGTGACCTAGCTGCTCTCAGTTTGTATAATGATTCTCTAACCTGCATTTTAGAAGAATGCCCTTGAAACACAGACATTTTAACAATTAATTTGCTAAAAAAAAAAAGCTTCTATTATATTAAATGCCTGTCATGTACCAGATTCTGCGTTAGGTACTGTGGATAAGAAGACTACAATGAATCAGTCCCTACCATCAAGGAACTTCCGTTCTCTTGGTGGAAATGACATGAACACAGCTAAGCAAATCCAACATTTCTTCATGGTCAATTCAGTCCCAGGGAGTCAAGACAGAGAGCAGGGTGGAATGGGCTGGAGTCAGGAAAGCCCTAATGTAGTGGGAATACTTGAACTGAAGTTTGAAGGAATCTTGGGTATCTAAGAGCCAGAGCCAAAGAGAGGATGCATTCCAGGTTTCAAGTCCAGTCTATGCAAAAGCTTGGGGTTGGCATTTGGATGGTTTATCTAGAAAGGCCGTATCTTGTGTCTTGGGAAAAGATAGTGACCTACCTGTGATTTCATTTGTAGAGGAAACTCCCAAGTGAGGAAACTCCTTTACTAATTAGTACATGTCTTCTCTCCTACTGGTTCCGAGAGCAAAGGTGTCCAACACCTAAATCTCTGACCGCATGTAGCCCACAGCTGCCACCAAGTGTAGCCTGAACCCGATTAAAATGGAGTTGGGAATTTTTTTTAACAAAATAAATAAAAATACAATGTCATAGATAATATTACATTTTAAAATGAAGCCAGTATATGGTCTACAAAAGGGCTTCTTAAACTTTTTCCACTTAACCCCTTTTTGGGCAGTGTTTTGCCAGAGGGCATACAGAGTGAAGTACCCTGCTTTGTCTTCAGAACCAAGACTGCAGTGAACTCAAGCTATGCAACATGGGCAAGCACTACCAGAAACAGTTTCATTACTGCTTTGATTCTGAATTAATTTTTGGTCATTGCCTGCCAAATTTTTCACCACCCCATATTGAACATGAACATTTAAGAAGCCTTGGTCTACGGGATCCTGGTATACGGATTAGTGTCTCCCATTTCTATTTGAATTGACCCTTATCTAGGACCCTGAGAGGTTAAGTAATTTTTTGTCCAGGGTTATAGAGACAGCATGTATGAGAGACTGACTTGAACCAATGAGTTACTGCCTTTAGGACTCTCTATCTATCTGCTAGGCCACACTGGTTTGGTCTTATTTGGCCTTATGACTCTATTATTAATTTGTCAATTTTTTTAACCTGAGGGTTTTTGCTTATTTGGGATTTTTTGCAATCTGGGAGTCTCCATTGACCAAACATGCTGGCTTAGTTTGCTTGAAATAATCTTGAATTCGATTGCTTTTTAACCAATGTGGTTTTGTTAAGTACATAGTAAGATCATTCAAAAGTTGAACCATTTTAAGAAATTCAATGCTCTGTAGGCAACTATAGCTTTTTCTAGGTTTCCGAGAGATCATGCAGCTATTGGGCAGCCTCCTTTATCCTATTAAAAAGACCACATGTGGTTCTTGAAGGAGAATGGTTTGTTTACATAAATTTATGAAGTCTGCCTTAGAGATAGATCAGATTTTGGCAACTTATTTCCTCTATCTGGTTCTGCTTGGCAGCACCTGAGAGACAGAGGTTTTTCAGCTAATGAGGTCAGAGTTTTGTATCTTCCTCACAGATGTGGTAGTGCCATATTCCTTCGTTCTAATGCTTGTGAAGACCACAGCTAGCACTGGCAAAGATCAAGCCTTCTACTTTGTAAAGTGTTAGCCTCTTTCTCCTGTACTGACTGCCACCTCCTCGACCCTCATTTAGAGGAATTGTTGCTACCATTATCAGTAGCAATATTAGTCTTCATAGAGACAGGTAGGTGGCACAGGGCATAGGGTGCCAGACTTTGAGTCAGGCAACAGGGAGGCATCCTAAACCTAACTCCAGCCTCTAAGCCTAATCCTAAAATTTGTCAGTGGAGGAAGGGGAATCAGTGCCTCAGATGCTTACTAGCTGTGTGACCCTGCACAAGTCACTTAACCCAGTTTGCCTCAGTTTCCTCATCTATAAAATGAGCTGGAGAAGGAAATGGCAAATCATTCCAGTATCTCTGCCAAGAAAGTCCCCAGATGGGGTCAGGAAGAATCAGAAGTGATTGAAACAAACTGAGATAAGGCTATAAGTTTGGAGAGGTATTTTAATCATTTATTTTGGGAACAAAGATGATAAAACTTCACAACTAAATATATTGAACTCAGCTTCCCAGCTGATGCCAGGGTCTAGTAGTGCTGACCTTGGGTTTGGAGAATTTCAGCTGAGATGGGATGAGGTGTTCTCTTCTTCGGTCTTTCCAGGTCTGTGGGCACATTCCTGGCTTTTCTTTATTTGGAATTACCTTCTCTCATGGCATAAGGATTTTCCTAACCTTATATAGCATCGAACGGTCAACATGTTCCATTTGTCCAGCATATTTTATGTCAGCATCTTAGAATAGCTCAGCTTGCAAAAAGAAAAAAAAAGAATGAAATAATTCATAGTCACATGGGTAATCTTTCAGCTTTCTCTTAATGCTTGTCATTGATATTTAAGAAGAGGTATTTAGCTCTGTCATCGTAATTCCCATCAGAAATATGAAATACTATTTCCCCTTATAGATACCACTATTCAATTTAGACAGTGTGTTATCTGAAAAAGGCACATTCAGCAGCAAGTACGTTTTGTTCAGGCCAAATTACTATGGAATTAAAAATAAAAAGATAATAGATTTTTGTCCATTTTATTCAGTGACACTGTCATCAACAGTGAAGGTTAGCTCCTAAAAAAGACCGACATACAAGTGTTTTATTACTACTACTAATAGCAAGCATTTATATAACTTTTTTTTTTTGCTTTTTTTTGGAGGGCAATTGGGGTTAGGTGACTTGCCCAAGGTCACATGGCCAGTTTTTGTGTTAAGTGCCTGAGGTCGGATTTGAATTCAGGTCCTCCTGACTCCAGGGCTGGTGCTCTATTCACTGCACCACCTAGCCGTCCTATATAACTCTTTCAGATTTGCAGAGAGCTTTGCCAACATATTTCATTTTGTCTTCACAACAACCCTGGGAGATAGGTGCTAATATTATCCCTACTTTACAGGTGAGGGAACTGAGGCAGATGAGTTACCCAAGGTCATGCAGCTGCTAAGTGTTTGAGGCTAGATTTGACCTTGGGAATTACTGACTCCAGTTTTAAGCTGTGTTTTACTCAGCATGCTGAAGACTCTAACAATGAAATTTAACAAAGAGGAATGTAAAGCTGAACTCTGGGTTAAAAAACCCAGTTTATTGGACAATTAGGAGTCTGAGGAATCATGTTATAACTGTAATGCGCATGAAAAAGATTTCTGGATCTTAGTTGACTGTAAGTTAAACAGCTAAAAGTTAGCTACACCTGGATACCAAATTAATCTAATTTTTTTTTACATTCCTCAGCATGGGAAATGTTCATTGTGGAAACACCCTTCATTGATGGAGCTTGGCAACTCATCTGGGACTTTTAGTCTGAGTCAGTTAGTGGGGTTGGTAGCTAGAACTCTAGACTTGGAGTCAGAAGTCCTGAGTTCAAATACTGCCCAGAAATAGTGATATGACCCTGGACAAGTCACTTAAACTCTCTCAGCTTCATGTGTAAAATGGATGTAATGCTAGCACCTTGCTCTCAGGTTCTTGTGAGCAGAAATGAGACAAGATACGCAAAGTACTTCATAAAGGTTAAAATGCTACCTAGATGTTGTTGTTGTTGTTACTGCAGAGTGGCCTGAGGGGCGCTGAGTGGTTAAGCAGTTTGTATAGGGTCACACACATAGTGTACCTCAGAAGCAGGGTCCAAATCTGTCCTACTCCCCTGTCTGCCCTTTGTTGCCCTCTACGGAGCAAGGGTTCCATAGA
>CM053597.1:202236056-202252863 GCA_028646575.1 Pseudocheirus occidentalis | reverse complement strand
ATTGGCTTTCTGGGCCTCTTTTGTCATTTGAGTTAATCTATTTTTTAAAGTGTTGTTTTCTTCAGTCAGGTTGTTGACTCTCTTTTCATGATTTTCTCACATCATTCTCATTTCTCTTCCCAGTTTTTCCTCTACTTCTATTATTTGTTTTTCAAAGCCCCTTTTCAGTTGATCTATAGCTTCTAGGAATTCTTCAAGTGTCTTGGAAGCATTTGGTGTGGGAGTTCTGACTGTGTTGTCTTCCTCCCATTCCATGCTTTGATCCTTTTTGTCCACAAAAAAGGATTCTTGAGTTTTATTGCTGTTCTTATTTTGCTTCCTTTTTCTCACATTGGCAAGTCAATTAATTGGTTGATTTTTTTTTAGCTTTGTGGAACTCTGCTTCCAGGGGGGAATGCTCTGTCCCAAATCGCTGGGGTTTTCCCAGCTGCTGGAGCTATTAGGGAGGGGGCTGTTGCAGCCCCCACCAGCTTCAACTCACTGAAAGCGCTCCCCAGGACCACCACCCAAGACAGTGATCGGGATCCAGGCCGCTCAACAGAGCAAGAGCACTTGGCCCTGACCAATAGACTCAGCACCCCCTGTGGGGTCCACAGGCCAGGAGCTCTGAAGCAGCCCAGTGGGGGCAGATTGGCCGAACTGCTTTTCCTCCCCCAAATTTAGCTTGAAAGCTTCACTTTCACTGACCTTCTCTAATCATGGCTTGATAGATGTGAAGATTGCTCTAGGTGCTGGTAGATCTGCTCCCCAGGCTAGACTCACACTACAGCTTGGGAGCCTCGGCTCCTCCTAACCACCCTGGGGCCTGGCTGTGGTTCGGTTTCAGGGTAGGTTGGCCTTGGCTCCTGGCCTGCCACAATGAGCCCCTCCTGCGGAGCTGCCTTTAGTGAGAGATGTGTTTTCTGTATTTTTGTGAGTTTGGGAGCCCTAGAATTTGTTTAGAGTCGTATTTTATAGTTATTTAGGGTGGCTGTGTGGGAGCTGCAGAACTTTGCTGCTTCTATGCCGCCATCTTGGCTCCACGCACTACTATGTATATTTGTTACAAAGGTTTTTTCTTTTTCATTTTTTTTCCAGTGGGTTGAGGTGAGGTAGTGCAACAACCACACTGGCATACCCAGGATGGCTGCTAGCACAGGTTCTTAGATCTGCTTTACTAGGAAAGATAGCTGTTTAAGGGGCCAACAATCTTTAAAAATTATATTTACTAATTCAGGGGAAAAATCAGCATCCTGAACTTCAGAAAAAATACAAGCAGAGAAATAAAAGCCAACAGAGAGGGCTCTGACTGCTTGAATCACAGCAATATTGCTATACACTTTACATACATCCCTGGATAGAGAGAGCCTTTGCATCTGAGCAGTTGTGGAGCTCTGAACATATGACCACTCAGAATCTCGACCAGGGAATCATAAGATCCTTCTCATAAGGAAGCCCTCAAAGCAAAATACCAACTCAGAGTATATATACACTTCTCAGAGCCGGAAGGCATCATAGCCCTCAGTGACTCAGAACCTAATTAGAAATTAGCAAAAGGTCTGAAAGCCTTCCTATAAGCAAGCCTCCCCTAAGCAAGCTTCTCTTTAAGCAAGTTCTTCTCCCAATGGGCACTGTGATTCAGAATGTATCACAGCTGGGCACATAGATTTATTAATGGGTGGGGAAGATCTTATATCCCATTAACATTACAGGTGGAATGGCAAAGAACAGAGATAAAATAGCCAAAAAAGGGAGCAGAGGGTTGTTGTGTCATTTTTTTTAGAGAGAAAATAGAAGACTAGAAAGAACACCAGATAAGCAGAGAAAAGTTTATGAAAGCTTAGAAAACTATAAGTAGATCTTATCATATATTTAAAAAGAAAAAAATAAGCTGTATATTATAGAGATCTGTGGTTTCATGTACAATCTTTTCCTCTTCTACAGTTTATATTCAACTGGCCATTCAGACTGGCATCTGAAAAGTTCAGAATAAAAATAATTTTTAAAAGGAAGAGTTCAAGGCAGTAAAAGCACTGAAATAATTCAGAATAAGAAATAGTTATGAGTAAAAATTAGGAAAGAAGGTATATAAGGATTAGGGAAGAAGGATTAGGAATATATGAGACTTGAGCTGAGCCTTGAAAGAAATGTAGGATTTGAATTAATGGAGAATATTTAACTATATCTGACCAAAATGAAACAATTTTTTGATAAAGCTCCCCTCTTGAAGGGCCATTCAATATGCAATGTGATGTGTCATATCTAGTACAAGATCTCATTAAATATCTTATTCAAAGTCTTTTTCATGTGGTCCAATCTGAAGGCAGGATCATGAACTACATAAAGATTTTATGTTTATGTCCAAATAGGAAATATACCAAATGGTCCCATGATAAAATTTATTTCCATGAGATCAGAGAAAAATCCATTTCTATTGAATGAATAAATTTGGCATAGAATTTTAAAAATGACTTTCAATTCCTTAAAGGATATTAAAAAAGAGAGTAACAGAAAAACATACCATATATGGCATCTACTTTTCAAAAAGTAGTTAATGCTATCAACTCATTTATCTGACTGCATTGAAGATGTGCAAAGATGCCCAAATGGTTTCTCTATTAAGTTTAGAAATCTTCAATACACATGTCCCATCTTAGTATATTTGAAGCTCTATGTTTACAAGGGACTGTTTGTAGTAAATGAAAAGAATAGTCTGGGTTGTTGTAGGAGAGGAAGGATTAAGATTCTAATTGTCTCTATCTCTGGCCCCTACCTTTGGAATACAAACATCTTAAATCCTCTGTATCCACTCTCCTTCTATTAGGGTTACTCTGTAGAATTTTGAGAAGGAGTTTCAGGTTGAGCATTCCCAGAAGGAATGAAGGTGGCTGGGTGATCCAAAGCAATCATTTACCAGGCTCCTCCCACTAGGCAGAAACTATCTTTAGACTCCCCTTTCTTGCCTAGGTGTGGAGGGTGGGGAGAAAAATTTATTCGTGTTTTTGCCATGTTCTGGGAAGTTATCAAATATAAATCAATGAGACTGCCTTTCATTTGGCTCCAGATGGGACAAATCCTGGTGACTTTTGACGACAGGGACTTCATTTTCTGTTTCCTTCCTTCTCCTTGATATCATGCTACTCATAGCCTCTTCCTCTATTAAATGCCATTTCTACTAATGAAATACATGCAAATTGGAAATTAATGTGATTGCTCACGCTTTTATCTTATGCTGGCTAATTGGATAGATATCTTAAAAGAATAGGAAAACTTGGACTTCACATAAGCTCTCCTGAACAAAGAAGGGGAGGGAGAGGAATAGGCAACAACAATCACTATTTGATATCAATTTGCACATATGGAAAGTTGAAGTCACAATAGTTCAACCCCCATAGCCTTCTTTCAGCTTTAGTCTATTCTCTAGGCTACTATGGACGGGAGCTGCAACAGCAGCAGCTGAACTCTGGTAGCTACTCAAATGCCAGCTGGACTGGTCTCCTAACCCATCCAGTCTGTCTCTATTCACCTCTTGGAAACTCATGAGCCCAGCATTTCAACACATATCCATATCTCACAAGAGTTCTTTACCAGGGGAAGGCAGCTCTATCTCTTTAAAGCTTATTCACACAATTTCAATGGCTCCCAGGGGCTCACATAGACAGGCATAGGGACTTTATATCTGCCTGCAAATACTAGTCTCCAGCGACCTGCTACACATTCATTTTCCTTTACTCTTTGTGAGTCCCAGCAGTCAATGAAATAGTTCCCTATGTGGGACATTTTTTATTTCTAAAGCTACCTTTTTCTCAGCTTCATGTCTAGTATTTTATTTTCAGGACTGACATTAAACTCATCCCTAGGAACAGAGGTGTTCTACAGATCCTCTCTACAAACATGTTTGGTGAGGACACTACAGAAGTTTAATTGATCAAAGGGGAGTCACAGATGGATGAAATATGGCATTATGCAGAAACATATGCTAATGGAAGTACAACAACCACCAAGACCCGGAAAACACCATAAAACTGTTGAGTTCATAGACACACTCTTCAGCTGCTGTTTGAAATGCAGATCTTCACAAGAGCAGACAAATCTTTTTGTTTGTTTGTTTTAAAGAAGGTATGTCTTAGCAGAAAATTAGAGAAGCAATTGATATAAATTTATCTTATCCTAAAGTGGTAGAATAAATTACTGTTCTTTCCTCCCCCTCCTCTCTTTTAGCTTACCATGAAAAATATCTTGTACTGTCACCACGTTTGGACTTTGGTCTTGGTCCTAGTAGATAGACAGGGTAGCAGATGTGCTCAAGAAATCACTGGAGTCTCTTTTAAACAACCTTCTCATCTGCATTTATCATAGCTAGAATCTCATGTTGCCACTGCAGATTAGAATGTTCTATATGTCTCCATTGCCACCGTTATTGTTCTTTTATTTGGAGAGAACATTTTCTAGAGAGCCTTTGAAAGTACAATTTGATCCTTTTGGGGGAACCACATTCAAAGGGAGAATCTTTTATTTTTTATTTTCTTCAATGAACAAAACTTTATTTTCGCTGTTATTTTAATCCATCCTACTTCAGGAAAAGGAAAAAAAGAAAGAAAACCTTGCATGCAAACACATATAGACAAGCAAAACAAATTCCTGTATTGGCCAAGACCAGAAAATAGGTGTTTCATTCTTTATCTCATTCATCATCAGTCTTCTGGAATCACAGTTGGTCCATTGTATTTATTAGACTTCTTAATTTTTGAAAGTTGAGGTAGGGGCGGCTAGGTGGCGCAGTGAATAGAGCACCGGCCCTGGAGTCAGGAGTACCTGAGTTCAAATCCGGCCTCAGACACTTAATACAAAAAACTAGCCGTGTGACCTTGGGCAAGTCACTTAACCCCAACTGCCCTCCAAAAAGCAAAAAAAAAAAAAAAAAGAAAGTTGAGGTAGATTTCTAAAGGTAAAGGAATAGTTACACATACAGCATGTTAAGGATTGAAAATCATTTTACATAAATGTTCTCATTTTAAATTCACAACAACCCTAAGACCTAAGGAGCCCAGGTATCATTATTTCCATTTTATAGGAAAGACAACAGATTCAGAGAGCTGATAGCTCATCCATGGCCACATTACTAGCATGGACCAAAAACAACATTTGAACTCAGATCTTCATAAATCCAAGTTCAATGCTCTTCCTACTATACTATGTTAATTGTTGATTTGTGATCTTTTGTTTGTTTTTTGTGTGTTGTTGTTTGCTCTTACAGTTCTCTACTGTTGTAGGGAAAAGGGGACAATGTATCCCTGGTGTATCATCATAATAAGAACCCCTCAGGTTTTTGTGATGACAGTCACAGTCAAATTTATCAGAAGGCAAAAGATTATAGCCATCCATCACAATCACTTGGACATTGAAGTGACTAAGGATTTCTCATCAGCTCATTTCACACTTGAGAAGAAAACTCAAATAAAGACTGAACAGGGGCATCTCCAGTGATGCGTGAAAATGAGATGCAATTCAAGCAGAAGATAATAAGCCCAGTATTACTTGGCCAGCAAAAGTTCAACAAAATGCTAATGCTGACTATCTAGATTAATTTTGAGATCTAGTCTGGACTCCATTAGAAGACTCTTAGGATTATTACTCAACATAATACCATCAAGTCTGGGTTAGGCAGGACAAATCCAAGTCTTTTGAGAATTTGGCTTATCTCTGTCCTTAGAAGATGTAGATAGAAGGTATTGTGCCCTAAATGTCTTCTGAAAAATAATTGTTTTGTATAGGAATGAGATAATCAGGCTAAATGATGTGGGTGGATAAAATAAGGCATTATTTCAGGTGAAGTACTTCACAGTGTAGCTCCAGTCTATCATTCTAGGTTATTTGCATATTATACTCATTTTCTCACTTTAAATTCCACCTTAAAAATCTATTTATTCAATGTACTTCTAACACCATTATTCATGGGCTCCCACTGATGCACTTTTCATTAATCATCAGGCAGTTGATATGATGAGCTCTTAGCAAAGGTATTTACTAAAATAGTACAGTAAGAATGGTAGTTATAACACATTGCCCCCATTATCCCAGGGCACAATATCCCATAAATACTACAGTCAATGGGAAGAGTGGGCATTAATTAGTTTGGGATACAATAGCAGTGAGGCACACAAATGTGAAACACATGTGGCCAAAGGAATCTACAATTCTAGTACCACAAGTCCTGGACATTCTTTCTCTCTTTAGGGAATCTTCTGAAGTCCTCTCTTAAGTCCACAACCAGCTCCCTCTTTGATGCCAAAATTCTCACTCCTTGAAGATGTTTTATTCCTCAAAAGATTATTTCTTTGCACTCCTGACTCTCTGGAAGTATATGTTTCTGTTTTTTTCAACTGTCCTTTAAACTCTTTGGAATCAAATTTCTAACTGCGGGATAGTGTTTCCCTCTGGGTAAGTAACTTCATTGTTAAACACAGCAGCCAAATGGGTGAGGGAGAAACAGTCTTTCTCCTTCTGCCTTCTGGTGTGAGACCAGGGGTCTCCTAAACAACTGGCTTCACCTAAGGAAATGGCTGCCTAGCCAGCAACTCAAGCTTTTAAGAGCCTTCAGGGCATGGTCAAATTTTCAGCCTAGCCAATCTGATGCAGCTTCTCTAAGACTATCAGAGAAAACTGTTCACATTTTGAGCTGGGATCACCATGTATTAATAGATTAAAACCTCATTATCTGTGATTTTCATTTATGACTACATCAACTGAACTGAGAAAGAGGAGAAGAAATTATGTCTCTGTGATAGCGACAGGAATAACCAAGGAATCAGACCAGAAATTTGTAAACCAAAACAAGGTTTACTGAGTTCACCAACAAATGTGGCTCTCCCATTTGGTAGAGTCACACTGTTCAGGGAGAGACTACTGTTTTTTATAGGGTTGGAGCAATGGGGATAGGGTATTTGCTTCTAGGGGTCTGAGGCAGATCTTATTTCATATTTGTCTGCCAAACCCAAGATATTGTGGTTATTTTGACTCTTGGAATAGGGGTACAAACCAGGACATGTCAATACTTTATTCCAGGCTGCTTGCAATTTCAAATGTAAATTGGGTGGCATTAACAGGTGACAGGATGATAGGGTCAAGGACCCACATCCCTTTAAACTCTCCTGTAAAATTTTGCTGCCCCTAGGAAATCAACTTGGAATGCTTTTTGGTGAAGTCTATTTGGCACAAAAAAATTTCTAGAAAATAACATTTGTCAATAAGAATAGAGACCTATCATAAGTAGGGAGCTTGGGAATTATACGTCTAAATTTAGGGTAATAGAATTTTAACAAACAGATATCATTTTGCAAAATTCTCATACTAATACCTGTCTTGGTATTTACAAAGTCCTTTGACAAAGCAAAAATAATTTTAAAAAAGAGGAAAGAAAATCAAGCTTCTACAGTTAGAGCTCCCAGAGCACATGGGCTCTCCCTAAAGGTTTTAGGGACCAGTGATTGATTGTAAATCAGCCCCTCACCCTTCTGCTTTAAAAAACAAAACAAATGGACAAATTTTTTATTCTTGCACAGATCTTATGTGAACCAAAGGATCCAGGGTGCTTACTCTTACCCTTGTGCTCTGGAATCAAACATACAGACTTAGATTAATTGCTATGAATGAAAAAATTCTTCTGGATCCCTGATACATGCAGTATGGCTATTCCTAGGATCTGCTCCTTTTGGCTGTGCAATTTTCAATTGCCTGGGCTAGCCCATTCTTGAGAGCAGTGGATACAGTGCCAGACCTGCAGTCAGGAAGACCTGAGATCAAATCTGACTTAAACACCAACTGTGTGACCTTGGGTAAGTCACTTAACCTCTGTCTGCCTCACTTTTCTCAACTATAAAATAGGTTGTTGTGAGAATCAAATGAAATGCTTGTTAAAAAAAAGTACTTAATACAATGTGTGTCTAGACACATAGAGGGAGTTCATAAATACTTATTCCCTTTCCTTGCCCCCAGTGAGTTTCTCTCAATTTAGCTATATTGGTCTTGGGATGACACATGTCTGCTGCTAGTATTGTAGTAGAGACTTTTAGTCTGGTATGGTTTGTCAGTGTTTCACTGATAGAGCAGGTGAGAATCCCAAATCACCTTACACCAAAATGTGGCACTCAGGAACAAGTCTAGTGAAGACAAATTTTAAAATTCTCAAAACTTCATATAATTGAACTTAGAGCCAGTACGGAAGAGATGAAGCAGGAACCTTCATGCTACTCCTTGACTGAAGGACATGTGTTCAGCACATAGTGAGTATAGAGGCTGGTTGGAGGTGGTCTACAAAAGAATGGCTAATCTCAGTTTCCCCAAAATGTTGATAACCTCTTAATTTAACCTCAGACATCTCCCAGGCCTGTAAGAACAGACATATAAATAAATAAAGACAGACACATAAATAAATTCTACTATTATGGAGCCATTCCTTAGTCTTAATCACAGGGTTGGAAGATGGGGCACTTCTTTTAAAATTTGTGTATTACTTAATGATAATTCAACAACATTAGATTGTTGTTGGTGGTGATATTTTTTTCTGCAAATGGAGAAAGAAGGAAAGCTGACTTACACAGGGGAGATGGAGGCATCAGAAATACAGACTCATAGGAGCTAAGACTAGAACTAGCAGGAGCCTCTGTCCAAATGGTTGAAACCTTTACATTTTATAGTTTTTTAACTCAGGTCCAGATAGTTATTTCCCAAGGTCACGTGGGCAGTAAGTGAAAGAAGTGGAATGGCCCATTGCAAAATGTTTTCTAAGACCAGACCTGCATCCTCCACCATGTCCTCCCTATGCTGTCTCTGGGTCATGAGCAAAGATTATTATTACAAATGGATTACAAAATCTCAACACAAGACTGTCAATGCTTCCAACTTACTATAAAACTTCATTACCCTGACACATAAACTCATTATTAATTTCTAAAAGACAAGACCTTGTAAAAGACAAGGGACTGTTTTTGCACAAAGGAAAAGAATAAAATTCCTGAGGCTAAGGACTCTCTTTACAGGACAACTAGCAGGGCTCTAAGTGCCTGGTAAAATGGAAAGGACAGGGTCTTGAGTTCAAATCCCACATTTTTTTTCTGGGACTCAGTTTCCTCAGCAGTAAGCTGAGGGGATTAGATGACATGGTTTCTTTCTGTTTATCTATGATTTTGCAATCTTGTCCTTATGACCTGTGCTTTTTCTTGTCTAAGGACAGTCAAATGAGTGCCAGTCCTGGACAATGAAATCACAATGGCCCCATTCTTCCCTTAGGGAAGACAGTTACAAAACAAAACAAAACAAAACAGACAGAAAACCACCTATTCTTCTTTCTTCATCTGACACAAGGCAAGGAATGAAAGTATCCAGTCTCTCGGGATAGGGAGGTGTTGATCGATTTTTTCAGAGTATTATTTGGTCAGTTATGGGATCTTGAAATAGCTCTCACCTCTCAGTGGCAAATACACTGGGTAGGGCCACGTGTGAAGGGAAGTCTTGCTGGAGAAAAGAAGAGCATTTCACTCAGGGCACTTTTGAATTGTTTACTAATATGTGAGCTTTACCTTTTTTTCCTTTATGGCATCGGTTTAAGAAATTCTGACCAGGTGGCAAATTATTCCTCTTTGCTCTAGACTTTATTATGCAACACAGAGAACACTTGGTCCAGAAATGGACCCAATAGAAGAGAACTGACATTCACAGTATTGAAGAAATTCTGACAGTTTATGTTTTGCTCTGTCCTTGGTCCCGCTGTTCTAGAAGACTGACTACAGTACTACTCCAAGTCAACTGCTAAGGGGATCTGATGATGATGATGATGGTGGTGGTGGTGATGATGATGATGGTGATGAAGAATAATAGCTAACATTTTTATATTAGCTCACTTGATCTTTACAACAACTGTAGGAGGTAGAGAGAGAGAGAGAGAGGTTAAGGAAAAACTCGCCCTGGTCACATAGCTGGTGTCTGAAGCTGGATCTGAACTCAGGTCTTTCTGACTCCAGGTCCAACACTCTATCTCCTAATCCACCTAGCTACTTATGTTAAATGTGTATAACTTTTGCTGTTTATGTTGGGAGTGCTCTATGAACTCCATGCTAGTTTATGCACTGCTACAACTAACCTGAAAAGGAGATAATTTATGCAAATGTGTTTTTGCAAACCCACATATATTCCTTACGAGAATCATTGATGCTAATTAATATATATGTGAATATGTGTGCATAAATTAACAGACACATGTATACATCTGTGTGTATACATATATATAAAATTACAGAGACTTAGAGAGAGAGGATAAAGGTTTAAGAGAAGATGGGGGTTACAGCTACAAAGGGGAAAAGTCGAGGGGAGAAAAGGGCTATGCCCTGAGATTGATCTGCCAAGATCTCAAACAGCACCCCTGAGCAGGGGTACTAAGACAAGACTAGCTGAAGATGAGATGTGCAGACTAAGACTTTTGCCAGGCTACAGCAGATGCATGAGGAAAAGATAAGGGAGTTACTGTTTTAACGGTTGTTGCTGAGAACAAAACATGGCAGCAGGTAACTTTCTTATCTTATTGGTCAGTTCAGATTGATGTGCTCTCCTGACAGAGTGCCTGACTCTTCCCCAATCCTTACTTCCTTTGAGACTTTCCTTGGTTTTCTATTTCTTTAATTATTTTTAAAGAGATTAGATGGGAAGTTCTAGTTTAGATGTCTAAGTATTCTTATACACATGCTCCAACAATAATTCTTAAAGGGCACCAGCTTAAAAAATAATCAAGAAATTGTCAAAAATAAACATTTCTAAGCTCCTTCAACTAGCCCAGGAGTGTGCATCCATGAGTGTGCACACACATACATGCACGCACACACACACATACACACACACACACACACACACACACACACACACACACACAAAGTCAATGCTGCAAAATTGCAAGAAAGATTCCAGGGTAGTGTCCAGAGCGGGAACAGTCAACTCCAGAGCACTCACTGACTGGAAAATGAAGGTTGCCAGGATTTTGAGCCCTGACACACCTGAGGAGATGAGAGCCAACAGGGCCAAATCAGCCCATCCAAAAAGTGCAGGAGGGGGAAGCCTGGCCGTGGCACAAAGCCTAACATCTCATCATTTCAATAAAATGGGAAAAAGAGAAAGCATTTATTATGCACACACCCATTTGCTAGGTAAGTTCTTCTGATAAAGACTAGATATCCAAGATAAATATGAAAAAATATATTTGTGTATGTATACATTTATATACATACATATACACATACATGAATAAGACAAAGTCATCAGTAGACAAATTATCAGACAATAAACATTGGAGTGCTCACTTTGTGCCAGAGACCATGCTAAGTCCTAAGGATACAAAGAAAATAAAGTCTACTAAGTAAAACGATTGGTTTTTAATGCAGAACACAATTATGTTACGTTTGAGACCCTTAATAAAGTAAAATATTAAGTCATGTTAATAAATCATAAGGTGGTAATATTCAGAAAAATCTTAGAAATAGCAGTATTCTGCAGACCAGTAACTTATTCCAGCCAGGATCCCAGAGTTATCCTAGAGGCTTGCTATCCCCCCCCCAAAACAAAATTAGATGCCAACCAACTGCCACCCATGGGCAAGTATACTTAATAGCTCTGGAAATAACCATCTTTCCACTATCCCCTAAGTACTCCTGCTACCAGCCTGGCCACTGGAGGCATCATTCAGGGGATCATCTCTTCTGGACATTTGACATGTCAACTTCTTCTGTGGGTAGTTTAGTCCTCATCTCTTCAGAAGCCACAGGTACTGACAAGCTCAAAAGGAACCTTCTTCCTACCATAGTCTTCGGCACTTTCAAATTGCTCAACAGTCAGTCAGTCAATAAATATTTATTAAGCACCTACTATGTGTCAGGAATTGGTGATATTAAGTAAAAGTAAAAGGCAGTCCCTGCCTTCAAGGAGCTCATGGATGGGGGAGACACCATGCAAACAACTATATGGAAACAAGTTATCTACATCAGGGAAAAAAAATAGATAAAAGTTTAATCAAAGGAAATGACATAAAAGAAGATTACTTACCATGTGCTTTGATGCTACACTTTATGGACCCCTGGGTGTTTCAATCTGAATCCCATATGAAACCACTTAAGTTATTTCCCTCTATTAGTATGTGTACTCTTTAGGGCACTGACAGGGATATTATTAGCCCAATGC
The DNA here is from genome assembly GCA_028646575.1 of Pseudocheirus occidentalis. Lineage (NCBI taxonomy): Eukaryota > Metazoa > Chordata > Mammalia > Diprotodontia > Pseudocheiridae > Pseudocheirus > Pseudocheirus occidentalis. The sequence continues at coordinate 202,240,665 of CM053597.1, read as the reverse complement.
TTGAGACGTAGAGGGTGCTGAAGACCTGGGCTTGTATAGGTGTGACCTTGGGTAAGTCATTTCACACCACAAAGTCTCAGATTTTTCATTTCTAAAATGAAGACTTTACTTCTTAGAAGACCTCTGAGAAGGTTCTTAGCAGTTCTACTTAGTCTTCCTTTCTGAAATGTCTCCAACTTCAATGTTTAGAATAAAGGATTTCAGATTCCTATTTATGAATTGTGTTGAATGTGCATTTTTCATCATTATCCCCCCTCCCCCCGTCTATACCAAGTTGTACAGTGCTTCATGATAAAATGAAATGGGGACTTATCACCTTCATTTTTCTCCACTCAAGCTAAGGCCATCAAACTCATTTCATTTATCCTACATGGGAATGAATTTCAGACTATCTGTCAAGGAAAAAAAAAACACAATCATTTCCCCACTGAGTTGCAATGATATTCTCATTTAATAATCAATTACAATTTCCTCCCCCATTTTGAGATTTCTCCTACTTAAACCCATTCCTTTTGTTTCCTTGACAATTCCCAGGCATGGTTTAAATGCTTAAAGCTCTGCTTTCAAGATAGTAATTTCTGATCCTCATTTTTAAGGACAGCAAAAGTCCTATGAAAGTTCATGTGTGTGCCTTGCTCTTTGCATTTTACAAGCACAAAAGAAAATTAAATTTCAAAGAAGGTGCATATTCAATTACTAGGAAATGAGTTACAACGAAATAGCAGCAAGAGCAGCATAATAAAGACAAGCTCAATTAAAAGTTACAATAACAAAACAAAGAAGGATTCAGTACAACACACATTAGTGGCTCATTCAAAAGCTAAACTCAAAGTGGGTGGGAGAAAAGGAAGTCATTTTCATGTACTAGCTAGCAACTCACTTTAGTTAACAAAAGAAGGGTAGAGGGATCTCCTCTTGGATGAATGGGAATAAGTTAGAATTCAGAAAACCATTTCACAACAAGTCTATCAAAAAGCCAGGATATGTTTCTTTAATGTGGAAACTCCTGGCTACTCCCCCAATTTACACTAGCATTCATTAGCTGAATCTTCCAGTATGCAGCTGCTACCACAAGTTCTTGGGGGTAACTCTGGGGAGCTATAGGCCTGCACTATAGCTCACAAACTTCTGCCACTGCTTCCCATAACCAATCAGCCAGCAAGCTCAACGAACTCTCAAAGGAAGCATTTATTCATTCACTCAAATGGTATAGTAAGAATGTTAGTAATAAATTTTCTCCACTATATTAAGGTTCACTCTCCCAAAAATACAGTGCCCCCAGGAAGAGGGTGAATGAGAAACTTCTCAGACTATATCCTAAAATCTAGTAAGGTTTCTTGTGGGAACAAGCCCGAGTCCCCTTTACCAGAAATCACATGATTTACAAGGACTCAGAACTCAGAGCAGTAGGGAATCATCCCCTCCTCAGTGCCACATCAGCATTAAGTCCTTTAGGATTCTTTCCCCACCTCAGCCTTAAGTTTGCCAGCCAAGGACATGTACGGTTGGATTGGCTCTACCCTATATTTCCTTGTTCTTTGTCTTTGGAAAAGATTTTCATACCTATATTGTAAGCCCGCCTCCCAGCCAATGGGGGTGAGGGATAGTGGTGGGAGGGAGCCTGCCTGCCCTAGCATATATAACCTTGCTTTGTCTTCTGTAGCACGCCTCCTCCCACTAGTCTGTCCTAGTGGAGGTGACACCCTTTTCTCACTAGAACTGAATAAATGCTTTCTCTTCCTACTTTGAGATGCCTCTGAGTTTTAAAATTTGGGTAAGGAGTTTTTAGGGTCCCCATGAACTACATAAGGGGGATCAAATGTAAAATGAAATCATAGCGAAAAATGATTCACAACTTCTGATCCTGCAGGACATATAAGTTCTTTCTCTTTTCATAGTATCTTCACATAGTTCCCCTTGAGGGCAGCATCCCACATCTCTGTTCCTACAGAGTCCAATTCTATAAAGATCCTTCCTCTCTTAAGCGACTGATTCTCTGTGATGGTCTGGAGCAGGGTTGGGGAATCTGCAACCTAAAGGCCACATGTGGCCTTGTAGGTACTCAAATGTGGCCCTTTGACCAAATCCAAACTTCACAGAACAAATCCTATCAATAAAAGGATTTGTTCTGTAAAACTTGGACTTGGTCAAAAAGTATCTCTTGAGGACCTAGAAGGCCACATGTGGCCTCGAAGCCACAGATTTCCCACCCCTGAGTCTGGAGTGTGTCTCTCTGCTCTGCACTCAATTCAGTGTCTTCTATAAGTCAAATAAAAATCCTTTCAAAGCTACATGGCTAATGTGGAAAGAAGGAGACAGAAATCCCCTTTTTTCCACCCAGCAGGGATCTCCTCCACTGGCAGCTCTGCACTTTCAAGCTCTCAGACCCTGTTCCACTACAAGACACCATGACCAATAAGAGGGAGGGAAGGAAGAAAGTGAAATCCTTTCCCCTCTCTGTAGGGTTCCCACTTCAGAACTCCCCCCAGACTTGACTACCTGGAGCTCCTCTGAGTTTAGTTATTTAAAGTGCCCATGGCTGTTCTCTTCTCCAACTTCATCAGATAAGTATTCATATAGCTTAAAGAGATGTAGTCATATCTTTACAACAGGCTTAACACCTCATTAATACCTTTTAATTATGGATCTTTTATATCAACTGAAGATGGGGTGGGGTTCATACACATACACACATATGTCTTAATGCATTTTCAAAAATTAGATGCCACAAATGTATGCGTACTTTAAAATGAATGAAAAGATAATCTTATCTAAGTACCTAGGTGCACAAAAATGCACTGTCCAGTGTGGTATAGAATGACTAGCATACTTTATCCTTTTACTTTGGACTCAGAAGACAGTGTGATAAAGCTATATGGGTGATGAAGACAGGAAGAGACAGAATTCTGCATCCACTGGCAGCTCCAGGCTTTCATTCTGTCTGACACCCAAACTTCTGGACAGGATATGACCCATGTGGGGTAGGAAAAGAAGAAAGAAATCTCTTCCTCTCTGATACTGCATGACCATGGACCAGTCATTTAATCACAATGGACTTGATTTCTTCTTTGATGAAGTGGATTTTATACTGGAATTACCAAGCTCACAGGACTGTCAGGAAGAAAATACTTTCTAAAGCATAAAGTATTAAATAAATTTGTGTTATTTTTCTTATTGAAATAGCTCACATTATGATAATAGTATCTTATTATGCAGGATGTAAAAATAGTTTCAGATTCCAATATAAATCTCTCAATGAAGAAAAAAAAATGAAACACATTTTTCAATTTGCAAGTTGGCTTCCCTTAAGATAGGGCCTTCCAAATCATGCCAAAACACTGCTCTCTCACACTTCAAAATTATATCAAAAGCCTATATATTCTGGGAAGACTTACAGCTCTAAGACCTTCACCCCACTGTTTCTACACTGAAGCTACGGCTCCATTTTGTACCTTTGCTGCTTTTTGCCTTCAGATTATAAGCTTTTCAGAAAAGGAGATTAGTTTATTCTAAAATGCCACATGTATTTGCAAAGAATTAAGTGATATGGGGAGAAAATGCTTGCAGTGAATGACTGAGACTGACATGCAGTGCTAAAACGCAGGGATTTTCAAAGGGCTCCCCAGAAATAGCCATAGGACACATTTTTTAAAAATGTAATTGACTAGAGTGAAGATGATCCAGCGGGTGCCCATGAATGGTCATGGTGTGGTAATCCCATGAAATGAAATCCCTGGTGATATGTGTTAGATAAAGTCTCTCATCTTGATTGCAATGGACTAGCCATGAGGAAAGGTATGTTTTGGTAATCAGAAATATCAGTTGGACAGCTTATCACAATACTAATACGATGATGCCCATTCCATGGATGCTATAGTGAAAAGAACACTGGATTGGAGTCAAAATACCTGGGTTCAAGGAACTGTTCTACAGGGTAATCTCATAGCCTGGAATCTTAATCATCCTAGAGAATGATTCAGTTTTGATTCTCAACACCCTCAGCTGAGTCTCCCCTCTGACTGGAGGGCTAGAGGAAAGAGTAATAAAGCCCTCCCTAAATCTTCCTTTACAGAAGGCCCATAATTTTCCAGCTAACTTCTCTTCACATTGGTTTCAACACCATGAACACCATGCATCCCCACCCTGCCTGCACAGAGTAAGTGCCCTCTGGAGGCCCCCCCTTTTCAGTCCCAGTGTGTTTTCTTTTCTCTTCTTATAATATAAGAGAAGCAACCATCTTGTTTTATTTAATTTGTATGCCTAGTGCATAGGACAGTGTCTGCCACACGGTAAGCATTTAATAAGTCATTATCATCCAAAGGGCAGTGGATGTTGGAAGGAGGGAGCTGCCTTACCAATGAAAGAAATAATACTAATAGTAACAACAAAAGCCAGTATTTATTAAACATAGTTTTAAGGTTTGCAAAATGCCTCAAATACTATTTCCCTTTATTCACACAATTCTGGGAGGTGGATGCTATTATTAATCACCATTTTACAGATAAGGAAATTGAGGCAAATTGACTTTGCTTAAGGTCACAGAGCTGAAAAGTGACTGAAGCTGCATTTGAACTCAGGTCTTCCTGATTCTAAGACCAGTTTTCGGGGG